>PVKB01000058.1:1149742-1359472 GCA_004027205.1 Ctenodactylus gundi
AAAGAAAGAAAGAAAGAAAGAAAGAAAGAAAGAAAGAAAGTGGACTGGGGATGTAGTTCAGGGCAAAAGCCCTAGGTCTCAATCCCTAGGACCTCAAGAGGAGTGGGGTTGAAAAGAGAGAAAGAAATTTGTACCCAATGCATCAGCAAAGACCTTGCTGTCAGCTATAGCTTGACTTGGAAAGGATCTTCCTCTAGGCTATGTAGCTGTTACACTATCCTGTTCCCTGCAGGCTGTTACAGAAAGTACCACAGTTTGTTGGAGGCTGGAAGCCACTTTTCTTGCTATGTAAGCCCTCCTAACATGGCTATGGGGACAGAGTATTCTTATAAGATAGGCATTATTATATTAATTGCATACAAATACACACACACACACACACACACACACACACACACACACACACACTCCTATAATATACACATTGTCATCTTTATAATATTCTAATTGTTAGAACCTAGTCACAGGTCTCACCCACACTCAAGGGGAGGGAACACACAAGACCACGAAGACTAGGATGAAAGGATTATGGGAATCGTCTATGAATCTGTTGTCCACAGAAGACTTGAATTTAATAATAGACTAGAAGACACTGGCTACAGTTGAATGACAATCAATCTTAAGAGACAGATCAAGGACAATTGATGGACAGAGGTTAAGGTCCCATGTGAATACATTATATTTGGAAAGGAAGTTGTTTTTATGTTCAATACATAGGAAAAGGGAATGAATAGGAGAAAATTTGAAATACGCAGAAGAAAAGTTTCCAAGAAAGCTTACATCAGTGGGCTTTCATCTTCCTGGTGAAGTAGGAAATGGTGTTATTTTCTGAGTCTGAGAGTTGAAAAGGATTTTGTGTTTTGGCGAAAATGAAAAATACTGGAGATTCTCTGGAGAATGTCCTAGATGCTGATTAGAAGTAAAAATAGGAAGATGAAAGGAGAGACAACCAGCGTAGGTTGTTTAATATGAATTATATTAGAGCTTTTGGCCAACAGTGCTAGGTACAAAGTTAAAATATCTGGAAATGGTATTCAAGCTGTATAAGGAGGTAAATGAAGCCAAGAATGGATGAATTGATTAAGAATCGATTGATTGATTATAGTACTTAGGATCGAATCCAGGATCTTCATACTGAGCTACAACCTCATCCTTTTTATTTATTTGTTTAAATTTACAGACAGGGTCTCATTAAGTCACCAAATTGCCCAGACTGGGCTCAAACTTGATATCTTCCTGCCTTAGTTTTCCAGAATACTAAGATTACAGGCGTTCACCACTGTACCCAGCTAGAATAAGAAAATTTAAAAGGCAGATTCCCCTAGGGAAGATAGTAGATGTAGTGGTAGTAGTAATAGATTAGTATTAGTATTAGTATTAGTTTTAGTGATAGTAGATGGTAGTAGATAACAAGACTGAGAGGAAGATAAAGAGAATTTATTTATTTATTTTTCCCACACAGGAGATCAAACTCAGGGTTTCCAGTATGCTAGAAAAGTGCTGTACTGTTGAGTAACACCTCAAACACCTCACCAATTTTTGGGTCCGATTTGAAGATCCAGTGAAATGTAAACACCGACCTCAGATTTCTTTCCCTCTACGCTTCTGTAACGTGGGCTCTTTGTTTTCTTGCTTGCCTGGAATCTTACTCCTTTTTAGCAACTTCAGTTTCTCTGTTCACCCTCCAACTGAAGCTATCATGAGTTTGCTACTCGCTGTGGTGCAGGATGACTTCCTCCACTCACATTGATTCAATGGCTCTCTAAAGGCTGCCACATTTTAGAAGTTACCATTGTAGTCCACATTTTCTCATTAGATTTAACCTACGGACAGCTGCTTGAACGACCCACAGGCAATAAAGCCAGAAAAGCCATACGTTTTGAAAACCGGAAAGCATCACACTTCCTGCTACCATCCCACCCCACCCCTGGTTGCTTTTCTCAGGAAATGTGCCACTGTCTACTGATGTGCTCAGCGAGGAAGCTCACCATCATCCTTTGATGCTCCCTTTCCTTTTCCTTTGCCCCAACTCACCTATACAGCGCTTCACCACTTTTCTCCCTTCTCTAATGCGATTCTTCTACTTGAATTGCCACTGTAGTTTGCAAAGCACTCCAGCGAGCTCCTATGCTGCTTCACTGTGTCTGAAACTCATTCTCTACAGTTGTGTTTTCTCCCAAGCAGAGCTTTGCAAACATCCTTCTCCCATCCTTTCTCTCTCATATACACACACAACTTAAAAATCCCTTAACCTCTTTTGCTCACAGCACATCAATGCATACATATATACATAGAGACACAAACACACACCCTTTGATTTCTTTTGCTTACAGAATAGTAATAAAGGATGAGATTTACCGAGAACATATTTTGTGCCATACGCTATGCTTGACATTTTTTATGTTACATCACAAGTCTTCTTTCATGCTACCTCAGGACATTCATTATCTGATCCTCAGATAACTCACTAACGTTATGACTGTATTTATGATTATTCTTGTTACTAGTGTTACAGATGTCATTGAGCTTGTTTATAGCTACATGGAATAATAGAAAGGGCAAGAAGGGAGAATTAACAAAACATTTAAAGACAATATAGCTTTGAGCAAAATCAGAGAGAGATCTTTTTATATCTTAATAGAAGAACTTCAAAGCAAGACATACTTTGCCCTCGACAGAATATACATTTTGGTGTTGGATAGAATGCATAGGATAACAACTGTTTTCTGATCAATTAAATGTCTAGTCATGTACTGCTTTACCACAGGCATATATTTCCAAGAAAGGCAGTGTCAGGTGATTCTGCCATTGTGTGACCATCCTAGAATGTCCTTTCACAAACCTACATGGTATAGCCTATTGTTCCTAGGTATAACCTGTACAGTATGTTATACAATGAGTCCTGAAGGCAATTTAACACAATAATGTTTGTGTATGTAAACAGATTTTAATATAGGAAAGCTACAGTAAAAATTATAGGCAATAAAATTTTTTAGCTGCTTAAAGGACCATTGTCAAAAAGGTATACCTTTGTTGACTGAAACATTATTATTTAGCACAGACTGTATCTTTCCTCACTTTTTTAAAACACTTTTTATTTTTTGTGGTACTAGAAGTTGAACCTAAGGCCTTTGCACAGTTATATCCCTAACCCAGTTTTTATCTTGTATTTTGAGACAAAGTTTCAGAGTTTTCCAGGCAGAGATTGAATTTTCAGTCCTCCTGCCTCAACCTTCAGAGTTCTGGGTTACAGACCTGTGCCACCAGGCCCAGCTTCTTTAGTATTTTATCTTCAGTGTGCCTGAGCACTGCTGACTTGCCCTGCCTGGGATCACAGGGGTGACGGCTTGGGAATGGCAGGGACATCTGGGAAAGACCTATATGATTCCCATGGAGATTAGTGTGGAAGATGGGAGCAGGTCCATAGTGTGAGGTCCTCAGACAAACAAAATCAGTGTCCTCTGGTGTGAAGCTTCTTAGAAATGTGAGTTCTCAGGTTCCAACTCAGATATCTGGACAGAAGGCACAGCAATCTGTGTTTTCATAACCCTTGTGTCACCCTGATGCATGTGATAGTTTGAGAAGCAGACTGGGCTGGGTGTTTACCTTGATAGTTTCATAATTAACCACAGGTGTTAGGTACTTAAGATTAATTTTTACTCTCTTCTGCCAGAAGGATTTCTGCTAAATTAGCTTACAAGATAGAGAATTTAAGTAATGAGGAAAAATCTTAGCTTGAAAACACTGAATAGTAGTATCCTAAGAAAAAAACACAGTGGTTATCAACTAGACTGTATGTTGAATGAAGTTTGGTTTATAAAATTTCAGAAAGTGCTTGAAGCAGAGCAGGGTGGGAGAACCTTCTACATTTGGAACTGCCACCTTCACCGTCCCATATTTTGAGCTGCTGTTGTTTTTCTACTAAAGGCTATAAAGATCATCCCACACTCTGTTTATATGCACTTCAATCACTCACGTGAACCACACTTACTGGCTATTTAGGGAATCATAAAAAAGTGGCCTTTGTTTTTGTCTTTTTTCACTTAATGTTTTCAAAGTCCACCCACATTAACATGTTTCAAGACATATTGCCTTTTGGGTGCTAATAGATGTATGAGCAAAGTACCAAGAGATCATATCTGCAATTATTTACTTTGTCCTTCTACACAAGAATTAGACAGCCCCACCCCTCAGAGTTTAAACATGTTCACGTGACATGCTTTGGCCAATACGACAAGCAGGGTTAGACAAGTTTCTCATCCAAACAGACGATGTAAGAGTATTATGGCTTGGATTTGAAAATGTCCCCCAAAAGCCTCATGTATTTGAATGTTGTAAATTATAGGTGTGTGGTGGATTTGGGAAATGATGTAAATTATGGTTGTATGGCACATCACTGGGCATGTGACTTGGAAGGGGTAGATCCCCGGGGCTTAATCTAGAAGGGGAGGACCATTGAGTCTGGAGCTGGAAGGGGTGGAACACTGAGGTTGTGTCTGGAAGGGGCTGATCACTGGGACATGAGCTGGGAGGATGTATGCTAGCTTTACTCTTCTTTTTTCACTTGGCTTCCGGTCTGGTGAAGCTGTGACCAGCTTTCCTCCCTCTGCACCCATGAATGATGGATTGTATGAGACCTTCTGAAACTGTGAGCTAAAATAAATCTTTCTTCCCTTATATTGCAGATGTCAGGTATTTTGTCACAGCACTGGAAAAGCAACTTGTTCTTTCAACCCCTAGAATTTGCCAGGTTGGGCAGCACCTTTAGTCTGACTACAGAAAGAGAAGACTCATGGCCTGTGTGAGCTAAGAGTGAGAAATAAATTTTATTTTAGGCAACTGAGATTTGGGGATTATTTTTATGGTGCTGAAATAAAATGATATCCACGAAGGAGAGAGATTTTATGTTACTGTAAATCTTGAGTAAGTATTCTCGAGGAAGTGTGATTTAATATTTTCTTTGAAGAGTAGCCGGGATTTCAGTGGACAGAGGAGGCAAAGGAAAGTGTGTGTGTGTGTGTGTGTGTGTGTGTGTGTGTGTGTATGCAAAAGTGTAAAGTGTATGTATGGAGAAATTCAGGCACTGTAGGGCTTATGGCACAAAATAAAGTAGAACATAGGGTAGAGGACCTGACAGGTCCACAAACACTAGTATGAATGGAAATAGAAGTCTGGGAAAATATCTTCAGCAGAAAGTCTTGATCATTGTGCCCAGCAGTTGAGCATTTCTTGAAATAACTAAGAAAGAGTCTCAGGAGGAGCTAGCCATAAACTGAGGTGTTTCCAGAGTGGGAGTCATTTACAGGTTGTGGAAAAAAGGGCAAGTTAGAAGCAATATTTGAAGGTACAAGAAAAAGAAAAATTAAGAGCAAAGAGGGAGACTTGGAAAGTCGTTCAGAAATCAGAAAAGAAAAATAAGTGAAGATAGGCATTAGTAGGTAAGTTATACTACCTAGCCATGAGCTCAGTGAAGTTAGAAAAAACACCGATGCAAGTGTTAGTAGAGTAGCTTTGAGTTGGGAGTGCTATCACCTCGGATGGGAGACTCACTCAGAATCATCAAGAATATGCAAAGTCCATAGGCAACGTGCAAATCGCCTAGAGCAATTCCATACACACGTTGGTACTCAGTGTATGTTTGACCTCTCTGTTTTTTTCTTTTTCTTAAAAAGATAAAGATTTATTTTTTTTCCCACACTGGTTATGTGGCCCATACTAGCCTCAAATTCATGACAATCATTCTGCCTCAGCCTCTTAAGTGCTGGGATTGCATGCATGCACCAACGCGCCCTGCTTATGTGGTACTGGGGAATCGAACCCTTGCCCATGTTAGCAAGTGCTTTACTGCTGTGCTTTTCTTCGAGGCCTTTCTTTGCTTTTCTTTATGTAATTTATGAAACGACCTTCTCTCAAGCCAGGGCTCCAGGCCAACGGCTGCATGTCTTCTCTCTCCTTTTCTCTTTGGCTCACGGCCACCACAGGCATCTCCTCATCCCAGGAAATCCCACGTCCCACTTTGATGGCTCCTGGGCTAGTAGGCCATCACACTTCCTAATCTCACAGGATGTGGCTCAGGCTTTTGGGTGAATTTCAGGTAGACTTTACTCTGTTGCTTTGCATGGTACCTGGCTTGTGTAGCTTCTTGCAATACTATTAAAGGAATTAGTGGCATCACTGGGTTTGCATGTGGACATTAAATTAAAGATACACCTGAAATCCACCAAAATAAATGTAGCGAGAATGAAGCTTCTGTGTGCCATCTACCAGAGTTGGCACAGAGCTTTTCTCTGCAGTATGTCGAGGAGCAAATGCGCAGCATTCCCTGAGAGATGACTCGAAGCTCAGAGCTACAGAAGAGAGCCAAATCAGGCTGCTAATCCGATAGGGAAAAGCTTGGTGTGAATATACATATGCATGTTATGTGTCTATGCAAGCTTATACTATGTATCTATATATAGTCAGCTAAATCTGACAATGAAAATAATTCTCTACTTTCTTGGGTTACTCTAACTGCATAAAAATAGAATGTTTGACAATTAAAGGAAAAAAAGTGCAAATGACTGCTAGTTAAAGGGTGTGTGCGTACTCCCATGAAAGAATCTGTTAAATGTCTCAGAGTCAGACTACCTGCTGGGTTCAGAAGCCAAAATCCAGCTCTGTCATTTTCTATGTTAATTTAACAGGGATGATTTCAAGGAGGGTGGTATGCTCAGGCATGGTTTATGTGGCAGGGAGAAAAGATGAGCTTTCTCTGAGCTAGTTCAAGTGAGGTGATCTCTTGGAGTGATGAGCCCAGTGCAGATGCATTGTTGGTGCTGATGGCAGTGGCGCCAGGTACTTGGTGAAGATTAATGTACATGAAATGTGAGTGTGCATTAATGTTAAATTTGTATGCACTTAAGCAAGGACTGCCGTCCATTTCATGCATTTGTGAGGATGCATAGTTTTTGAGGCACTAGACAAAAAGTTCTAGTGGTTATAAATATAAGTTATGTTATCACTTTATCATAACTTAACCTAATGTCATTTGCTATCTCTACCTTAAAGAAATAATTTATTCTACAAACATCTATCAAACACCTATCTCTAGGAATTGTGACAAATCCCTCTAATCCTAGCATTCTGGGAGGCTGAGTAGGAGGATCACAAGTCGGAGTTGAGCCTAACCTAGGTGACTTAGTGACTTAGCAAAATCCTATCTTTAAAAGAAAAAGGAGGTGGGGATATAGTTTAGAGTAAAGCCTCTGGATTCAGTCTCTAGTTCCTTCCACTCCAGATGCATCTCTCTTTTGCTAGGTACCATATTTGGCAGTCAACATACGAACATGAATAATTCAGAGTTTCTGTCTTCAGAGAACTCATAATCCAGTGAGTGTGACTAATGGTTATTATTTTGAAATGTGACTGGGGGTTGTAACACTGATATATACAAAGTATTTCAGAATCACAGGAAAAATGTCCCAGTTACTTATACTGTGTAATGAATAAACCCAGGACTTACTAGCATAAAACAACTTGAAAATCTTACAAATTTAGTAGGTTAAAATTTGAAGATAGCACAGAAGAGATAGTGAAGAGATGGCTTGATTTTGCTCTACAACATGTGGAATACCAACTAGCAAGACACAATGACTAGGGCTACTGACCACAGCATGGACACACAGCTTCCCAGGAGAGCTTGGCTTTCCTACAGCATGACTGCCTCAGGCTCCAAGTGAATGCATTCTGGGGAACAAGGTGAAAGCCTCACCTCCCTTTTATGACCCTTCCCAGGACAACGGCATCATTTCTGCTGTAATTTATTGGATAAGATGATCTCAGGCTCATCTTGATGCAAGGGCAAGGTACAAAGACCCTAACTAGCAAGGGAAGGGATTTCAATATTTTTTTCCCATCTAAAACAGTGCTAATAAATAAAAATGCCTTACTAGTGTAGGACTTAGCAGAACTCACAGAGTAGGTGATATTTGGGCTGTATCCTGGAAGGGGAAAATAAATTTGCCAAGAGAAGCAGTGGACTAGTCAGCTTTCCCATTACTGGGGCCAAATATCTGACACCAACAACTTAAGAAGTTTTATTTGGCTCATGTTTTTGGGACTGGCCCCAAGGCAGGACTGTCATAGCAGAAGGGCCTATTGGAGCAGAGCTGCTTAGTTCATGGGGCTCGGAAACAGCGTTGGGAAGGGGTCAGGGACAAAATACGGATCCCAAGGTGACACCTCCATGATCTCCCACCCACACACTCAGAAGTGCATTTATGCCCTAGATGACTCCCACTCCAATCAAGTTGATGGTTCAGCTTAATGGTCACATTCTATAAATTGTAAACTTTATACTCAAAGCTGTTTTCTTAAACCATACTTAATCCACAAATAAACACAGTAACTAGTTAATTGTCTAACACGATACAGCTATCTTGTGTACAATAGAAACACAATAATCCCTTCCCAGAAGTCTCAACAATTCAGCATTGCTCAAGAGTCAAAACAAAAAATCTGCTGTGAAACTCTAGGACACTCTAAGTCATGAGCCCCCATTGGGGCAGCTTCACTTGTATTTATAGCTGGTTCCCATCGTTAGCTTTACTACCTCCTGTCACATTAACAGCAACATTAGATTCTCATAGGAGTGCAAGAATTTCTCATGCCAGAGACATAGGTTCCTTGCTCTTTATGAGAATCTGATAATCTGATGTTCAATGAGCAGAGGTTGTGATGCTGACAGATATCCCCCCACCTACCAGTTTGTAACAAAACAAAACAAAACAAAACAAAACAAAAAACCTATGCTCCATGAAACTAAGTTGTGTTTTGTTTGTTTTGTTTTTGAGACAGGGTCTCACTCTGAAGCCCAGGCTGGTCTTGAACTCACTGTGAAGCCCAGGCTGGCCTCAAACTAATGGCCACCTTCCTGTCTCTGTCTCCAAAGTGCTGGATTACAGGTATGTGCTACTATGCCTGGTTTGTGAAGTACTGGGGGAATTAAACCCAAGTTCTTGAGCTTGCTAGGCAGGCACTTTAACCACTGAGATATGCCTCCAGTCCCTGAAACTAAGTTCTTAATGCCAAAAAATCTTGGAAACTTTTTATTATTTATTTATTTATTTATTTATTTTTTGAGAAAGTCTCTTGCTCTGTAGTTCAGGCTGGTCCTGATCACACTGTGTAGCACAGACTGGCCTTGAATTTTAGAGCAGTCCTCTTGCCTCAGCCTCTCAAGTGTTTATAGGATTATAGGTGTATGCCACCATGTCTGGGTTATGTAGTGCTCGGGAATCAAACTCAGGGCCTTACTACTGCTAGGCAAGTGTTCTAAACACTGTGCTCTTTCTTCAGCCCTGAAAACTTTTATAGTAGAAGATAGCTCCTTACATAATACTGCCCATGAAGCTGTGATAGTGGAACAGAATATGTGGACTGATGGTCCTAACCTTGTGAAAGCCTAGACTAATATATGTGTTTGTGTTTTAGTTTTTAACAATATTTAAAATGTAAAAAAATTAAATAAATAGAAAGAGCTTATTGAGTATGGATATAAAGAAAATATTCTTGTACTATTTTATGATGGGTTTGTGTTTTAAGCTAAGCGTTATTTAAAAGAGTTAAAAAGTTTTGATAAAATAAACAAGTTATAGTAAGCCAAATTTATTAATGAAAAAAGAAAACAAGTTTATTTTTTAAAATCTTAAAACTTTTTGCCTTTCAAGGCAGGCTGTTGCTGGGTAGCCCAGGCCGGCCCTGAACTTAGTATATATCTAATGCTGGCCTCAAACTCATGGCAATTCTCCTGCCTCAACCTCTGAATTGCTGGGATTACAGTTTGTGCATCACCATGTCTGATTAGAAGAAGAAATTTTGTTAGGTTTCTTGTGGCTTAAGTGTACCATGTTATAAAGTCTGCCATTGCATTAGGTAATGTCCTGGGCCTTCTTGTTCACTCCTCCTTCACTGGCTCAGCCCGTCTTTCTCACTTTTCCATCAGTGGAACATGGTTCCTGATACAACTTAGAGCAGGAGAAGTTCACTTTGTCCTCTACTTTGAGTTACAGAGGCCTCAGTGTACTCGTGCTTGGCCAGTTCCAACACAGAAATGGGATTGTGGAGAAAGGCTGTGGAGCACATGGCAGCCAGAGGTAGAGTGAGAAGGGAGGGAACAAGAGTATATCATTCCTGATCTTCCCCAGAGGCATACCTGCTCCAGCCCGTTCCAACTAGACCCTGCCTCTTAACAGCACATGAAATCATCCATGGCTTAGCCTGCTTAGGGGCCAGCACCCCAGGATCCAGTCACCTTCCAAACACATGAGATGGCATACCCAGAGCAACTTGCAGTCCTGTGAGCTCCATTCTTGACAAGCGCCCTATCTAGATGCGCCATTGCATATCCTTTGTTCTGTACTCATACTTTATCTTTTGTATGCGCAGATACATAAATACTTAAGCACTCTGTTGCAATTGCTACCGTATTCAGTGCAGAGACATGCCAGGAGTAGTAGATTACTGCATGTTATATAGGTGTGTAGCAGGCTAGACAATCTAGGGTTTTCCCAGATGGTGCTTAAACCTGGGATCCTTTTATCTCAGTTTCCTAAAGTTCTAGAATTATAGCTCTCTCTATTCTGTTTTGTTTTTCTTTTTAGTCAGGTGCTTTACTAAGCATATGAAAAATCAATGCAATTCTTACCACATGTGTATAAGGTCTTGGTATTGTTTAGTTAAATATTAAGAAATTGAGTTCCACTGGGCCCAGTAGCTCAAGTCTGTAATCCCAGCACTCTAAGAGGCTGAGGCAGGAGGATTTCAAGTTCAAGACCAGCCGGGCAATTTAGTAACTTAGTGAGACCTTGTCTCAAAATCAAAAATAAGAAATAGGCTGCACATATTGCTAAGTGTGTGACGGCCCTCTTCTAGATTCTGAGTACCACAGAAAGAGAGAGAGAGAGAGAGAGAGAGAGAGAGAGAGAGAGAGAGAGAGAGAGAGAGATTAAATAGCTTGCTTAATACACACAACAGGTTGGTAGCTGAACTGAGATTCAAATGCAGGTAGTCTGACAGAACCTGGGCACTGCACCACTGCAGTGGGCTGCCCTCAGCAACTGAGCAGAACAATGCTTGAAGTAGAAAACAGTGAATATTTGATCTGTATGACAATAGGAAGATACTTAGCACATCTGAAATGGCAGCAAGTGTGATCTAAATTGTGTTCATACATCTAGTGTTGGCTGAACCAGGTAAAGAAACGAGTCTGGCTTCTTAGTTCAGTATTCTTCACTATTCCACAACTCTCTGATGCCTGGAGATGATAATACACACACACACACACACACACACACACACACACACACACACACACACACACATCGTTGTTGTTCTGTACGATTTCTGAGTCTCTTAGAAAATACCTGAGGACCTAGACTCTTGAAGAGGCAAGCAATGGAGGTAACTCATTCCCTGACATTTAAGTTTTATCTGCAGGTTGCTCCACGTCAGGCAGGACAGACAAGTTAATGTAGGCGATATCTTTGAGTAAAAACACCATTTACATTATCAACATGAAAATGGCTATGTCAGCAAACCAAGTCTAGGAATGGAGGTTGAGTGAATTAGCATTAACCTTGCATTCAGTTTTGGTCTCCCATCTCCCACTCGCTTATGCACTTAATATAGGATCTAGGTGCATAATGGTTAACAGCAGTGGGGTCACACTATAGCAACAACCTCAGAAAAATGGAAGGAGCAGTTGGCAGCTTAATTTCAGGTTTAGTGAAAGTAATGTTAAGTGCACTTTGTACTGTTAATTTTCTATAGAGAATAATACAAACAATAAAAATGATAACAGCAAATCCTTACCTCAGATTTGTCAACCAAGCAGATTTAAGGAAAGCAACTCAACTGAGTTAAGTTTATTGTTTTTCATATTGAAGATTATCTAAAAGAGTAAAACAATACATCTAGAATTTGTATGTGAAGTACATAAAGACATAAATGACATAGGAGAAAAATCAGTCCAAACACTTGGACTGAAACAAAATTATGTGCCCTCATCTTAGAGATCATCACTGGGGAGCTTAAGTGAAATACATATATACATACATATTTAAGTTTTTATTGTGATACTGGAGACTGAGCTTAAGGCCTTCATATTGAACTGTATCCTAGTCCTTTTAAAACTTCTTTCATTTTGAGTCAGAGTCTTGCTAAATTGCTAATTGCCCAACCTGGGCTTGAATTTATGATGTTCCTGCCTTAGCATCCCGGAGTGCTGGAAATACCGGACCTGGGCCCATCTATACTTAATCCTAAGAAGTGTTTAACCAATAAATAAGCAACTCTTAAAATTATGCTTCTGAGGCTGAGTACGGTGGCTCTTGCCTATGATCCTAGTACTTGGGAAGTTTAGGCAGGATGATTACAAGTTCAAACCCAACCTGAAATCTACATCACAAGACCATATCAAAAAAAAACAGTCAAATAATCAAAAACAAATAATGCTTCTTGCATGTATGTATATATGAATGTTTACATGTATTTCACACAGACTTTTTTGTTTCTCTGATAAAATGACTTGTATACCCCCTATCTTGACTTAGTATACCTACCTTTAGCTGGCAGTAGGAATAGAGGTAGGAAAGTATTGCATACTGGTTTTTAAACCAGATCAATAGCCAGACAGGAGCCTCACATTTTTTGTTTCATGTGTGTGTGTGTGTGTGTGTGTGTGTGTGTGTGCATACATCACACACACAGTGAAAGAAAGACAAGACTGCATACTTGAATGCCACAAACCTTCTGCAGACTGTTATTTGAAAAGGAGGACACTCACACACACATGTAGTTAGCTCTTGGGTAAGTTAATGAGTCTGTGCACTGATTTCTAAGCTGTCATTTCAAGGACATGATGGTAGGAAAATTGATCTAGAAGTATTAAAGTGCTCTTAGTTTGGTGGCATTAAGGTAACAAAAAAATCACATATTCTCTTTTAGCCTAGAATCTACTAAGTACTTATTTGAATGTATATAGATGCTCAATTCTCTTTAGAAAATCTTTCTGGCTGACAAAGCTAATGTGTCATTAGCAAGAGAATACAAAAAATTCTATTTACATATGATTAAAACATATGTAATAGGGAACATTGAGCAGTCTTGGTTGCAAGTTGTGTTGATAACCAAGGGTTGAAGAAGAGCCTGTCCCATGACTAGGATATGCAAGTCATCATTATTTCCCAGCTCCTGCTTTGTGAGATTTTCTCTCTTTTTTTCCACACTGAGCTACATTCTCACTTCATTTTTTAGTTTGGAATTTGAGACAGGGTCTTGTTGGTTGCCCAGGCTGGCTGGAACTTGTGATCCCCCTGCTTCAGGCTCTCTGAGAGCTGGGATTACGGGCATGTGCTACCGGGCCTGACAATCTCTGAGATTTTCATATATGTGAACCTTGGCTAATAATGTGATAATTCCATGCTAAGGCCATATATGGAATGTTTGGGAGGACATTGTTATTTGTGAAGAAGTTTATCTTACCTTCTGAAGTGAATTGCTTATAAGAAAAAGAGGCTATTTTTGGATTCTTTTTAAAAAATTCTATTAATATCAGCTCTATTGGAACTCTTTGAGTCTTTACCCTGTTGCTTAGAAACATTTTATTAAATGTTGTCAGTGCTTCAATCTGATCTGATTTAAAATCTTACTATTATCTATCACTGCAAATGAGCTCCTTGCTTGCCATTTTCCAATAACTGTGTTGTGAGTTATTTATAACTGTTAAAATGTTTTATTGACAGAAGAGTGATAGATCAGGGTGAGCCACTGTCTCTGGCTTATCTATTTTAAGGGAATTGGGTGGGGGCTGTTCTGGCAGAAGCTTGAAATAGGCAAAAACAGGAGCGATGAAATAGTCTTAACATTCTCAGGCTTTGATCCTTAGAACCTAAGCAAACATGAAATGCAGAATGGTAAACATGGGAATCCTGTAATTAAATTCTCTCCACCTATCTTTTCTGAGTCCAGTTGCTTAATATTATCTGCCGGAAATTCCACCATCATTTTGACTTATCACTTTGATCTTGTTTAGTAAATTAGCAGATTCAAACTTAGTTGGAGATTTATTGAGTGGCTAGATGAGTACAAGACCCAGCAGGAATGGAGCACAACAAAGGAAGCTGGTGAAAACAAAGGGATCAAGATTAAGGAGCGGGAATAACAAAGAAGAGGGAAAGTAGACAAAACCGAAGATTCCATGTTTGACTTTCTCCCCTCACCCTGCTGCCCTGCAAGGGATAGATAGTCTATTTTATTTTGTAAGAATAGTGTTCAGAGAGGAAGAAAAGTCAAGTTTACTTTGGCCCTGGATAATTTCTGCTTGCAAGAGCATCTTCTATGGGGTAAGGCTGAGAAGTAGTAACTAGGGTAACTAGATGCCTTTTTTCTTCTTGCAGTTAAATTGTTTACAATAGTGGCTTATGAGCTCTTTGAGATTAGATTGAATTGTATGGTTTTCACTGAGACACATTCTCCTCATATTTAAGTAATAATTCCTGTATTTCTTTTTCTCATTAGATAAAAGAAAAAGTCATCTTCAGGCTATCACTTGTGGCCTTGATTGGTCTTTGTAACATCTAATTCTTACTACTTCAGAACCCCTTATCTTGCTAGGTGATTGGCTTGGACATTAGAACTCTAGAACTATTGATTATATCAATATCACTTCCAAAAACAATCAGATCTTAGTCATGAGTCATGCAGCAAAACCTAGTAATACCAGGGTGTAGAATTGTTATTTTTGCCCAGCTGTATTTGAATGATTGAAGCAATCTGATTATACGATTACTCATAAGTGCAACCTATGACAAATACAATTGTCTAAAATAATCATATGGGAAAACACTGGAAATGCATTGTAGCTTCTGAGACTTTTTTTTTTTTTTTTTTTGAGACAGAGTCTCACTCTGTGCCATAAGCTGGCCTCAAACTCATGACAATCCTCTTGCTTCTGAAGTGCTTGGATTACAGGTGTGTGCCACTGTGCCCTGCTCATTATTATTATTATTATTTTTGGTGTGTTTCTTGCTCTATATTTGAGATTGGTCCTAAATTTACTATGTAGTCCAGGCTGGCCTTGAACACATAAAAATAATCCTGTCTCAGCCTCCTGATTGCTGAGATTACAGACATGTGCCACCATGCCTGGTTTATACAATGCTGAGAGTTGAACCCAGAGATTTGTTTACCCTAGGCAAGTGCTCTAATCAATGAGTTATGCCCTAAGTCCCCTCTGAGATATTTTATTCTGGCAAATCAGTACCTTGTCTCTTGATGTTTCATGTTTATACCTTACTCAGGTACAAATACACAAAGAGAAAAAGAAACAAACAAAAAGCATGTTTTGTGACACTTTAGTTTAATGACCACAGTCATTTTGATAATGTGTTATATAGGTCTAATACTCTGAGGAGCTCATGATGGTTGATGGTCATTTTTGCTCAGTGATCCTTAAGACAGCTATTCTTGGGAAGTACAAGGTAATGGCAAGATGTTATTTTCAGATGAAACATGGGCCATTTAAGTGGAAAGCTTTTCATAAATAATAAATGCACAGATAGGTAAGATTTAAGAAACTGACCCTCTCTGTAAAAGATTGCTCTTTGTGTGGAGAATTCTCAACTTGTAAATTTCATGAACTGTAAAATGTGCAGCTGTGTAGACTTGGCATTTCCTTTTTCTGTTGTTTTATTTGATTGTCAGTTTCTGTGTCTTTAGACCTAGTAGCCTGAAAAATAATTGTCCTTTGACACTCCAGTGATGTGGCTTGCTTATGTGGCAAGATTTACTGACCTAAATGGTAGTTTTAAATCTGGAGGGGACTTCTGAACATTTTTTTTCTCCCCATCACATCAGCAGCAACTCACACTGAACTGCATCCCCAACCCATTTTTATTTTTGATTTTGAGACAGCATCTTGCTAGTCTCTTAAGTTACCCAGGCCCGACTTGACTGCCTGGCCCATAAGCTGATTTTAGAGATGGAAATCATAATAGAACTAGAGTTGGTGGCACCGGTCTGTATCCCAAGCACTTTGAGAAGCTGAGGCATGAAGATTGCAGTTCTAGCCCAGGCTGGGAAAGTTGATGACTTAAAAAGACCCTGTTTCAAAATTTTAAAATTAAAGTAAAGGCTGGGGAATGTAGCTTAGTGCAAAGGTCCTGGCTTCAACCTCCAGTACTACAATTTTTTTTTTTTTTTTTAAGAAAGAAAATGGTAAGCTATACTTTGGATGAAGAAGATTCAGTCTTTTCTAGAACACAGCAGAAAGTGAGTAGGATGTTATAAATTCCTCCTGTGCATTAGCCACCTTGTTACCATATAATGAAGGTGCTATTGTTTACTAACCTTGCCTTCTATTATTATTTGTTACTTCTATCTCCCTGAAAAAAAAAAAAAAAAAAAAGACTAGAAGTCATGGCTTGATGGACTTGTTGTGTCTATTTAATCATAAAGGACTCTGAAATAATTGAGCAAAAATCTAATCAGACACAAAACCCACTGCTTATTTCTTTCACTGATTTAACCAAAATTCATTTACTGTGAGCCGATATGAAACCTGGCAGTAAAGATACATAGATACTCTAGCTCCATCTCTTAATATCACAGAATTAAAGTGCTCAAGGGCAAACAGACTCCTGGACAAATACAGTATGCTGACTTTACCTTGAGGAATATGCAAAAGAGAAGGGGCACCAAAAACTAGGAAAGATGAGAAGGACTCTAAAGGTGGGCCAGAATGAATAGGCTATCGTAAGGAATTTAGGGAGGCAGGTAGGAGAGGAGAGGGGAGAGAAAAAACATTCTAATAGAGGAATTCCCTTGGGCAAAGGCAGCAGAAGGCAGAAGTAGGAGAGTAAATTGAGGTGTCTGTTGTTTTTGAAGCATAAAACTTGAGATAAAATAAGCCTCAGGCTGGAGGGAAAGAGATAAGCTTGGTGTGGCTGAGATAAAGATGGAGAGGAACATCTGTAGGAGGCAGATCCTTGGGAACATTAGAGGGTCAGGTAAGGAGGGGCTTCCTTAAGAAAGTACTATGAATGGGTGGCTGAATTGGTACCTCTTTCTGTGAGCACATTGGAGAAGAGGTTTGGAAAGGGAAAGTTTCTAGGCAAAGAGGTAAGACAACAGGCTGAATGGAAAAAATAGTAAGGATGGAATGTGAGGGCTGAGTTTAGCAATACTAGAATGGGAGTAGTTGCCCTGATATAAGCATACCTTTTAGCTCAGATCCACTGCCTCTAGATTAGTGGCATCTATCACAGTTTATTGAATTGTCTGGGAAGGGGAAAATTATCAGGTAAAGTCAATGTTTGTTTGCACGAACAACAAGTTTTAGAGACAAGCAACAGAAACAAACCCTGGGTAATTTCATCATTTAAAAAAAAGGGGGGGGGTTCTTGAAGGATATTGGGCTGTTTTGGGATTTTCTAAGGATGGCCCAATAGCCATGCTTGGGGACTACACAACCAGGATAACCTCATGTGTGGCACATAGTTTGGTAAAGATACTTGTAGCTGTTTTAACACATAGCTGTAAGTTCTTTGATGTGCCTTCCATCAAGAGGTGGAGTCTAGCCTAGCTGGTAGTGAATGCCTATACTTTAAGCATTCTGGGAGATTGAGGAAGAAAAGTTGCAAGTTTGAACCCAGATTGGCAACTTGGTGTCTTAGGAAGATCCTGTCCCAAAATAAAAAAGAAAAGGGCCTGGAGTTATAGCTACCAGTGTGAATGCCCTAGGTTCAACCCTGAGGACAGGGATTAAAAAAAAAAAAAAAAAAAAAAAGGTGTAGTTGATCTTTCCTCTTCAATTAGTCAGCCTAGTGACTGGCTTGAAAAATAAAATAAAATACAGCAGAATAAAATAAAATACAGCAGAAGTCATGCTCTAGACTTTCACTTGCTCTTGGAGCCCTGAGCTACCATGCTTCTCTCTAGGATTGCAGAGAGATCTGGAGGGGCGGTTCTAAGACTGCAGAAAAGATATCCCATCTCAAATGAAATTACAGTTCTTAACATTTCTGACAAGACCCTACTAAGACCAGTCAGGTTTGATGTCCTTATTCTGATATAACTTGATATCATTCTAAAGTAAATTCTTAAGCTGTGTCTGTGGAGGAGAAACTCAGAAGAGATGTCTATGTGGACACATGCACATCCATACGGAGGGTATGGTAACAATTTCTAACCAAGTTTATATGTGTTGCCTGTGTAGGCAGGGGAAAGGGACACACACAGATGAAAAAGGTTATATGGTTGTTACTGTTAAAACTTTCTATATTATGTACTGATATATTCATAGCATTTTACTTTATAAAGGTATCTACTTTAGTTGTTTATGCATTTACTGTCTGTGCTGACTAGATCCTAAGCTCCATGAAGGTAGAGTTGCATTTGCAACAACCAGAAAAGTTTCTAGCAAATACTTTAGTCAGCAATCAGTATTTGTTGAGTTAATGATAATTTAATCATTGCTTTCATTAGATTTACACATGCACACACACAATTTCATATTGTCTTGCATGAATATAAGAGAATGGATCATAGTATGTCTAACAAATAGATGAAGGTGTCCTTGACAACTGGCTATGTGATAGTGCTTGAATGTGGCCCAGTGAATTGAGAATCCAGAATCAGGTGATTTGTCAACCTGCTGCATAGAGATAGGTGGATATTTTGTCAAAGTGCTTATGTCATCCTGTGACAGCAAATATACAACTGTAGTTGACATGTTGAACATGCTATATACACTGACCTGAGGTGTCCAGATTCCAGATATTTATGTCATGCTTGTTTCACCCAAACCTTTGATAGAAATCAGCCATCCCTAATCAAGTAAGAAAAGTCCTGGAGGTAAGACAAATGGTAATAAAGATCAGACTCATGGGTAAATATTTCATAAATCAGGGATGACTGGGTATAAACAGAGCTGAGATGGTCTGATTTATGAGCATGTTTTCTGTCAAGTAGGTGTAAATGGCACTTGCAGGAGACAAAGTTAGTTGTTCTTTAGGTCGTAGAGACTGCATTTCTGTTCTCAGCCACACCTTCCTCATCAGTATTGTTCAAGAAAGAAATCATTATTCAAGAAAGGAATGATTCCATTTTTCTAACAGTGTTCGTTTGCTGTTCCCAGCAACCACCTTCTCTCTTCCCTCGAGAGGGCATTTAGAAATGCAGGCTTTCTCTCTCCACTTGTTTATTGTGTACTGTACATTTGCAGAGTGTCTGCAGCATCCCATGCCAGTTTGGCAGCATGAGAAAGGTTTGCTCCCACAGTCTCCCAAGAATAAGCATTGGCTCTCTGGTGACTTAGAATTCCCTTCCAAATGATGTCTGGCTGGAGAGGCCAAGGACTTTATGCCAACCAACTCGAGTTTCTATGGCTACAGAAGTCCCCTGAAACAGTGGCAGAAAATAAAGGCAGATTGCTCTCACTTTCTGTTATACAATGCTTTAAAAATTCACCTATGTATTCTCAAGTCGATTCTTTTCTCTTGTGGTGCTTGATCTCTCTCTCTCTCTCTCTCCTACTTTCCCATCATCACTGGAACTGTAGTGCCTATCACTGATTGTTCCTGAACACCCTTGTTCCTACTGCATTCTTTTCTAACATAACCCTGTGTAGCTATCATTTCAGAGAGATTGGCTGGATCTCAGGATGTTTATCATGATTAGACTAAGCCAGTGACTGATTTGGAGTGGGCATTTCACTCAGTCTGGACAATGATGTGTGGAGGGAAGTCTAGTATGAATGCTCATGAGAAAGATTCCCTTTGAAGCAAAAAAGATAATAAGAACAATTAGCCTTTTCATTCCTCCTGTTTCTTAACGGCACATGTGGATAAAGGCTGTGCACTTGCTTTTGCCACCTGGAGGTCATAGAGGAACCCAGTTGAAGGACCTGGGAGCAAATGGGACTGTTGGAAACTGGAGAAAACCTCGGTACCTAATTATTCTGATGACTTAATCTAAGAATTTTTCCATCTCCAGACCTCATGTGAGATTAGAAAAAAATTGAGTATGTTTAAAGTCATTAGATTTGGGTTTTCACTTGACAGCCAAAAGCATTCCAATGAAGCCATTCTTTTTTTCTGCTTGCTTGTTTTGATAATTCCATTCTTGCTAGCTTGGGAACTCCTGAACAACAAGAAGAATTTCTAGTAATTACTTTGTCATGTTGAATCTTTACTTCCAATAGAAGACTAAGTATTGAGTCTATTTTTTTTTTTTTTTTTTTTTTTGAGACACAGCCTTGCTCTTCAGTCCAGGCTGATTTTGAACTCAATATATAGCCCAGGCTAGCCTCAAACTCACAATGATCTTCCTTCCTCAACCTCAAGAGTGCTGGAATTACAGGTGTGTACCACCACATCCAGCTAATTTTTTTTATGTGGTGCTGGGGAACCGAATGCAGCCCCCTATGCATCCTAGGCAAGCACTTTACCACGGAACTGTACCCTATGCCCTGATGCTATTTGTAACTGCTGGCAAATGCAATGTTTTCATATTTTACTTTCAATATACAAAGTGCCATTGCATTTTTCCCCTCAGTGGTCTCCTTTCAGGTGAGGGAGTCAGACATTTCATAGCTCAAATACACTAAGAGGAAACACCTGAATGCATGTCAATCTGAAGTAGCTAAAATAAATTTCTCAGAATCATGCTAATTATTCTCTTTCATGCTAAATGTTCTCATATATATATATATATATATATATATATATATATATATATATATTACTTTCATCATTTCTATTAATGGCACTGTTATTCTCTTAGCCATCCAGGCTTAAAAATCTTTGATTTATTTTTGGCTCCTCCCCCTTTTTGCACCAGAAGTCTCCTGTTGTCAGGTCATCTTAGGTAAACCTCTTATTGCTTCTTTTTGCTCTATTCTCACTGCAACTAACCTATTCAGACCCTTATCCATAAACCATTACTTTTGTAGTCAAATCATTAAATAAGAGGGGCTTCTTGACCTGCTCCTGTACCCATGTTTTCTGTCCATTCATCTTTCTAAAGCAGCGATCAAAAACGAAAATCCACAATTTGTTGCCTGCAAAGAAATGCACTTTACTTATTAAGAAATATATAGACTAAAAATGAAAGGATGGGAATTAATACTTCATGTAACTGGATCCAGTAAACTAGCAGGGGAGGCTATATTTTTTTCATACACAGCAGATTTCATGCCAAAACAGATCAGAAGAGACAAAAATGAACATTATACACTGGTTAAGGAAACAATCAAATAGGAAGAAGCCACAATTACCAATATATACATACCCAATATTGGGGTACCCAGTTTTGTGAAACAAAACTAGTAGCGGTGAAAGAACAAGTAGGCCCTAATACAATTATCATAGAGGACCCAGCTATCACAAATAGATGGGTCAACTAGACAAAAAGTTCACAAAGAAGTGTCAGAGTTAGACCACACTATGGAACAATTGAACTTAACTGATATTTGTGAACTGTTTCACCCAGCATGAACAGAATATACTTTTTTTCTCAGCAGCACACAGAACTTTTTTTCCAAAATAGGCCATATCATAGGCCATAAAGCATGTTTAAGTAAATACAAATGAACTGAAATGATTCTCTATTTACTTTCATATCATGGTGAGATAAAACTAGAAAATTTAGCAAAAGAAACTATAGAGAATCAGCAAATACATGGAGACTAAATAATATATTATTAAACAAATATTGGGACATAGAAGAAAACGAGAAAGAAATTAAAAACTTCTTAGAGTCAAATGATGATGGAAGTACATCATACCAGAACCTATGGAACACAACGGGAACAATACTAAGAGGGAAATTTGTAGTTATGAATGCACACATTAAAAAAAAAAAGAGCAACCCAAATAAACAAATTAGTGGTTCCTTTGAGCAGGGACAGTTTTTTTGCTGCTCTAATCATTTACATATATTGGATTCCAAGATTTGTCAGCCTTTGAACATGGACTGGCACCAGGGACTGTCCAGAGAGTCTCTGGGCCTTTAGTGATGGACCAGACTGGGGCTGTGTCATTGGTCTCTTGTTTGATGCCTTTTAGTTTTTGGACTGAGTAGCTCCTGCATCTCCAGCCTGTGGA
Source organism: Ctenodactylus gundi (assembly GCA_004027205.1). NCBI lineage: Eukaryota > Metazoa > Chordata > Mammalia > Rodentia > Ctenodactylidae > Ctenodactylus > Ctenodactylus gundi. The sequence goes on from PVKB01000058.1 coordinate 1,171,885, forward strand.
GTGCCATTATGGGATGATCTAGACTCTTATAATGTAAACTGATCTAATGAATCCCTTCTTATATTTATATATGCACACTGTTTGTTCCTCTAGAGATCACTCAATAATACAGTATCAGAAACATGAGACCCAGAAAAAGCATATAGACCGTAGGGTGGTTGGTTAGCTGTATAAATTCAAGAACCTCTTCATAATTTCCTATGAGCATCTGGACAGCTTTCAGGCAGGAGGAGGATAAGGTATTCATTACCCCAAAGCGTAATAACTTGTCCAGTTTGCACTGTAACAAGACTGAGATGGAGGGCACAAGGAGAAAGTGATTTCACTGAAAAAGAAGGAGAAGTGGTGATGTGACTGGAAAATGAAGGGGCCACAAGCTGCAAGTGTCCTTCCTCTCTCCATTGCTGCTCCTTCCCAAACACCAGAACATGCAAGCTTAGGACTTCGGAATCAATACTAGGCAATTGGACTATGATGCCGGGTACGCTTATGTTGCTTATATTCTCTCAATCCTGAAACAATTTCTTCATGTCACAGAGTCATATTCACCTCTTCTTGAAACAAAGATAACCACATACAGAGCTGCACTGTTGGTGTCCTAAGAGCAAGTCAGAGAAGATAAACACACTTCTCATTTAGGAAAGAAAAGTTTAACTCTCACAATGTGAGAGTTAATATTTCTGTTGGAGGAAGTCTACCTTGGTGAAGAGTACAGAGAGACTAGAACAGTCTCCAGGTACTAGATTCTTTAATTCTGTCTTCACTAGAATTTTGTTTTATTTAAAAATAAACCTGGAATTGAATCAAGCCACGCTATACAGTTAGTATGTTAACCTGTGTATGTGGCGTAGGCATTGTCCCTGACAACACCTGCTCTGCAGGAGGCAGTGGTTTTATTTGGCCTGATCCTCCATTGACTGTAAATTACTGGCAGAGAACATGACAAGTAATGACGCAGAAGTAATGGCGGTGTCACTATTTATTTCTCTTGAACTCATGGCAGATTTCTAATTATGGAAAATTGTCTCATTCTGACAGAACTAGAGAGGACAAAAGCTTCTTTAACAGCCTTTTCAAATATTGGGTTAAAATGGAAAAGGAAAGAAAATGGGAAAAAAAGTGTATTTTATTCTTGTAAAAAGAAATCTGCTGAAAAAAACATTGTCTGGGCTATTCTAACAGCAATCCCATAGACTGTGTTCCTCCCTCCCTCCCTCCCTCCCTTCCTTCCTTCCTTCTTCCTTTTTTGTTTTTCTTCCTTCCTTTCTTCCTTCTTCCTGTTTTGGGGTACACTGGGGAACAAACACAGGGCCTTCACATTAAGCTATATCCTCAGTCCATTTTTTATTTTTAATTTTGAGACAGGGGCTTGATAATTCACTAAGTTGCCAGGGCTGGGCTGAAACTTGTGGTCGTCCTTCTCAGCCTCCCAGAGTGAGGGTGGGTACTTTCTAAACAGCAAAAATTTCTCAAAAAGTTTTCTTTTTCTTAGATGGAACCTTCTCCTTTTGCCTTCACAATAATAGAGCAGTTGAACACTCTTAGGCCTCTTATATGAGAGCACTAATCCTATTTGTGAGGGTAGAGCTCTCAAGACCTAATTACCTCTCAACTGCCTCACCTCCTAAAACTATTGCATTGGGGATTAGATTTCAACAATAAGTTTGTTTTGAGGGTGAAGGGACAGGAACATTCAGACCATAACAACCATCTTGGGAACAGAGAGATGACAATCTTGGTATTAGGTTTAAAGAGATGCTTCAAAGTGAAGATTTGGAGCCGTAGGTATAGCTTAGCTCAGTGATAGAGTGCTTGCTTATTACACATGAGGCCCTGGGTTTGATTCCCAACACTGCCAAGAACTGTACTTTTTAATTCTTCCATGGGTCCATATATTTAATTTAATTCCACATATTAAGTTAATTGGCTGGAGGACACACTGCTTTTGCTTATCCAGCATTTAGTAAAGGCCAGTAGTCTTCAGGATTTCCTAGGAAGTATTGTAGGGATATACATGTGACTCTCATCTTTGGGGAGCATACAGTCAAGTCTCTGTAGAACCTGCACAAATATGCTATCGTGGTCTTGGAGAAAGGACTCGCAATTCTTGAGGTGAGCTGCCTGTAACATGGGGAGGAAGAAGGGTAAATTTGTTAGGAGAGAAATCAAAGGGAAGACTTAAGGATTTGCCCAGCTTTATCTTTATTTATTTTATTTTCTTTTATTTTTTATGCAGTTGCTTTTCAGATTTTTCATGCTTCCCGCCAGCTGTTCTCATTCTGAGGCTTCCAAGAGCCCAGCACTCCTGATGCTTTCATGCCACTCGGCAACCCCATCCAAACCAGCCCTCTTGAAGTCTCCTTGGTCACAGCAATCTCTTCTCCTCCTTCCTCTTCAACATTTCCTTCTCCCCAGAAGCTCACATGTCAGTGGGTTAGGTAGAGTAACAAGATCAAGTGAATTCATTTTAAGAATTAATAATTTCTGACAGGGCTAATGGTGATAACAGGGCTAGGGTATTTGCATAATAAGAAAAATATAACTTTGAAGGAATGAATCTTTCATAGTGGCCTTTCAGTGCTTTGAATAAAGACTTTTTCAGACTCAACAAGTAATCTTGTTCAGAAATTGAGTTAAGGCCCCTTTCACTCAATGCCAACCGTTTGTCTTAATTTCAAGACTTGAGATGGTAATTGGCGTTAAGTTCTTATCAAAGACCTTACGGCATTTTTAATAAAATATCAGAATTGATAAATAACTCATTACAGTCCACATGCTGGATTTTAAATATTATATCCCATCTTACTCAAGAAGGGGAATGCAAGCATAACATGTTGCAGTCTTTCCAGTGTTGCAGAGACTGTTGGGGCCCTTGCCCATGATTTTTCTTTTCTGCGAGACGGAGTCTTTTTGAGTTGCTATGTTGCCTGGGCTGGTCTTGAACCCATGATTCTCTTGCCTCAGCTTCTCAACGTGCTGCGATTACAGTCCCGTGATAACGGGCCTGGCTGTACATGAATTTTTTGTCCTCCACTCTGGAACTTCTGGAGTAGTGGTGAGCACTAGACATGCTAGATACTGGAGGGAGTTCTTTCTCCTTCCTTGAGATGTTGAAAGATGTAGAAATCATGATTTTCTTCTATACTCTGCAATGCTTGGCAACAAAGCCAAGCTGTCTGAGAGTTCCGGCATTGTGGCCCACTGCTTCCTCAAATTTCTTGTTTCTCCAGGCTTCACTAGGACTTCAAGGGGTAAATATTCCTTCCTTTCTTGCTAAAACCACTTGTCTTCATGTACAAGGTATTCTAAAGTGATAGGAAATCAGGTACCAACTAACTCATATATTCACACACCTTTCTAAGGAAAAACAGACTTATTATCATTGTTTCCAGATGAGCCTCAGTTATCTAATTGAGCACTTTACAGATTTAAAAACATATTCTGGGCCTGGGAGGTAGATATACGTGTGTTGGGCCACATGAGGGATCCTTGTGGCAATGATACTATTTTGTATCTTTAATGTAGAGGAAAATACACAAACCTACACATGATAAAATTGTGTAGAAAACTAAACATACACACATGCACACAAGCACTTGTAGGACTAGGGAAAATCTGAGTGAGATAGAGGAATGTACCAATGTCAATATCTTGGCAGTGATATTGCACTAGAGTTTGTAAGATGTTTTACCATTGAAGGAAATTGGGTAATCGGTACCCAGTATTATTTCTATAATTATCTCAAAGTAAAAAAAAAAAAAAAATTAAAAGCTATGTGTTCTATGTCCCAAACTTAGAATATTCAAAAAGATGAAATTAATCTATGTAACATACAAGCAAATACATGTGCACATCAGTGTAGTCAGTGTTCAGATCACCATGGTGACCATGTATATACATTTTATTTATCAATTGGAGTGATGTTTAGATAATGAACTAAATCTAAACTAGTGTAAAGCATGGCTACTTTTTTAGATCATGTACAAATGGGAAAATCGTGGTTGTCTTAGGATGGTTCTATGCTCTTAAGTATAAGTGTTTAACAAGAGAAGTTATTTGAAAGTGTGTAATTCCTTATTTGTATTGTTTTTTATACTGAAGTGTTTAACAAAAACTCAAAAAGTCAAGAAGGCAAACCCAAATCCATAGGCAAGAACCTAGAGGAAACATGTTCTGTGTGTCTTCAAATTCTTTTTCAGTAATGTTGTATTTTCTTGTGTCTTAGCTGAAACTTTTCCTTTTTAGCTTTGGATAAATATTTAAAAATTACCCAGATTCTCTATTTTTACCGTCAGATCATAAACCCCTTGTTGGTTCAAAATGTTGGGTATAGAATTCTTTTAATACAGTCTGGCTATTAAGAGTTGTGTATATCTGTGAAGTACAGCAATTACCAATTTCAAAGGATTCATGATGAGTAAAATATACTTAATTCAGTCATCTCACTTCACAAAGGAATGAGCAAAGGTGATGGAACTAGTCAATGCGATACAAGAATATGTCTACTTTAAAAATTGCATATGTAGGATCTAGCAGCATTGAGAAATGCCATTAATATGTCTCGATTATTGTGAAGACGGATAATTTAGGATAAACTGAGGATGCAGAAGATTATACCATGTAAATCAAAAAATCTAACAATTTCAGATTCTCTGTATTGACTGTTATTCTTTTTTCCTATAAAGTATCCATACAATTTTCTGATCTTAACACTTTTAAATTTCTTCATTAGACAAAACATTTCTACAAATACAATGCCAGATTCAAGTTTTTGAAACATTTCACTTTTACATGATTTCAAATATAATAAGCATTAAATTATACTTTATGTTAAATGGATAAAGTGTCTACTGCATGGCAGATGACTTATTCCATGAAGTCTATTCTTTAGCCAAGCATTCAACATCATGCATAATAAATTGTTCTGCTAGCTAAATAGCTAAGGTAATTCTTATAAGGAAAAAGAAAAACACTGTTCCGGGAAGGCAATCTGCACAACTTTACAGCATGACTTTATTTTCTTCAGAAAAGAATTTTCCCTTTTTGTGTAAGAATACTGGTGGCTAGAATTATAAATCCTCTTTACCTCATTAAATGTCTATGTGGAAGAAGTGAACAGCAACAGAAGACATATGATAGATTAAAAATTAAAGACACTGGAGGAGCTTGGTGGTGTATGCCTACGATCCCAGTGGCCTGGGAGACTGAGGCAGGAGTACTGCTTACTCTAGACCAGCATGGGTGATTTTGTGAGACCCTGTCTCAAAATACAATATAAAAACAGTGGTGATATAGCTCAGTGTGAAGATGTTGGAGTCAATCCTAGTAAAACACGCAGACACACAGACATACACACACACACACACACACACACACACACACACACACACACACTCATCCCAACCCAGCCAGAGACACTGATTATTTAGGGATCACCAATATATGTTAGCTTTGCATGAATCATGACTAATTTTGGGGAAAATAAGTTCTATACACACATATCATGAACAGCAAAAAAAAAATCTAATTTTGTTAGGGTTCTATGCTCTGGTGATTTTTTCATAGTTCATTGATATTTCTGTTACATAAATTAACTTGAAAATGTGATTTCATTGTAAGAAGATCCACTCCAGTTAATTGGTTGAAGCACTAACCAAAATAACTCACCTTTTGATGAAAATACACAGTAGAAAAATACATGGGTAATTAAAAATTTAGCTGCTTTTGAGAACTTCATCTTGTTTTACTAATATTCATTCTTTAAAGCTTATTTAGTATCTGTTAATATCTTAGTTGTGCCATTTTACCTAACAGTGTAAATGCAATTAGTACTGTTATTATAAACATCCTCAATCTGTTACTTAATACAAATTCACTTTTTCAGATTAAGACTAGTGATATTTTAAAAATATACTAATATTTGGAGAAAAATAATTTGCTGGTTTATTTTTTTTCCTGGCTGTTAAACAGCCACTTGTTTAATGAACTGAAGGCTCAGGACAATTGGAGTGGATGGGAGACTATTTAATTCACCATTACTTTTTCTTCAAGATTTAGGATTGGACCAAGGCCTCTGCACTGATTTGTATCTCCAAACTGTTTCTATTTTTGAGATAAATTCTGGCTAAATTGCTGACGTTGGCTTCAACCTTGGGCTCTTCCACCAGTATCTGTTATTACTTAGATGTGTTCTGTCCTCCAAAGTTTTATGTTTTGGAGCCTCAGTCCTTGGTGTGATGGTGGAAAATTTCAGAAGTGAGGCCCAGTGAGAGTCCCTGGGTTACTGAAGGGACTACCAGCCTTTGTTGTGCTCTGGTTCCTGTTTTGAGGCGTGAGCTCTTCCTCAGTGCTGCTCTCCTACCATTTCTATCTGCCATGAAGTAATACAGTCATACAAGTTGGGGATTGCAACAGCCTTTGTATGCTCATTGGGCTTTCAGCATCTAACACTGGGCTAAACAAATCTTTTTTGTTTCTTTAAAAAGTTAGCCTGCCTCAGGTAGATTATCATAGTAATGAGAAACAGACTTACTATACCCATCCATTCCTAGTGGCAGAAATCACTCACTCACTCATGTGGTCACATGTTACGTAGTTTGTACAGTAGTATCTCTTGTGTATAATCTTTTCTTACATATGGATATATTCATAATTTTAAATTTTTGTTGACAGTGAAGATGAGGGTTTTTGTTAATTGTGAAAGGACTAAATCATACTTCCAAGCTCAATAAAACTCATTTGGAACCAGTGTATAAGATTTTTGACCCAGCACTTAAACTCCATCATCAACAGAATAATCCAGTGCATGAGATAATAAGCTCCCTATTCATGGAAGATACTCAAACAAAGCTAACGACTATTCATACCTCTCAGGCACACTGTAAGAAATAATGTAAGTCAGACAACATCAAACTTCCTCCTCTAGAATTGTATGCCTCTTTGAAAGTTACTTATTAATACTAATTAAGCCTCCCTTTTGATTAAGGCCCATGTAGTACATGGCATACTAAATAAAGCCTGCAAACAATAATAAAAAAAGTTAACAGCTGTTTTGTTCTGGGTCTTGAAAATATTGGCCAGCCCAAATTTCCCATTATGACAAAATTTTCTCATTTTTTCTTTGATGAAGACAAAACTGTTAATTTGTTCACTAAGGCCAGCATAATTCTCTCTCTCTCTCTCTCTCTCTCTCTCTCTCTCTCTCTCTCTCTTTCTCTCTCTCTCTCTCTCAGTGGTACTAAAGATGAAACTCACTGCCTCCACGCTGAAATACATCCCTAACCACTTTTTTTCTTTCTTTTTGAGACAGAATGTCACAAAGTTGCTGAGTTGCTTAGGCTGGGCTCAAATTTGCAATCCTGCCTGTCTCCAAGAGTGCAGGAATTTTAGGCCTACATCACTTGGCTCCACATCAGGACAATTCTCTTAAATCCTTTTTTCTTAACTTCAGAGATGTTCAAATAAAAATATACATGGATGCTATATGCATAGCTTATTATGTAATTTGCTCAGCTGTTTTGTTTGCTTACTTGGCCTACCCTACTATGAAACACTGACCTTCTGTCCTTTTCAATTGTTAATTTTTCCAATTTTAGTCACTTAAAGTCTGCCCAGCTCATCTCAAAGAGTTGAGCTTCTGAGGCTGATTGTCAGAGAATAGAGTTAGCGCGTTCTGGGATTTGGTGGTATTTAGGTGTTTTATGGCAGTTCTGCTAACGCATTTCCCTGTGGAATGTTCTGTGTTGTGAGTTTTCTGGTCTTTATCAATTCTTTATAGCAAGCTTGAGGTCATCTGCTAAAATGTATTATTTTGAGAAAGTTTTGCTATGTAGTCTGGCTTTGATCTCACAGCTTTCGGATTGCTGGGATAACAGATGTGTGCCACTATGTCTTGATGAAAATTATTTCTTGATATAGATAAAAGGAAATGTCAGTTGCTCTAAAATGTCAGGATAGGATTAATGCCTCTGAATTAGGATAAAATTTTGCAGTTTTACATAATTTTTTTCTCTTTTCCTAAGAAACGCTTCAGGTGCAAAATAAGGATAATTCACTACAACTTTCTCATTATTGTATAGAGTAAATCAGGTCACAATTTCATGCCCTTCTAGGGGAATCTGACACACACATTCCACATACCCGAGTGTTATGGTACAGATCTGGAATGACCCTCAGAAACCTCTTGCACTTGGATACTGTAGATTATCTACAGACTTTGAGTGCTGTTGGGAGAAAGGGAATGGTAGGGTGTGGGGCCTGTATTACTGGGCATTTGGCCTGTAAAGATATATTCTTGCCCCAGCTTCTTCCCTGCCCTGATTCCTTCCTGTCGTGATGCTGTGAGCAGTTGTTCTCTGCCAGATCTAGCTGGCCACAGAACAGGCTGAGACGTCTGAACCATGAGCTTAAGTAAACCTTTACTCCTTTAAATTGTGCATGTTGGGTTGTGTATCCCAGTAATGAGAAAATACGACACTGTGCAAACCCTTTATTAAAGCAACAATCAAAATACAAGATGGATCACATGTCTTTTTACTCCAGTAATATCAATTTATATATTAGTCATTTGTTTACATCCTTATTTTTAAAAAGTGAACATTTTAGAGTTCACAAAATCACCAAACTGACATTTCTGCCCAGACACATTTTCATCTTATTTTCCAACTTAACAAAGGCCATTCAGAACTATGAAATACAGCACACCAAACATAGGTACAAGCCTCTTCTTTGATCCTAACTCACTGTTGGCAGGTCTGTTGAAAAGGTATATCTAGAGTTTCTTATTGGTTAAATAAAAAATAATTTATGTCAGAATATTCTTAGAACTACTTACTTTCTATTTTTACATTCTCTAGCTTTGATTTTGATTGTAGTACTACTAGTATTAGCCCCTTTAAAAATTCCATTTCTAAACAAATCTCATTTAAAGAATGTCATCAGTCAACACGATATTTTTTCTGTATAATAGATAAATGGTCCTTGGGAAAATATAATAAGCAATTCTGTTCTGTTTGATTATGATCCTCACAATTAATCTGTTTAATCCAAACCACTGAAGCAATAAAAAGAAGAAGTCATCAGGAAAAAGAACTTGTTTTTCTTCTTGTTTATGCATAGGCTAAAGTAAAATTAACCAATACTCTGGAGAACAGGTGCTCAAAGTATGTATGAGAATATACACAGGCATTTTGTAGATACTGAAAAAATACCAGAAAATGAGTTTAAAAAGCATGAACAGAAACAGGAATTACTTAAGGGATTGACAAAAGGCCATGTGAAGATAGGTAAAGCACAGCAGTTGAATTGGGCTGAGAAAATAGGATTATCTGAAATAATAAGTTAATGCTCCATTTCTTAATAAATGGAAACACTGAAAGGCATTCTCAGTTAACAGAGTCTCAGGAAATGCTGTTTATAAATTCTAGCACTGCTACAATATGTTTTTCAAATGGCAGGACCAAATGTAGCAAATTTGCCTATCTAAACTCCTTCCTTTTTCCAGTGACTGGGACTGCAGTTTCCATAGTCGAGCTGATTTGTGTTGGCTGCACTACATGTAGAATGGGCCTATTCAAAACACGCAAATATTCTATGTGCCTTACATTTTCTTTATGTGTGACAGAGCTGAGAAGATCCTAGATGAGTAACACCAAGCAGTAGAATTAAAACATATATTCAATCTGTTAAAATGATTTACATGTCCATAGTTGAATTCATTCAATCTTCCAGTCAAGTTGCTTTCTTGTTATCTCACATTTGCCTTTCAAAAGATGTTTAAACAATATGGACTTGTACAGTTTAAAAATGAAACAAATAAAGAAAAAAGAAGTGGATTCCAGAATCCACTGTGAGGGATGCCAGACCTTTTACCCTTAGTTGTGAAAAAGGAATGCTCATAAGGGTCCAAGACATTCTGGATATAACCACATGGCACAATAATGCTTACAATGGTTGAGAACATTCAGTTAACTTTAGAGCTGTTCTCAATGATATATGTCACATATATTACATTTGGTTCCTAGAGATCTTAGTCAAGTATTAGTATTTCTTTTTGCCCAGTATGGTATACAAAAAGATGAGAATAGATGTACCCTAAAGATATGAAAATATAATATATAAATCAAAATCATTATAAATTACATAGATTTTCCATATAAAATTCTGTTTTCTCCTATTTAGAATAAATACCATCCAAGTTTATAGGTTTAAGTAAGTCAAATATGCATTTTCATAATTTCAAGAAAAAATTTCTAGAGAGATGAACAGGATGACCCAGAAGCCAGAAATTATTTCATTTTAAGAATGACTAAAATGTAAAGACTCAAAGGACATGACTTGGAATTTAGTGTTAAACTTTAAAAACTGCCCAAATGAGTCCAGTGTATGTGAATTTGTGTGTGCACACACACATATAGCCACAGTCATAAGAATTTCTAAGAAGCTGAAGAGTTCAATATATTTTTGAAAAACTGGCTGAAAATCATGAGGTCTACATTTCATATTCTAGCAGGAGGGCTCTCTCCATTTACAAAGAAGCTGTAGGCTAGATCAGAAGAGGGTAGAATTGCTGGAAGGAGAAATTCCCATTACAAACCAAGCTCCCTTTAGGCTTGTTAGGTCAAGAGCATTCTGATGCCTATAAGAGGGAGAACTTAAAAAAATCTACATAATCTGATCTAAAGAAGCAAATCCAATCCAGAAACATTCTTTAATCACATATGTTAGCTCTTGCTTCATATAAAATCTGCCCAATTTTAGTTTAATTTCCATAATCTCTATATGAAATGGATGCATTTTGTAACTTGCAAGTGGAGATCTGCACATGGATTTGGATGAAATGAGTACTAACCAGAATGGAAAAGAGTTCATATGTTGCAAAACAAGCTGCAAATCTATGTTGTTGTTTTGGGCATATTAATCAAAGAATTTGTTAACCTCCATAATAACTGGAAAAATTTTATATTCTAAGAGTTCAAGATAAAAATTTTTCTTGAGCTTCAATACATAAAACTCTAGTGCAAAGAGCCCAAATGGAAGTCATGTTTTCTCCTGGGTGCAGATTACAATTTCACTAGGTGATCTCCTAAGATACTTCTAACTTGATAGCAATAGTTTCTTTTTTTAAAGGGATATCTGCTCAAAGTCCATGTCTTGTCAGATTGTCTTCTATGTCAGTTTCCTGTACATGAACTTACCAACATTACTTCTAAACTCAATCCCACTGCCCTCAGTGATAGAGCCAGATAGATTTGCTGTAAGGTTTGGACCAAAGCTGTACATTTAACTTACAGTCTCATGTACCCATTGTTTTTGCCCCTTATTTTGCTTGTCTTGTGCAGTGGAGACTATTATGGTTTGCAGACTTTCCATAGAACTATAACTGTATAAAGGAATTCACCAAAAAAAAAAGGGGTCTCAGGACTAGATACATTGGCTATTATAGACCATTGAGTATTGCAGCATATTTTACAGGTTAACAAGACCAAGCTCCAGGAAGAAGTTTTTCTAGATCACTTTCTTATGTGCTAACATGAATGGAGACTAAACATCTGAATATGTCTCATATTACCATGTAACCTCTTGTATTGTAACCCACTACACCATACTCAATGGAGCCAAGACTTTGGCAACTTCTTTAAAATGACTCTCTTTCTTGCTTGTAAGTAAAAATGAAGTGACTTCACTCATTCTCACCAAGATTAAATCTAAATTGTAGAAGTGGTCCTAATTATACTTTCAGGGAAAGGGGAGAAGTTCCATAATTTGTTTAAAATGCTATGATTTTCCTAAAGTGACTCTAAGTAATGAAGCATAAAAATGTTTAGACACTATAACGATGAAAGCAAAAATCCATCAGGTGGTTGTTGGAAAAGGCAGAGGTATTAATATTGGTTTGGTTCTCCGACAGAATGGGACGTTTTTTAATCACCCTCAGAGCTCATGCAGTCTGCTCCCTCTTACAGATAGGGCAACTGAGGCCCAGGCTTGCCCAAAGCCAGGCAGCTGGTGATTGGCACAGGCAAGTAAGTGTTAAGCCTCTGAATGACTAGTTTTAGTTTTTTCTTTTTTCCGTAACATTTTGCTGCCTTGTATATACTGCTTTCTTGTGGAACTAGTACTGCCATATTTTTCACATACAATTTGATGACACAGTTCTCTATGGCATTACCCTAACCCTCTTTTTCCCTTTAAAAACTAATGACTTAGCTATGCGGGTTGTAAAAGTGGGCCTGGTCACACACTTTATAGGTCCTTATACTGCTGCCCTAAGCCAAGTATGTCTGTGGACTGATAGCACAGAGTCCCTGTACGCCCTCTTGGGATGTCAGTATTCAACAACCTATGGGAACTCACCAAATGCCTGTCTCTGAACAATACGTTACAGATAAAGAATCAGTCTTTGTTTGGAGGATGATGTTACTCAAACGTAAACAGCAGTTTCTGTGAGTAGTATGGGTACATTTAAACTTTTACAATCTCTGTCCACACACCTCAGTCAAGTTCACCAAAAGGCTCCCAGAACTGGGCAGGTAAACATATTTTATTTGACTATTAAAGTGTTATTTTAGGGCAGTTTTTCCCAGTTTCACAACAGCAGCTTCATTGGAAATAAAAAAAGCAATATAAGAAGACAGGCCTGGGGAATAAAGAAAAACAAGTGTAGAAACTACTTTAGAACATTATAAATGACTTGTAGATATCAGTCCTGGATCAGGTGACTGATACCAAAGCCTCCGAGGTAAACGTTCTAGGGAAAATAAGGACAGGGTTGGCAAAGAGGACCAAACCAGAAAGAGCAACTGGCAGTGGCATAACAACTGCTCCATTATAAAAGAACAGTGAAAGTAATTAAAACTGAGAAGAAAGTGCAACAAACTCATGTACGTGCATTTGCTATTGTAGCAGACCTATAATTTTTAAAAGGAAAAGCAATGCAGTGTGCATCGGACAGGGCTCTTGAACTCAGAATATCTTACAGTAGGGTACTCTTTGTCAAGAGGGCATCAACAATTAATGGATCTGGCAGAGAACGCCTCTACAGTTCACATCATGTGGCCAGGTATCTTCTGTCCAATTCTGCACCCTGATGTTTCTTGCATCTTTTTGTACTGGGGAGATTCCAGTCACATAAACTGCATGCAGATGTTTCCCCTTTTAAAATGGCATCACTCCTACCTAAGGGATGAGAGTCTCCTGGTAAGGCTTAGCGGCAAGTGCGTACTACATCTGTATTACAAGGAGCAGCCCCTGGTTTTCTTGATATGCATAGCTTTTCAGAGTGGAGATTAGACATGGCTTTCATAAATAATGCAGGTGTTTTTGTCATGTGTCACTGCTGGTTCTGTCATTTCTAGGTGAGCTGGTGGCAATCCTTGATCAGGTACCTCCACGGGTGATGGTTCCTCAGAGGTTAGCTCTGTGGATGTTATGTCTGTAGAAGGTTCTGCAGTTTCTGGGGAATGCTCAGCTGATGGTTCCGTTTCCTCTTCATCTTTGACCATAAACTGTACACCCTCCTGGTCATCTACATGATCTTTTTTGGACTGGGGGTGAACAGACACCTTGATGGCAATCTGCTGAGGCTGTTCATGCAGCGAGGAGGCATCCGAGTCAGCAGTGGGAGAGTCACTTCGCTTCAGAGAATTGGGGATTGTGAATACCTCATCCCTCTCTGGGGCCTCTTGGCCTTCCGGGGTATGCCTTACAAAATTCTGCCCCTGTTCCTCCAGCCCAACCACTTCCATGATTTCCTCCATTATAGTCCTACAGTTCATGATGAGAGGTGGCAGAGGTACGCTCCTGGCGAGCTCTTCAATGTAACGGGCAAATTCCATGGTTTTGAACTGGGTGACTTTGGCAAGCTCTAGAGTTTTGGCTGAGGTGATGATAGGGATCCGCTTGGCAATCTCGAAGGCCTTTTGTAGCTTTTCTGCACCTTCTGTCCTAAAGAACTCATTGATAGCCTTCTCAGTTTTCTTCAGGTGACTGCTCATCATACACAAGCGGGTAATGTTGAGGATCATGACGATGGTGAAGGCCACAAGGCAGACCACCATGTAGTAGACACCCATGTCTCCAGAGGTAAAGATGACTCTCAAGGTCACCGTGTTGTTCACAGTGCCATAGATGTTAGAAGCCACACATGTGTATTTACCTCGGTCAGAGAAAGACACCTTGGTGATATTTAGGAGGCCGCTGTCGAGCATTTGCCATTTTTCTGCCAGAAAGGAGAAAAAGAGAATTCAACCAAGGATGTACAGTCCCTATTACTATAACTTACACATTTCTAAAACACATCTACCAACAATAATGAGGAACAATTACTTAATGTGCTTACTGTAAATGTGCCAGCAACATGTACTAATTCATTTAAACTCCACAACAAATCTCTGCAGAAGTACCAACACTGGCCCTGTGTTATAGGATGAAGAACTCTGACACACAGTTAAACAAGTTTCCTAAAGTTACCTGTTTTTAAGTAGTAAAATTTAACTTGTACTCAAGAGTCTGCATTCTTTTTATCTTTCTTGCAGTGCTAGGGATTAGACTGGGGCTTCAAACACACTAAGCAAGTGCTCTACTACGGAGCTGCATCCCCACCTGCAAGGCTGTACTTTTAACTATCAAAATGTATCGTGCAACTCCATGTCCTAATTGAAAAATGAGGGACATGAACTAAAAACTACTGTGCTCCTATGAATCCTTCATTGCAGTGTCTGATTTTCTTGCCTGCCTGGAAGCATGACTCTTCGAATACCAAGTATTTTAGAGCCAAAAAAAAAAAAAAAAAAAAAAAAAAAAAATCTGGGACAAATCAATTAAATTGTAATTGTTTACCTGGTTTCTCATATTTGAGATTGCTGTTATCTTTCTAGGACCTTGGGTTAATTAAAACATAATTTATGTCATTAATTTTGAATATACAATGAATTGCCCATACTATTTAAAGTTACAACCTGACAACATGAAGAATAAGAGGCTGAGTGTGAATTAATAACAATTTGTTTTAGTTTTGCAAATAAATTAGGCCCATCAAGATAAACATAAGCCTGTTAAGAGAATTCACTTTGATAAATGTGTTTCTTCTCCACCTCCCACCCCTTCCCTGTCCTGGGAATGAAGTTCTGAAGACAGAGAGACTAGATTAACTCTTAACCTGTCTACCTGGAGTTTTGAATTTTACGCTAGGTTTTGTTTCAGGGTGTTGAGTCTGAGCATTTCTGATATCCTGTCTCCCCAGACTGTCCCAATGAGCAAAGAAGTTGCCAGCCAGGCAGGTGTTTCTTGATAATAGCACTCTTAGTCCCTCGAGACAACCAGAGAAAGCACTCCTGAGATCTGAAACAATTTCATATGTCATTTTAAGTATCTATTATTGCATTTATTTTGTTTCTTCTCCTTGTGTCAGTGACTTTTACTTCTAATTAAAAGTCTGATGCTTCCTTAAATTGGGATGCTTAAAAGAAAAAAAAAAAAACTCTCACAAGAACATAAGGGTCTCAGTGGAATATGGACAAAGGCCATGGAAGGTCTGTTTGTGGCATCAATGAATGTCCTTAGAGAGGCTAGTCAGAGCAGTGAGGTTCCTCCCTGTTGCTTACAGTTCTCCCACTTGCAGGGTGGGAGGCCTTCCTGTAGCTGTTATATACTTTGCTTTCTGAAAGAACATCTATGAGGACAGGTTCCTGGCATCCCTGAGTAACCCCTTTTTAACAGTACAGCCAGTGTATTTCTTCCCAAAGTAGAAACACTACTTGGGCCAAGCCTGGTAGAGCAGGCCTGTAATCCCAGAACTCTGGGACACACGGGCAGGAGAATGGCAAGTTTGAGCCCAGCCTTTGCAATGTAGCCACCTGGAGAGACACTGTCGCCCCCTCAAAATAATGAGCTGAGAATGCAGTTCGGTATGAAGGCCCTGAGATTGTTCCCCAGTCCTCAAACAAACAAATAAACATTAGTTGGTAACTCTAGTCATTTCAGTTTCTTGTGTGTCTGCAGAGATAAACCTGGTGCCCAGAGGGTCATATTCTCTCTCATTTGGATGGGGCATGGGTAAGCTTTCTACTGTTTTCATTCCCTCAGTGTGAATTTTGGTTCTTCAGCTGTAGACTTATCTGAATACACAATGATTCAGGGCTGGGGAAACTACATTATCAATTTATTTCCTCATAATCTGTACATTTTATAAAGTAGATGACAGCAGGAATAGGAGAAAAAAATGCCCTAACTGATGGAAATCTCACTTAATATGAAAGATACTTGGCTCCAAAGACATGCAGCCTAGACCTGCCAGAGATTCTCATCTTTATCTTTCTTTGTTTGGTAGAAAATACAGGAGCAAACAGCATGCAGGGGCATGAGACGGTGAGGCTACTTCTATAGGGAATGGTGCGAATCAATTCATTTACTTTCTCCCACCTGTACCCTTTTCTTGTGGAGAAATTATCTGTAAGCACAAGGATACAACTGTTTGCACCTGAGTGTAGAAGAAAAGAAAATACAAAGGAGAGAGGCATCTAAGGAAATATAAAGTTTTTTTCTTCTATACCTGAATAACAATATTAGTACTGGTCCTATCTAATTGCTACTGCAAAAGAAAATGCAAAACTGCACACCAGTTCCTAGGTTTCACTGGATGCTTTCCTATACCAATTATTTTAAAATGGTTTTGAATTTGCCATTATAGCTCTTTTCAAACATGCTTTTGTCTACTGACCTGTATATGTCTAACCTGGAACCAAGCAGTTAAATCCAGACATTATGTAGATACTTTAAACTTTTGTTATACTATTAAAAGAAGCATAATATAGAAACAAACAGAAGCTGATCAATTGATGCCTGTGGTTCATTCTGGGGAAAGCCGAGAGATGTTTAGCAGATGAATTATTACTTTAGAAGCATATTCTGAGGTCTAGTCCAGGACAGTGGGTCCTTAGACTAATATCTATTAGGTACTTTATCCATCATTTAATATTATTTGTTCTCAAAGTTTGAGACTAGCTGTGTATCCGGAAAGTGAGTATTCTAATTTAATTATAAGCCATGACACATGCGGATGCATATATTATGATTGTAAAACAGCTGGGTTATTACCAGTACCCTAGTTAAATGGCATCCTATTTAAATAAAATCATAGTTCTTCAACAGTGATTTTCTGTTTCCAATTTAGAGCAAGGACATGAATGTACTTTAATTCTCAAGCTTTTACTGGATTCCTTGAGAAAATAAGTATTGATTTTATAGATTAAGGCAATATAATGCCACTTCGGATTCTACTCATGTGTGATCTGCTGAAATAAATATGTTGTCTGGATTAAACATTTTACTACCAAGTGACAAATCATATCTAAGTCATTGGAAAACAAGACATATACAAATACACACATCCAAAGACTATATCAGAGTAACTAATCTTCCTGATCTCAAAGGTTATATTTGTCTGTCTCTGTCTGTATCTCTGGTATATTCATTCCTTCTTGAGAACTAAAACTCCAATTTCTTCCCCTCAGGCTCAGTTTCCCCTCTGACTAGTCATAATCAGATTTCTGCATGTTCTATTACTTCATAGAGATCTGAAATCTAGGAAGAGGCACAAATTCTGTTTTGGGGTCTTAACTATCATGGCGCTAGACTTGAAAAGAATATCGACACAGTACCTGCCCAGCTGGGGACATCTTGAGCACATTCACCTCAGTCTATAAATACCTTGTCCTGAGACTCATTCTGGAATGGTCCCGACTTTAGCTGCTAGAAAATGAAACATACAAAACCATCCATGACGACTGTTGCAGGAAATCTTCAATGCTAGACACACACGGTAGGCAGGTATACACAGTGCTGTTCCCAAGAAGTTTAAATTGCCACTAAGTGGGAATGTCAAAGCCACACATTGAATTTTCATGAAGCTACATCACTTCAGTGCAAATAAAACCCCCACGTGTGAGCAGCTGATGCCAATGATTAGAAAGGCAATGTAAGAGGCAGACATTTCACCATTACTCTCCAAATATAATGTGGAAGAGCCTATGTGGACACCCCTACCCCTCTGCACCACCTTCCTCCTCACTTCCTGAGCCTGGCTCAGACTGCATCCTCTCTCTCCACCCTATAGTCCTGGAAGATGATGTACACCTGAGGCACTGGAATACTATAACGACGCACACATTATTGCGAGACTAGAGAATGCCCAGGAATCTGTCACAATCTTCCCTGAGAAACTCCCGGCACGTGAGTCACATGTGAAAGTCTCCCACATGTGAATACAAGTGTGGCGGTGACGATCTCTCCTTTGCAAAGGGAAAAGCTAACAGATGTTGTTTTTGAGCTGTACTGCAGTGCGGCTTCTATGCTACCCAACAAAACTGACATTTTTAGAAGGGCAATAATCTTTTTTATCTTGTTCACTCATTCAGCCAATGGATATCACTGAACAAATTGTCTGTGTACCAGGCTCCACTAGACGATGAGAATGCAAAGATGAGTAAGGCACGGTTCCTGACTGCAAAACCATGCAGTCCCAACAGGGAAGCCGATCCAGCAGACAGCTCGAGTAAGGCGTGCCGAGTTCAATGGCATGTAGGGGTGCGGGTGGAGGAGAAGGGCTACCTAGAAGAGGGCAGTGCTATGCCAGATTGTGTGCACGTGCGTGCGCGTGCACATGTTCGGTGCAGAAAGAAAGAGGAATAGCAGCAACAGAAAGGATTTATAAGGCCGTGGGGGAGGGGGGGTGGAAGGAGAGCACACATGCAGCAGAGAGCGCAGCGTGCGCTGTGGGAGCGGAGGAACCATACAGAAAGCTGAGCAGGCTCTGCTGGAGACAGGCTGCAGAGGAACACAGGGCTAGACTGCAGGAACCTGGCAGCACGCAAGAGCTTTCTCTTTCTCCTGCCGGAAAAAAGGGCCCCTCTTACTTGGGTACCTCTTTGCACATGACTTTCCTCGCCTCAGTCCATGTCTTAGTGGGACCACAGGGATCTCCTACCACTTCACTGCCTGGCACCTCTCCTCCCCCCTGCCCCCATTCCAAATTTCACTCCTAACCCATTCTTAGGTCACCTTGCCTCTTGCCTTGTGCCCTGAAAGTCACCTCTGAACCTTGATTAAATCAATGAAGAAAACCAGAACGTCAGGAAGCTGATGGAACTCATGGTAATCCTTCTGCCTCAGCCTCCTAAATGCTGGGATTATAGGTGTGTGCCACCATGCCTAGCTTTTGTGGTGCTAGGGAATCAAACTCAGGGCTGGGAGTTTGCAGGACAAGTGCTGTAACCACTGTACATTTCCTCCAGCTCCTCAAAAAAGTATTTTAAAACATACCTTTCTCCTTTCATGTTGCCAAAAAAAAAAAAAAAAAAATGCACACTCTTTTGATGAGAATAAGGGGGAAAGAACATTCCCACACATTGTAGTCTGAGGTTTGGTTGGTCAAATCTTTGGAAGGTTATTTAGAGGCATTCAGAATTTAAAATGAATGTAACCTATGATTGATGTTTAGACTTCTTGAGATTCGTAAAATAAGGGAAGCCTAGATTGACTGGGAATCTATAAATGAATGTAAGAAAACCAAGGTAATGAAAAAATTCTTTTCAGAATGATATTTCTCCCCAGGTACATAGTTTCAGAGCTTTCCTCTCCTGTCAGATACATCTAGGAAGAGAGGCCATAATTTGGATCCTTTTCCTAGAAATTGACTAGCCCCAGGACCACAGTGCCCAGCATGGTGGCCTATACATATATTATAGCACAATATCACAGAAGGAGGACTGTGTAGGTGTACTGGTGATGAGATTGGTAGTGTCACATAGCGCCAGCCAAACATGGAACAGAAATTCTCTTGTATGGGGCCTACTGTGACTTAACCTGAAACCACTATATGACACCATTAGAACTATCAATATTGCAAACAACATCTGCCAAAATTATTGCTCTATAGATATGAGCAGCATCGACCCATTTGAATCTGAAGAACCATTAGGAAAAGAAAGTCACAACCTACAAATACATTTTTAACTTTTCTCCAAACACCATGTCTACTGAAATCCTAAATCCTCCCAACTCTTCTTGGAAGGACCACTGACCATCAAAAATTAAAGTACACCCAAAGGCTAGGCTCTTACAACTTGCCACAAATGACTTAACTGAATTACCCTAAGAGATAATATTCCATGAATGTATGAACTAACTGATGCCTTGTTCTAGGTCCCTACTGACTGGCATGAATAGATTAAAACTTTGTTCATAATCTCCTTTAGATATTTGGACTCTTAAGATTCACACACCCTTGCTTTCCAAGAAGAGTTCAATCTGCCAAAACAAGTATGTTACTTTTTTTTTTTTTCCTGAAAGTGATTTAAATAAAAACATACAGGTTGTGAGACTTCTAATCCAGTCACTTAAATGAGTATCATAATGAATCAAACTCTTCGAATTAAGTGCAAAATGTGTGTGTGTGTGCCTGTAACTGTGATGCATGCTTTCCTCTATGAAACATAGGCTACCAAAGGGATGGATCCAGGCATTTTTACAAAATATAATTAAGAACAAATTTAGCACTGCATGGCTGCACCTGTGACAGGGCTTCTACAGTACATGACAGCTCCTTGAAGCCACTGCAAAGAGGCAGGTTATAAACACTGCAAGCTACAAGGGCTCTTGTGCCCCCAACCTCATGCCCAAATCTTTCTCAAAGACCTCTTCAGAGAGTATCAAGGCAATTCTAACCAGCCATTTTATACATATGGAGCAAAGGTGCCCTCGGATAATTCAGGCTTAGCTCAGCTTGCAGCTCAGGGAGGTGGGGGTGGAAGGATTTTACTGTTCAGAATTCGCAGTTTTGCTCTACTTAAAAGCATTAGTATCTGAAAAGAACTCATTGCTTTTTTATATCCTGAAAAATGAAACATCTGATCATCCTGATAACTTGGTCTATTAATCATAATTCTTTAAAAAATGCCAAGCACGTAATTCCCTGTGGGCTAGCAGCAGTAGTTTCTGCAAGGTGTTCCAGGTGGTATTCTAAAACAAGGGTACCCTACACTGGTTCATATAAATAACTTCCATTTGGGAATCTTAGCTGTCATCTTTATCTGAGATGAATTTTTGCTGCTAAAATTAATACTGTCTAACATCCCAAACAGAAATATAAAAGTGGAAGTGACCAGGTTAACCCTTATTGTAGTCATGTGAACCTGAGCAAGATAAATAAAACTCTTGCATGTACACACACAAATTACATCACAGGTTCTAGCCCTTGACTCAAAGATCTACTTTGGAAAGTTTCTTTAGTAACTCAGGAGGTGTTTCTCCAGATTAGACTAGGGTTTCTCCAGCATGGTACTGGTGCACTGGGGGCTGGGTCTCTGTTGTAGTCCTGTCCTGTGCATAGTAGGATGCTTTTAGTAACATGCCTGGCCCATATTACCTAGAGGCCAGTGCTCTAACCACTGTACATTTCCTCCAGCTCCTCAAAGTAGTATTTTAAAAGGGAGCATGACTACCCTTCCCTCCACCATCTCTCATTATGGCAACCAAAAATGCCTGTAAATTTGGCCGAGGAGACTCTGAGAGGAAAAGAGGTCCCAATTGAGAACCACTGAATGAGGCTAATATGAAGTTTATCTTGTGCATAATATACTCTATAATTTCCACGTAATCAGCTTTCCAAGGGTAAAAGGATGCTGGCTGTCAAAGCACCCTCTGTACACAGAAGTGAGGCACTGAGAAAGGGGCCCCCTGAGGGAGAAAACAACTCCCGAGTTGTTATGAGAGAAGCTACAATCTTACTTTGAAATTCTAAACAGATTTAAGGGGTATGGTTTCTTTTTTGTATTTATTGAAAGTTTTTTGAAGATAGAGAAAGTAAGATAGAGAATAAGAACTCTCCAGAAAACTCCCTTTTATTTACAAAACACTACTAAGAAGCAAGGTGTTTAGCATTTGAAATCTACTACTGTGAGAATATCATACAATATCAACACTAATAAGAACAGTTACTATTTACTGACTGTATGTTTCAGATACTGTATTAAGTAACAGACATTATGAAAGACTCAACCCCATTTGGTAATAAAAAAAAAATCTCTATTTCACAGATGAGGAAATTGTAGCTCAAAAAAATCAAGGAATTTGCTTTAAGACTATAGTGCAACTCTTCCTGAATTTCCAATTTTATATACACATATGTATGTAATCACATATATTATAATGACTTGATTTTTAAAATCTCAAGTACCTAATGTATTATATGAGGAATTCAGTATGATATTTTCCTAGATGAATACACCACAATGATTTTAGAGGTAAAGGACAATTTGCCTTTAATACTATGGAACTGACCCCTCACTTCCCAATTTTGTATGTATAAATCTACATATAGATATATATGCACACATGAGTGCACACGCACACACACACACACACAGCAGGAAGATGGAAAACTACAGTTTTGAAACTTGGCTGGCTTGTTGTTCCTTGGAAAATTAGGGAAAAGGCATTTCACCATCTATTCAAAAATCTGAAAAATAATTGAACAATGCAAACTAAAGGCAACATTTGTAATAATGAGTTCCACAATGCTTCAGCAGCAGTCTTGAGCACTGGGAATTTATGCACTCAGCTTACTTGACTGGTGTGCATATTTATTAAAGAAAATACTTAATTGTTTTTGGTGACAGGATGAGTGTATGGAAAAAAATCCACAAAAAAGTCGAAACCTAATTTAAAGGAAGAATTTCAAATCTAATCTCTTAACAGGCCAAATGTGTTTACAAGGGCTTATATCAGCTGACTTTCTTGATGTGCTTGTTACTGATTATCTGATAAAGGCACTAATATGGATCTAAATGGTTTAAGATTGTAGTAAGAAGCAACAACAAAAAACACGTTGGATAATTAGCACCCAAAAGAACTAGCGTTTTTTATTCATAATACTTCCTGGCAACCATAATTTCTTCTCAGCCCTAGAAAAAAAGAGTAAATTTTGTGGCCATTTGTGGTTAATCATATTGTTTGAATTCTGCATTAGGAGTTCTGTGATATGGTCCCAAACAGCTTCTTTAGTGAACTTTAAAAAAAAAAATCTAGGTTTCATATTGGCTTCTTCTGATGGGGTGGAATTAAAATGAATGACAAGCACCTAGGCAGCCTGTACAGGGGTTGAGATGGATGCAAGCATATTTGATTTGCATCTGGAACACATGAGATTAGCACACTGAGCTCCCAGGACTTCCATATAAGGCTATAATTCTCTATCTCTGAGATAATTGGATAAATGGAACCTTATGGGGACTTTAGGACCCTCCTGTTACTCTACCCTATATATGATATTCTCACTCTCTCCTAATAAAGTAGACTGCATTCTCTGAAGAGTCCCCAACGTCATGTTCATGTTTCTGTCACCACACTTTCCTCAGCTGTTGGTGGGGCTCCGCAGGTCGAACCCACAGAAGCCAAGTAAACCAGCTGTTGCTCCTGCCCTTCTTTCTAGAACCTGTAAGGCTGGCATGAATAATAGTTAAATCATTTTTTTTTCAGAATAGAAAATAAATGACATTGTTTCTTTCCATGATAATCAGAAAGCAAATGGCAGTGTGCTCCATGAGCAACTCATCAGATGACTTTGAATACCTTTGTGCTGGTGTGTGTGTATGGGTGCAGGTAGCTGCACTCTGCAGTGCAAACCCTATCTAACTTTAGAGGTGGCTCTGATGCCTCCTCTACCCAGGGACTCTTCCCACACTCATTCAGGCTGGATGACATGCTCTTCTATTCATCTCACCTGCTGAGACCTTAGGAGCTGCTGGTTGGGCACAAGGAGGAATCAACACTAGCTGGCCATCATCCTAGCTGTTCAATGTGCTGTCCCTCTATGTGTTTCTCATCTATAGTCATAAAGATTAATAACGCCTCACTGTCACATTTTTATGAAGATTAGAGATAACATGTAACTTGATATAGGGGCTTACTATATGGCCGCAGTTATTAGTGAAGATTATCTTAATGTTGCTAGTTTGTTTTAGGGTATCCACATGAAGTTTAGCATCATTTTTTTCCTGAAGTTATTCACATCTTTGTTGGCATATAAATGAAACAATAGTCCGTTTAAAATTTTAGCCTATTAGTTTGAAAATTGAAATCTATGTCTGTTAAAGACTGTGGGTTTTCTAATATCCTTAAACTTCTAATATTTTATGATGAGAGATCTGTTATTTCTGCTTTTTTTATGTATTGCTGGGCTG
Source organism: Ctenodactylus gundi (assembly GCA_004027205.1). NCBI lineage: Eukaryota > Metazoa > Chordata > Mammalia > Rodentia > Ctenodactylidae > Ctenodactylus > Ctenodactylus gundi. Next base: position 1,196,121 of record PVKB01000058.1, read on the forward strand.
TTAGGTATAATGTTTTGTGTAATACTCTGTGTTCCTTATGCTCTGAAACTACCATTATTATACATTATAATTACAAAGGCTGAGCTGGAATGTCAAGTACTCATATGCTGAGTTCTTTTAAAATTGAAAATGCATCTTCCTTATGAGATTTAAAAAATAGTTAATATATTAGCAAGTCTGCTGATTATAAACAAAAAAGCCGAATTCTGAGTGAGCAGCTCTCTGCTACTCTGTGCCAAATAGTGACCAGGAGCTTGGGGCTTACTGACAGGCTACTACTACAGACAAACTTATCATCTGGACACAAAATGAAAACTGAGACTGATTATCTACGTCAGCTGTCTCAAGGGACACAGGAAGAAAGCAAGGCACTGCATCTTCTTGCCAGACTGGGTGCAGTTACAAGACTTTTCCAGTTGAGGTGTTGTATATTCCTCTGGATCAGTAGATGCAACTTTTGGACAATGTTCAAAATGCCGTGATGAGACTTAGGCCTCAGAGCACTATGCTTGCTGTTCCCATATTTTCATTCTCTTTAGTTCTCACAGTTCACTGCCTCAGGTCCAACTCTTTAATACCCAGTTGGTCTCTGCTTCAGGGACCACATATAAGATTCATGTCTGGAGGTGGCCTTCCCTTCAATTCAGTCATCCTCATACCCCTAGCAGTGGCCCAGCCCTGCAGAGAGACCGGATAAGGTACAGGGTATGTGTCTGTTGCTGTGGCTTCTGCCCTTTACTCACAAGTGTGCTGTCACATCCTTATGGCTTAGAGTCCTTGAGAAAGTAGCTACAGGAATGGAGACCAGTGTGGGCTAGGAGTGCTGGTTTTTACTCCAGTGGTAAAGGTTCTAGGAAAAAGCCACTTAATTAGGAGCAGGATCTTAAGCAAATTTCAGTAAAGGGGGCTTTGAATCAAAATGTCTGTAAAGTCTCTTCTAAGTTAAAATTCCTACAGTCCCACATTTTACTTGGTGGAGAAAGATTTCTACTGTCTTAGTATAAACATCCATATGATTCATAATACATAATACTGTGACTTAAGGGAAGAAGCTAATCAAAAACAATGTCAGTGACAGCATTACAGAGGCACCTACAACCCAGAAGCCTTTAGCTCTGGAAACACAACTGTGGACTAGACAATGTAGTAATTGTGAGAAAACTCCATTCATGCAGCTCCTACAGATATGTAGGGTATTAGCCTCTATGCTTATTCAGAGTAATTAAGATAAAAGTAGGGAAAGAGATTAAAAATGTAGGCTTCCCTGCAGCAGGAACTCTTCTGGGGATTGTTCATTGGCTAACAAGGGTCTAGGAACAGGGAGGGCAACCAGAAGGGAAGGGGTGAATAATCCACTACTTTAGAACAATGGTCTCTTTACTCCCCCACCCCCAGTGCCCTATTTCAGCACACAATAAAATGCAGGGGAAAGCAGATTAACTCCTTCAGGTCAGACAGATCAGGCTTGGGTTCCTAGACAATTACTTCTAACATCAAAACCAAGAAGTGTGCTGATTCCAGATGTCCTAATCCTCTCTCATGCTGGAGCCTTTCCTGAAGAAAGCTCCAGGCTTAGGAAAGTGATTCACAGGCTCTGGTGGAAACTCATTCATTACAAACCCAGCATTCTCCTACTGCCCAAGTCACTTCTTACTATTGCACTCTCCCTCCCCATGGCTTCCGGCTGGAAACTTTAGCCAGGTCGCCAGGAGAACTGGATGATCCCAACCAGCAGGAGGTTGAGGAACTACAGAAACCTCTTTCTTAAGTGCTGGTCTTTAAATCCACAGTGGATGAATTATACTGACATGTGATGCTAAACAATTGCTATACTGTTGGAGTCATTACCATGAAAAAAAAAAAAAAAAAAAACTCCCTTACAGATGGAAAATATACTTAGGGAAAAACCACTTTACCTTTGCCTCTGTAATGTTCTGAATATATTACAGAATAAAATTCCAAGAGACCTTTTAAAAGATTTCAATGCTTGCCCTTTGCCTTCTGAGTCAATGAGCTGAAAAAATGAATTAATTACTGCTTTGAATCCTTAAGGATATATATTCTGTCTTTGTCTTTAAAAAAAAAGACAAAAATGGGATCTTTAACTTACTTACATAAGAACAATTAACAATTAGGGGTGCTTGCTCTGAATGCCCTGCTTATATTTTATGACATCTGACACAACTTTGAAACCTACCTCTGCCTCTCTCCTCCTCGTCTTCTTTAAGCAGCTTGCCAACAGAATTATACCACTTAAACTGTGGGTCAGGGATGCCATAAACACTGCAATTAATCAAGGCACTGTTCCCTTCCTTGACTATGATATGGTCAGTTCTGGCAATGATTACGGGCACAGAGCCCAAGACCATGTCAGTGCCATTTAAAGTGCTGTTAGTCACACTCTTAGCACTTGCTAGAGTGGATACTAGGATTAAAAAGGGCACAGAAGGTAGAAAGCACACAGTCAGATGGCTCTGCGGTAGATCCATCTTCTTTGCTTGCTCTGTAAGGCAATAGCTGGCTTGCCAATGGAATCTCCTATCAGACCACACACTGTTCAGAGCAGGCCATGGGACAAACCTGTCCTGGATCCATGGATGTGGGACTTGATTAAGAACCTGTTAAAAACAAGAAAAAAATACACACACAAAAGTATTAGCACTTACGCTTTAAAAATACTATTCACACAAATAAAATGTTAGAAATCTAGTTAAAAAATAAGACTACATGTTTTTGAACAAAACACAAGTTCAGGAGGTGTTCCAATGTTAAATTATGTTTTTCACACAAATCATAGCAATATATAGCTCAATGGAAAGAAAACCTACTTCACAAAGTTAAAAAATCGATTTAGGTCTCTTCCTACCATATCACCCATTTTTATTGCAGAGGACTGGACAGATCACCGGAGCACTTACTCATTCCAGGACATATGACTGCCAGTCAGTTTCACTGGTCCCCACTTTGGCTCCACCAGCATTTTAAAGGACTTCTCCAGTGTTGATGTGACAGTCTTTTAACTCCCCATGTGGCTTCCAGGATACTCTTCCTCCCATTCCTCAACAAACTGCCCATACTCCTATGAGGTTTGTTGCAGCTCTCTTTCTCTTCTGAGTTACTGTTATCCCCTGACTCCTAGTCACTCACCGCATTCCCTGGTTTTGATCTTCGTTTGCCTCTTAGAAGCTAGGAGCATCTTAAAGATGGAGGGATGACAGTTGGGTGGCTGAACTTCTATATTCAAAGATCTAACCTTCACACATTCCTTTCTCTTCCATTCCTGTCTCTTCACCCACTAATCCCATGGACACACCCAGGCTCCAAATTCTAAATTCTGAAGTTCCAAGTAATTCTGAAGTAAATCATCTTTAACTGAAGTCAGCCATTGTCCAGTATCCCTTACATCCCTCACTGGGCTTTCTAGCCCTTCTACTTTTTTTGGTCTGTCTCTTTCTCTATCCTTGACCTGTATGCTTCATGCCTGCCTTAGTTTAGACCCATCACATAGACTACAAACTCCAGTATTTACTACATTTACTCTACCAGTTTGTGGCCTTGATCAAGTCAGTTGTTGGCAATTTTGGCTTCTATATGCAGGAAGCTGGTGCACTACTGGAGAAGAGTTGTACCACTATGCAATTGTTGCCAAATGAAAGAACGAATGAAAGAACTGCCTGGCCTTCACCAGGCAGTCAGTGAATTATAATACATTTACCAGTGATCAATCAGCTCAGTATCCTCCTCCTAATAGTCATCTAAATATCTTCAGTTAAGAATCAACCATCTTAGTTCTGTGGTATTCCTACCTTCTCAAAACAAAGACCACCTTTCTCTAATAAAGGCTTACAGACATGAATTCCTTCTACCTTCCCACTGTTTGGAAAACGCCCTGTATCTTATATTATCCTACATCAATTCCTCACCTGCCAGTTATGTCCCAAATGACTATAATACTTATCAATTTCACTTGCTCTTTTCCAAAACAGCTTTTTCTCAGAGGATCAATTATGCCTAGTTGCCAAATTTTTTGTCTTCCTCTTACCAAATCTGAGGCAATTGATATGATTACCTACTTTCTCTTTTCACAGTTTCCACGCTTTTCATTATTCTTCACTAATTCCTCCTCTTCTTCTACCCTGAAAACTCAGTTAACCTTTAGAGCTTCATCATTAGCCTCTTTCCTTTTCACACACAGCTCTTCTTAAGATTTCAGCCTATGCCTTTATTTCCACCTAATAGCTCCCAGAACCATGTCCTTGGTTCCGATTCTCTCCTAAGTTTCAGATTACTATAATGAGCTTTCCACTGGGCACCTTAACTGGACGCCCTGCAGGCAACTCAAATTTAACACTTCAAAAACAACTTATTAGCTTCTCTACAAAGTATGCTGCATTTCTTGGGTCCCTTATTTCAGCTCAAGGGTATGACCAACTGGACGTGGTGAAATTTAGTCTCTGTCCTATATTCCCAGGACATCAGTAATTAATTACATGTTGGTTTTGCCTTTTAAATATTACTTTGATTTGTTCCATCTTGGCCATCAAGCCTTACCAGAAATCACATTATCTGTCTTCTGCATGGTTTGCTTGCCTTCATTCTTTCTCTAATTCCCTATCCAATCTCTGTAAGCACAGCCCAAACTATATGTTGTCATTTCTTTACAAGGCAATCTTCCATATTTCCCCACTGTCTACATTTTAAAAATTTGAATTCCTTACCTTTTTATTCAATCAAAAACATTTAATGAACATCAACTATAGAGAAAGCATTATTCTCAGTCCTGGTGATAGGAGAGTAGATAAGAAGGATCTTCCACATGTTACGTGGAGCTCATGATCTCATGAAGTAAACCAGACCACACATAAGCACTTGTGTAAATAAGAATTTCATCTAGAAATGCATGTTTTGAAAAATATCATTTAGGGTCAGTGCTGAGTGAGGCAGCCAGGGAGGACCTCACTGAGGAGGTGGACCTTGAGTTAAGACAAGCAGTGCCAACACCAGAAGAAGAGTATTCTAGGAACAACGCAGAATAAAATAAATACCCTGGAGTGAGGAAACAAAGGAGGGAATGCTGCAGAACTGTTCAGAGATGTATACAGGCCCAGATCACCCAGGGCAGATGTGGCCAACCCATTGTTGATCTGCCTTGATATTTTTAATAAATGAAAAAACTTTTAACAGGAAGTTTTAATACTTGCATATGTATACTAACTATATTACATACTTATATGTGACCCAAGACAGTTCCTCTTTACTCAAAAATAAAATAAAAATAAACTCAGTGGGCTGCAAGTTAGATACACCTAGCCCTTTGCACACCAGGGTAAAGAGTTTGGAACTTACCTAATGTTCACTGAGAAATTTTAAGCAAGGGAGTTGTAAAACACGGTTTCCTTGAATAAAATCAATCTCATTACGGTATAATTTACATTCAATAAAGTGTGACCATTTCACGTGTACATTTTAATGAGTTTTGACACATGTATACACCCATGTAACTATCACAATTTTAAAAAATCACAGAACATTCCCATCAGTGCCAGAAGTTCCCTTGTGCCCCTTCTCAGGATATGAGGCCAGTGTTCACAGTGACCCAATCCAGTTACATCAGTGTACACCCTCAGAGAGTTAAGGCTCATTTTCTCCGGTATGGATGCCTAGCTGTCTCAACAAAATCTTGTCTTTTGTCAAAAAAAAGTAATCATGTATGGGTAGGTCTGTTCCTAAAGTCTTTATTCTGTCCCACTGATCTACATGCCTGCCCTTAGCCGATACTCTACTGACTACACTGTCTGTCTCCTTTATTTTTGCACCTGCAAAGTCTGATGTTGCCTTGACAGGTGGGATGCTCAATGAATTTGTCTGCTGAATGTCTGGAGATCTCCTCCAAGAGAAGATCCTAGTATTCCCATTCTGTATAAAACTCAACCACAGAGATACCTGAGAGTGTAAAATCAGTGGAGTAAATATACTGCAACTTTTTCAGAACTAGGGAGAACACAACAGAGGGAATCTTAAAATGCATAAGTCAAGAGCTATTTTCGAAAAAGAGCTAGCCTTGCTAGTCATCGACTTCTAAACATATTGTTTGTGCTAGCAATAATAAAGAGAAGGGTAAATGCTGAGCTATGATATTTTAATAATGCCAGTGGACCCTATAGACTAGAAACATGGAGACTGCGCTGAGGCTGCAACTGGCTCCTTACAATCTTCAGGATGTACAGAGACAGAAACTTGCATCTTAATGTGGAAATTTTAGTTAGTAAGTTGATTCCTTCTCTACCCATTTTTGGTCTTATCCTGTTCCATCTTGAAGTTACTAAGGGAAAGGAAACATAAGGCATCATTTATAGTATGTCTATATCAAACATTTTTTACTCTAATACTGAGAAAATTTATTTTTGAAAACACACCACTAAATTGACTAATACTAATGAATATGAATTAATAACTTGAGTAAAAAATTCACTGTATCATATATCACACCCTTTCAGTTCTGATTTTTTTTTGGGGGGGGGGGGCACTGGTTTGGGGGCTGGTGGAGTAGCACAGCAGGTAGAACGCTTGCCTAAGCAAGCACAAAGCTTTGATTCCCCAGCACCACAGAAGCTGTGTGTGGTGAAGCATGCCTATAATCCAGCTCTTGGGAGGCTGAGGCAGGAGAATTATCATGAGTTTGAGGCCAGTCTGGACTCCATAGGGAATTCAGGACCAGCATGGACTATAGAGCTATAGATGCTGACTCAAAAAACCTAACTAATTAACTAAATGTAAATAAATAAATAAATAGCATTGGTTCTACACTGGCCACTCTGCCTGAAACTTAAGGGATAGGGAATATTACAAAGCTCAACAATTGTTAAGCCATCTCCAGTCACAGTCTACTGGAGAGTGGTAGAAAATTCCAGCATGTTCTCTGGATGTTATGGGCTTGGGTATGGGTAAGCAGAAGGGGCATGCTAGTTGAATATCAGAGTCCACTTCCCTCCTCTACCTTCCCCTTGCAACAGGTCCCAGGCTCACACAGGGTCTAGTCCTCCTAACCTCAAGGCATCTGCCATATGCCTCAAACTTGTGCCGTGCATCTTTAGCACGTCATCTCACAGTTTCTGCCTTGTGTTGAGGAAACATCGTTTCACTATAAGGAGAGTTCTTGGATGGCAGAAACTCTTACATATAGTCCTGTGAGGATTCCTTGATGGGAGGTACCCAAAACGTTTACATAACGTACTCTCTATATAAAGCCACACTTATGTGGAATCCAGCGGCAATTATTTGACAGTAAATTACAATGTGTTGCCTAAAGAACATAAAATATCATGCGACTTTGGATGGGGGGAAGTATTTTACAAATATACTTTATTTGGTTTATCAGACCCAGATCTTACAGCAGACAGCAGCATAAAATTTAGTTAATAACACTTGAACATTGTGAAAGATAATTTAGACACTAAAGAGTAAGTACTATAATCCAGCAGCTTAAAATGCAGTCCTTCAAAATAGAAGAACAAAGACCACAGATTTCAAAACTGGGATTTACCAAAAGCTACAATGGGCAAATTGTTAAGCTTCAAGCATTTGCTCATAGCCTTTGGGAAATTTCATGTTATACTTTATTTTTCTATAAATAGGGAAAGAGAGAAAATATTTAGCAAATATCAAATGTGCTTTCTTTAATTTGGCCCTTTCACTATTTCCAAGGACTTGTACTTTACCTAAAAGATAGTTAATGAAAAGCTTTGTTGAGTCTACTTTATTGTTTCTGAGAGTCACCATTATTTTCACTTGCACATGAACGACACACAAAGTGGCCCCTTGGCTGAGCATGTAGCCTTGATAGGTTTCCACTCATGAAGGGAGGAGGAAAACCCAACTTCCAGTGAAGTGGGAACAACTCTAAAATGCTCATTAATCATACATGCTACCTTTCCAGAACTGAAGCCATTGTGGTGATGGATATAGTTCTGCAACCTTATCTTTGTATATCATAGGCAATTAAAGCTCCATATAAAATTTTTTAAACTCAATAATTTTAAAAATGGTCTTATTTAACAGCTTTTAAGAAAGTATATAATACCAAGATTCTCACTGGCCATTCATGTCTCCTTTAACATCTTTCAAGACCAACATAATATTCAGTTTTAAGGTAGTCATGATGACTTCTGAACAAAGGCTATTGAAATACAAAGTCAAAGGCCATGAAATTGTGGAATTCTAACTATTAATCTTGTAGGGCAGCACTAATCTCATCATTTAAGTGATAAGTGAACTGAGTTTTAGTTCCATGTCATCATGTGAAAGAAAGAGACACATACTGCCCTTTCTTCAACATGTTCTCATTGTGTGTACAGAGGTTTCTGGTGCCTCTCATCATATGTAGGTAATATCAGTCTCAGATGGCAAGTATGATCATCACAAGGAAGGCTGGAAGGACACAGCTTTTAAGTTACTTTTAGAAGCACAGAGAGAGATTTAATTCAACCTTAATCCAAACACATTAACTAAGAAATACCCTTGTCCCAGGCACCTGACCAGGAGTGAAAAGTACAGAGGTAAGACAATCTATACCCATGATCAGAGGAACATAACTGAAGAATTACAGGACAGTGTGACAAATGTCCCATCAGAGATGTGTCAGGATCCACTTGGGTACAGGAGAGGTGATTCAAGTAGCCTAGAATATCCAGTAATAACTTTCTACAAGAGATACTTTTAATGTGTACATAAAGAAGTTGTCAAATGGGCCAGAAAAGGAAGCTGACTCCATAGAGGAACAGTATATTCAAAGAAATTGGAGAGAACCTGGCTTAACTGGAGAACGGTGTGTGATGAGACTCTGACCTGTGGTGTGTGAAAGAATAGAGAAGAGGTGGGCTGACCCAGACATGATGGGAACTGCATGTGCCCCAGGAGATGCAGCACAGTCTCAGGCTTTGCATGGGGTGGCGATAGGGCCAGTTCCGTGCTCAGACTGTGGTGTGGCTAGTGATACAGAGGGAGCCAGGACACTGGTACAATCTCCTGGAAGAAGAAAAAAAGCAGGAACTTGATGTAGAAGTAGAGGGAAAGGAAGAGAATGAGAAGAAACAGCAATGAGATGGCCAGGGCTCAAGGACTATTTGAAGTCACTGGTTAACATAATATCAGACAGTGCCTACAATTATGCCATCAGCTCTCTTAGGGTTGTCTCCATTTGCCAAAATCAATGCCTGGCACAGTGAGCAGACTACACAGGAAAGCGTGCATTAAGAATCGCAACCAGGAACCCCCACTGGCAGCACTCTCGCTCACTGCCTCACACTGATGAAGGATCGTCCGCTAGCAGCAGCCCTTGCAGAGTCCACAGTAGCTGTGACCTGGTCCCCTCCAGCACCACTGTCTCCTCTCTCTGAACACTTGCCTGATGGAGGGTGTTACAAAATTAACAATACTCACATTTTTAAACTGTCACAAAATAAAGGAATATCGCAGCATATTGTGAGAATTGGGGCCTCTATTCGTGAATAGCTGATATGCAGGAACAGACTGAAGAGAAACCACACAGGACTGCTGGGCACCTTTCCTTATAGACTCTGCAGTAACAAGATAATCTCCAGCTACTTGGTGGGCACAATGAAATACATACCTTGACTTGCTGGACTGCTATGAACAACCACCAGATGAACTGTTTAAACTCACTTAACAATCAAGGTTCTACATAAAGTCTCATTATTACTCTACCAACTACTTTAACATTAACATCTCTATAGAATCTTATGCTTTGTTAATTTTTGTTGACATATAAAAGGCATAAACTTTTCAAAACTGATCTCTTCATAAATAAACTATGGGCCCAGATATACCATTTTTGCAATACTTTGTTGATAGTACACAGCATTAAGAAAACATTCTTGACTCCTTACTGCATTCTTTTCACGTAGTATGTTCTTCTGATTAAAAGATTGATACAAAAAAAAAACTTTCTTAAATATAATTCTTAAATTGCCCAAGGTCATCAAGTCATTAAAAAAAAATCATGTTGGTAAGCAAGTGAGAAACTGCTGATGTCCTACTAAATACACATGTTGGTTATACTTGATGATCACAAGGGATGTAGTCAACAGATCTGTTAACTTCAGTCTTTCAAAGAGAAAAAAAAAGATAAAACTTTATAAAGCAAGAGGAGAAAAAATATTCTATTAAAGGTTTTCCTCTGTAGACAATAATTATTAGACAAGATTAAAACATATCATATATGCTTGTTTATGGAACTAGAATGCTACACATGAAAAAAATAATGTAGGAGTCTTCTCATCAAAGGTTTTCTTTATATAAGACAAAAAAGGGAAGCCTAAAAAAGGAAAGAAATTGCCCAGGCTAACACAATTTACTGATTTAGAACTGGACTAAAAACGCTGCAACTACCCAAATTGTACCTGGGAATTTGTGAAAATCTTTTCATACTACAGAGGCAATTTTTACATTGTCCCAGCAGTAACATAAGCATACCTTTTATAAAAGCTTACAAATACTTTTAGGAGAGTTAACTGACGTTTTAGTATATGTTTAATTTCATCAAGTTCTCACTGTAAACAAATGGGCTAAAATGGTTTGGGGTCCAATTAATGCAAAGCCTTAAATGATTAAAAAGAAACTTTCCTCAGGTATCTGACAGGAAATAAATAAAACGTGGAAAATGAAGACAAACAGGACAGATGCACTGGTCCCTAGTGCCCTCGTGTTACCAAGACAATCCCTCAAACTGATTACCACACAGATTTAGAACAAGGGGTGGAGGGTTTAGGATGCTGTGATAGATTTTCTTTTAATCTCTGACATTATCCTTATATCCTTACTAGATTTCATATTCATCCTAAAGCTGGTTCAGAAGCCAGTCTAGCTGTTGTCTTTCTCTGGCTCTCTTTACCACTGGAATATTTTTTCCAAGATTTTCCCCTTGTAAAAAAAAAACTGGGTGTTTTCAAAACATTATCCTTACTAACTTGGAGCTTCTATATATGGAGATTCAAAGTTTCATCCTAGTGCCAATACTTTTTAATGTCATTGCCTAATCTGTAGCTTTGCTTCTTCCCTCTTTAATGGGCTTGAGATCTTTGAATTTGATCTCCAGGCCATTTCTCAAGAAGCTCTTGATGTGTTTCATGGATACGCTTCTATGTCCAAAGGGAAGCCAGGCAAGAGCTGACAGGTATCTGGAAGACTGGGTAAAACAATGATCCAGAATTCTTTTCAGGGCCTGGAAAAATCAGAAGATCCCATAGATTAGGGAGGTATTCTGAGGTGCCGATTCCTAGATGTTGCCTGTAGCACTCTGCCAGGATGGAGGTAATCCCTGACCCCTATGCAGTCTGCAGAACACATTATCTATAAATCAGAGAACAATAGTCTTAACACACTTTCCTAAATATGATGTGATATGTTTAAAATTTTTTTCTGATTTATTTCTGGATACTTTGTTAATATCTATGGCCTTGACAGTGAATAAGTCTTTGTGCCCAGACAGCTTCCCAACTGGCCAAAAGTACCTCCCTGGTCTGGGACTGACTCATTATTCTGACTTTCCCATAAAATCTTAATCATTTTTTATAAGCTGATGACAGCTTGGAGTCCGCTGATCCTACTGAGCTGTAGACTCATCTCCTAGGCCCTTCCCAAATGTCCCAAAGTCTTTTCCTCACCAGGACAAAAAGTGGGATGGGCAAAGGAAGAATTGGTGAGTGGTGGAGACAAGAGTGAAAGAATAAGGGAGTTGTGTGCAGGTAGAAATCTCACTGCAGTAGCTATAACTGAGGCAAAGTACTGTGACTGCCAAGAGATTTTTGACCTGGAGGTTGGCTCACAGAAACCACTTGTGTTCCAGCAAGCATGTAACAATGTGTTTTCTATATAGGGGGTACATATATATTTTTCATTAAGACAATTCTACCATAATAAAATAGTTGGCACTTACATAGTTGTTGACTTTGCATCTTACCAGACATTTGCTATCTTTATTAGATCTTTTAATGATTAGTAACAATCTGTGTTTGGGTAATGCCTCAAAAGTTATGAAAATAAAACATCAATACCCTTAAGTTATTACAATGTACATTTTCTAGTAGTTGCTCAACAGGGGCTAATGCCAGAGAAGATCTTTCTGTGGAGCCCCTCACAAACTCACCATCTGCATTTCTAGCCTGCTACCTTTGCTCAGGTCCCATCACCTGAAATGGGCTCTGTTAGCTTTGAAATGCACCACACACCTGATCCTTTGTAGGAACTATTCCTTCTGTCTTATTGAGTTCTGAGATCTTTGGAAGGCTTATTCGACTACTTCCTTTGTGCCCCTTAAGCCCCTGCTCAAAAGCCACGTTACCAACAAGGCCCTCTTGGTCACCTAATGTAAAAAAGTATCTACCCCCATCACCCATTCTATCCACCTTTCCCCTGCTGTGGTCTTTCCCCACTGGGAATTGACATGTTGTGTCTACCCCAGTAAGATGTGAGGCTCCGGGGCTGCAAAATTGCTCTTGTTCACTTCTGTACTTCCAGAGTCTACAAATAAGTTTCATTTCAAGCAACCACCAGAATATCTGCTGGGTGAATTTAAGTCTGTGCCCTTTAAATTAGACCTATTACTTTTTAGTCACCCACATTTATTCTGGATATCTTAACAATTTCTACTGATTTCTTGAGACACTTCAGGTAACTATCACTGTTCTTTATCACATCACTAAAAAGGTTAGTTTTCAGAAACATTTCCTTGCCCACAGTGGAACTTGAGATGCTGATGTAGCCTGAAGAAGCTAGGAGAGCAAAGGTCAAGGTAACAGAATGAGGATGTGGACCTGCAGAAACATGAGTGGAGTTTATGGGGACTGTTTTCTCTGTCTGAAATACTTATTCTTAATTTATATTTCAAAAATATTGAAGCATCCTTTATTCTCTGTGTCTTTAGTTTGATTATTAAAACCATTCAGAGTCACAGCATAAAAATTAGATCAACTAAGGTTTCTTCTTTCATCAGAATAAAATTTCAACTATTTGAAAAAAATGGATGTAGTAACTGGAGAGGGTAATTAAAAGCTTTTCCTCCTTCCCTGTTTACCACCTCATTATCACAAAGTGGAGTTGCATAACCAGCATTCCTCGGAGTCCCACATGCAAAGTGGTTTTAATGATTTTAAATAAGACCTGGATCTCCGTGAAAAATAGATCAGAGGAGATGCTGCTATTCATACTCCACATGATTCAATTATTAAGAGCATGACGATGACTCCCTTTATAGACACCTTGCATTTGTGGTTTACAAAACACTTTCACACTCCCCCCCCCGCCCCCACCCCCTAAGGCAGAGGCCCCTGGCAATTCTGTCCATTTGACCTGCAAGAAGCAGGGCCATGCCCCCGCCCTCTCCTGTTAACCTCCAGCTGAGCCCACATCTTCTCACTTGCAGCCAAGACACAACCTGTACACAGTGGTCAGTGACTGCAGCAGTGATCAACCTGGGAAAACAAACTGCCAGACATAGCTAAAATATCTTAAATGTCCACATTATTGTTATTACATACCTAAGAGCAATATGTTGTAGAGTTTGGTCTGAATAATCTGACGACAGTGCACATTCTAGGATCTGCTTCCTGCCAAAGTTTCACATTTTGCAATGTAACAACAGGGCAAATCATCATATTTAAACAAAAAACAAATTATAGTTGAAAACAGGGATGCACTGGTTTTCATCTAGAATAGATAGGAAGCTTTGCTTCTCTCTGCTTTCGTGGGAAAAGGCCCTGATGGGCTGAGCTTACTTGCCAGATATTCCTAATGATTTCTCAGCTGAGCAGCCAGCTTTATGTAGGTGATAAAAACAATTAGGAGCCAGTCCTATTAATTAAATTGAACTCAAAGTATTTATGAATCCACTATTACCAGTTTGGTACCAACAGCAATGGGAATTACAAGAAGTTTAAGGCCAGGCTTTTACCCTAAAGGTGCTTGGAATCTTGGTGACACCTGAATACAAAGCAATAAATGTGCACTAAACTAAGTAAATAGCATAAACAATTCAGAGGAAGAGAAGCTGGGATAGTCACAGGATGCTCCCTGGGATAGGTCAACACCTAGAAGACAAATAAAGGAGACAGGACACTTTTCTCACCAATAGTAATGGCTTAGTTCAGACAAGGAAGGGTAGAAACAAACATGGGACTGCGATCAGTAAAAACCTATCACAGTATGTTTTTGTAAGGCTCAGGCACTGCACCTGGTATATGTGCCCATCCCAAGAACTCTGGCCCATCAGGGCATTCCTTCAGAAATTCTCTTTAGTAGGAAGGACCTGAGACTTCTTAGGAGAAATAATAAAGAGGACTTTGGGACAGTTGACCCATTACTTAGAAGCAAAAACTGATAACCGGATGAAAAAAGAGAAGATGGATATAATTTGGAATTAGGAATGAGGTGCCTCATAAGGGCCAGGGGAAGCCAGGAGTCCACGGTAGGGCCCATGGTGCCCACATGCAGGGATGAATGCCCCTAAGAAGGCACAGGGGTGGTAATACTCATATATTTTTCTGAAATGAATTTCAAGCTCCTCAAAGGAGCTTTGTAATGGAGAAAAATAGGTTACCCTTAGGAAATCAACAAGAGTTCAGCTCATAGACCAGGTCACTTAGGTTTGTCAAATCATGAAGAAAAGGAAGAAGAGACAGCAGAAAAACAATTTCTCCCTCCAACTTTAGACTGCCAACAGAAATGGCAGTAAGATGGACAGGGAGAGAGAGAAAGGGCAGAAGGGCAGGCTTCACCAGCAGGAGCTAAGAGTTGGTGTTCAGTAGGGAAGCAGAAATTCATATAACAGCAGCTTATAAGCCAGAAAGCTCAGTAGTTGCTAGAAGTTCAAGCTACTCAAGCCATCTTAGGTTATGAATATTTATAAGCAAGTCTTAGTTAAAGGCAGAGGCCAACATGGCTCCTTGCTAAGGACCAGGGAAAACAGTTTTGCTTCTTTTTCATCACAGTTACTATTTGTTTATCTACCATCTTCCTTACAGAGGAACTTGACCTTTGGAGGAAAAAAAAAGGCTTTAGTTGGCATTAGCAGGGTACTTACTGTCACAAATATGGACCCCTCACTAATTTCAAGGAGGTACAGAAAGGTACAGGCATGGGAAAGATGCTCCTGTCATGTCAAGGAGAGGCAGTGCTTTCAGGAGCCCATGAGGATGAGCTGAATTAGCTTGGTGGGCTTTGCACACAGACAATTCTGGAGCATTTTGCTCCAATCCATCTGCTTCCTCCAGGAGCAAACTCTTTCTTGTATGCTTCTCCTCTCACCATTATGAACCTTAGTCCTTCATGGAAAGAAAGGGATAGGATTATATTTAAAGATCTGTTCAGAAAACTTTCCTCTTCCCCACTGATTAGGGAGTTAATTTTAGCCCATACTTTAAGTAAGTTGTCTTTTCGATCCAGAAGTCCATCCCGCCCTAATTTCCTTTCAAACTCATCACTTAGCACCAAATGCTTCTGTCCAAATGCAGAGGAATTACCAGGAAATGTACTCCTATCATGCCTGTTTTTCTTGCAAAGTCTGTGCCCCATGATGGTAAGGTTCCCAGTTCTCGCTTACATCCAGCTCTGGGGAGGCCTTTCCTGCTCCTCCCTGCTTTATCCCCACATCTTGCCCAGGGTAGGAGAGCCCTGAGAACTCCCTCAAGACAGGCATTCTTTCATACTTATGCAGTACTTGACACCAATAAACCATTAATTAAAAGTGGGAGTAGTTTAAAATGCCTCCTTTTCTTCCTTGCCCAGATGTACAAATCAATCACTGAGTGCTAGTGACTCTCACCCCTAAATATCTGGCTCCCACATCCCTGGTTTTCCCCTGGTGCCCATCATATCTTGATCGGTGGCACCCTAACCACCCTAAACTGCCTCTAGGCTTGCCCGCTTCCAATCTGCACTCCCCATTGTTGCTCCAGGCTGCTGACTTTACAAGATGTGATTTAAAACGTATTCCATATCTTTGTCAATAATGTAAAACTAAAATTTTTAGCTAAACATGTATGACCCTTCGTAATCTAACTCCCAGATCATGAGAGTGCACGAATATCTAAGGGCACCATGTCCTAAAGACCCAGGAAGAGAAAGTTAAAACATAAGGCTTTGACTTCCTGAAGAAATGTTTACAGTCACTTCTGCAGCTGTGCCCTACCCCATGTTGACCCTCACTACTAGTGGCTCCCCAGCACCTTCATGTCACTCGTGCTGCTGTTCTTATTGTGCTTATATGGCAAGTCCCTAAGACTTAGCTTGTAAGCTTAAGCTAAAAGCCTCCAGGATGCCCTGGCATGTCCCAACACTTCCTTCTCACTGGCTTTACCCACAACTGCATATTTTCACTGTAAATGTCTTCTTGTTTGTCTGCCTCTCCATCAGATTATAAGATCTCAGGTTGCCAACATTTGTTCAATGAATCAAGGAATAAATTAAAGGGCAGAATATGGACTTGAGAGAAGCTAGTGTGATGTACACACTTGGAGACATGGGTGCCTGGGTGGCTGACACAGTCACAGGAAAGCAGATCAACCAGAAGGGACACACTGGACTCCAAGCCAAAAACCAAGGTCAGAACACAGGAGAAGCAAAAGGCAGACCCCTAGAGAAAGAGCAAGGAAACAAACAAACAAACAAAACCAAAAGCACAGGGATAGTGAAGATCACTATATTCCAAAGATCAAGGAAAGAAAAAATTGAAAATGGGGATCGGTTTCCTGCAGAAGTGTGAAAGTTGTCAGAATAAATGGAGTAACTTTTGTCAATCCTAACAAAACAAAACCAGGAAATTAGGAAGGAAAGGCTCTTACACATAATTGCTTTAAAGGAACTATCACAAAAGTCTCTGCTGGAAGAAGTGTGCAAAAAGGTCACCACAACCTTATGCAAAGCACTTCTTCCACTACAAGGCCTTCAGCCCAGCAACTCCGTTCAATGTCAGACTGACGCCACTTGTCCAGTAATCGTTATGAACAAGGATTACCATTTCAAATATCTGATGTACTCCTTTTTGCCCTTAAAAGCTGCCTCAACCTCTCTAAATACATCCACAGTTTACGATGGAATGTGTATTTCTATTGCATTGCTCTGTTATTCCCAAATAAATGTCATTATCCTCAGTACAACTTCTGATTTTTTTCTTTATTGGACTGACAGGGTTATACGGAGCTAACATACCACAGTGGAAATAAAGAATTATTACATCATTACATAAGGACATCTGGATGGAAACCTTATGAAGTTATGCAAATAGAAACTGCACAATCTAGGTAAGTATAGTTTTATTTTTATTAAGATAATTGTTAATCAAGTTTTGCTGTTATTGTTTTCAGTACCAGATATCATTAGCCCAGGGATTCCTATACTATACTGTCTAAAAAATTTATTTTTCACTTACTGATTTTTTCACACCTACAGTTCACTTTCAACCTAGAGTCACTCTTGGAACACTAGAGGAGATACCATCTCAGTAGACTGTAAGTTTCCAAAGGGCAGATATTGAGGCCCTGTGCATACAAGAGGTTAAATATGCGTGGAAAGAATATTTGGATTTAAACTTACCCCTGGAAGTTTGGTGATGTAATTTTATAGCTATTACCCATCCCCCATCAGACATGAAGCTCATGGCAAACACTTCTAATTGGTCGTGTCCTTCTCTGCTGAGCCACTGCAAGCCTGTGATATTGCGAGCAACTATTTCCCATTGGTCAGAGTTGGCCCAGGTGAAATCCTGTTCTCAAGTTAATTATGTTACAATTCAGCTTTCCCAGCTCTCTGCTCGCAGGTGCATGGTATGGAGGGGAGAAGAGAGAACTATAGTAAGAGGACAATGAGCAGAAACCAAGCATGGATGATGCTTGATTTACCCCAGAGTTCTGTCCTGATAACTCATCCTAAACTCACAACATTAAAGCCCACCCTAAGTCAGGGACTATCTGTAGTTGAAATGTGACTCAGTCCTTCTGCTTTAGTTTCTATGTTCTTCCACTACACACTGTGGATAAAAGTATTCTTCATCTATAAATTTCACGGATCCATAGAGAGAGGGCAAGAGGAAGGGGGTTGTGAGAGAGGTTATTTCAGACCAATTCAGAGAACTGAACTGATTTCAGATCTCTACTGGCCACTGACCACCTCAGGTTAAACCTCCTTTATCAAAATGCCCTGTCGAAACTTGGGGTTTTGCTATATACAGATTTAAAATTCTTAGCTGGTTACCCACGTTTATCTCTAAAGGGACAAAATCCAAACTCCACTGTACGCATTAGGTTCATCACAATACAAGGAACACTTGACACTCCTCATCCTGCCCAGGCCATTATTCTGTCGTACCATGCCTTTCTTGGCATATGGCTATATTAGCATCTATGGCACCTGGAAGAAATCACTGCAGGCTCAGTGATTTAAAACAGCACTATTTTGTTATATCGCAATTCTGGGACTTGGAAGTTCAACATGGGCCTTAAAAATCTAGGAATTAA
The DNA here is from genome assembly GCA_004027205.1 of Ctenodactylus gundi. NCBI lineage: Eukaryota > Metazoa > Chordata > Mammalia > Rodentia > Ctenodactylidae > Ctenodactylus > Ctenodactylus gundi. Next base: position 1,214,645 of record PVKB01000058.1, read on the forward strand.
TAAGGAAAGAATCTCCCTCTTTGCTTTTATCAGCATTTAGAGCAGGGCTAGGGAACAGCCTGCAAACCAGCCAAGCCTTACCAAAGAGAAGCACTTTTGGCCATCACATTAGGAATGAGTTAACTAAATGTTATACCAAATATAGCAGGCTAATTTCTAAGTTGGTAATGTTGTATGGCCCGCCAATGATGTCATAAATATCCAAATGTCTCTGGGCAGGAAAAAAAAAAAAAAAGTTTCCCACCCTGTATAAGCTGCCCATACGATTTGCTTTCACATTCAAAGTTAGCAACAGCCAGCTGAATTTTTTTCACATGGTATCACTGTAATACTGACTTCTGCTTCCCTCTTTCACTGATAAGTACTTTTCAATTCCACTGGGGGGGGGGGTCCAGAATAATCTCCCTATCTTCAGGTCTTTAATCAGACCTGGAAGGTCTCAAAGTGGATAGATACCTTGTGGGGAGGGACTGCTTTTGCCTGCCACAATGATATTTTGCCTAGGTCATCCAGTTTAAAGGACTCTGACTCATTCCTCAGACTTTTCTTAAGCTCCCACAAACAGGTCACACATCCACAAAGCCCATTCCTCTAGTGCTGGGAGCTCAGCCCTCTGGCTGCTCAGTCCCACATGTGCACGTAGACTGCAGCGCCTATCTCTTGCGCTGTAATTTATTGTCCTCAATCACATCACAGCAGCTACACAGTGAGTCATGATGTCTTACTCATTTTTGCAGAAAGGCCTAACTATAAATGTTTGTGGGGAAGAAAAATTAATATGATCTTTTAATGTATAAAGACCTTATGAGGAGGCAGTGACAAAACCAATAATTTTACAGGACTTCTGTTTGTGTCTAATTTACAAGCCACGCTTAGCAGCTCTTAACTGGTTATTAATACAATCAACCAAACCCCTTAGTCTTTGGGGGGCTAACAGTTAATCCCTTAATAAGGCTCATGTTACCTGGATTGTAAAATAGTGTCAGTGTTTTAAATGTCTTCCTGGGTTTAGACAGAAAGACAAGTTGCACCTCAAGTGGTAGGTCAGGTGGTAAGTTAGTCAGGTGATATTATCTGCTTGCTTTCTGAATTAAAAACAATATACCTGTCTAACAAATCCAGCTAGGCCGGTTGGGTAATGAAAGCAACATGCCTACAATATTTATTTGGTATTCAATATCAGCAAGTTTTTGAATAAAAAATTATTAGAAGTTTAAATTAAAATAGCCTCAAGTATTTAAACTACAAGCCAAACAAGCAATTGAATAAAATAAGGCTACATGAATGGGAGAAACATTTATTTTCAAAGTCAAGGTTTGCTATGAATGTTTTATGTCATGAACACCACATAGTATAAAAATCGAAATACAGGGAAATAAAAAAAAAGTGTCTAGCAGTTGAGCTGTAAGAACCCAGGTGTCACATATAAGAGAAGCGATTATTACCGGTTTTAACTTTAACATAAATCTACTTCATTATTTCTTCATTAGCAATAGTAAAACGCCTCTTCAGTTTAACTCATGTTGGTTTTGTTAGTGTGTGGTTAGGGGGATATGGAGTTTTTGAAGCCAGAGGCAGTGTTTAAATGAACTTTTGGTTAAATATTTTTGTTTTTTCCTAGTACTGAGAAAATACTTAGGAATTTCAGACCCAAAATGCAGGAACTTAGATCTTAGTAATGCAGATCCAGAGCTGTTTTAAACTTCACATTCACAAAAGGTAAAGAGAGGTCCAGATGCTTCCTATAGATCAGGAAGACTCTAAGGCTAAGGGGACACTGTCTACTCAGGTTGCTGCCACTGGTGGGTTTTGTCTGGAAAGTCCAAATGTTTTCTCTTATTAAATTGAGAATATATAAGCACAGCATAGACTTAATTTGGGGAATTCACTGAATGTCTGGAACCAGAGCTAGAACCATCTCTCCTTTATGAGCAAGCAACTCATTAGCAGCTACTCAAAGCCCAAGGATACAGCCAGTGCATTTCTAAAGTCTATGAAGGTCTAGCAAGAATGTGAATAAAGTCCATAAAGAATGTGAACATAGCATATGCTTGTAATCCCAGCACTCTTGGAGGTTGAGGCAGGACAATCATACGTTTAAGCCCAGCTTGGGCAACTTACCAACGTAGGGAGACTGTCCTGAAATAAAAAAAAAAAGGTTTAAAAGGGCTGGGAATGTAATTCAGCATGAAGGCCCTAGGTTCAATCCCCCAAACTACAAAAATTAACATTAAGTTTGTAATAAACTTAATAAATAAAACAACTGAACACACCAAGTAGTACTCAGGAAAATAGGCTTGAGAACTGAGCTTTAGTTAAAGGGAGAAATAATTCTGATCAGAACAAGGAGAGTTTATCTGCCCCTGTTAAAGCCAATTATCCAAGTAGCCCTGGCCTTCAGGAAGAAACAACAGTAGAAATAGCAGCGAGACCTAAAAATTGCAGCTTCAATGGTAGTAAAATGTCAGTAAAACTGCATCTAAGTTTCTCCTGACATCTTTTTTTCCATCCTGCACTTCATCTTGAACATTTCACTATGTTCAGCATAGTAGCAACTGGGAAAAAATGTGTTTCATGTAGAAACAAAAGTGAGAAAATTTCAGAAAACATTGCACTTCTTCTCTGCCACGTTTCCAGGGTTTTAATATAAAGTGAAGATAAGGCAAAGTAAAGATTGGTACAGTAACCAAACTTTCAAGTGTCCTTAAAAACAGTGACAATTGAACCATTATAAATAATTTTCTACTGTGTGGACAGATAATAGATAAACATTTTCTTTCTTTCTTTTGCCAGTTTATTTTATAAATCTTGCAAATACAAGATTTCATAGAGAGGGAGGGAGTTAACGCCCAGGTTTAAAGATTTAAAATAAATCACTTCTGCAATTACTTTTTCTTTAAGTCGATGAAGCACATTTTCCCATTTCAGGCCACGAAGCAATTCGATGTCAACTTACTGTGTTGTCAAATGCGACAAACTCTTAAAGCTCTAATCGCGAGGCGGCGGCTCTAGGTACCCACTGCTTCCCGTACTTGTGCAGGATCAGGACGCGGTGCCCTCCGGTCCAGACGCACAACCAGCACTCGTGGCTTTGAGGGGGTGCAGCCAGTACACCGTCCTTCCCGGCCCGAGGTAAACTGAGGCACAGTGAACTAAGCCATCTAGAGCCTAGCGAAGGCCCCCAGGGTCGTCTTGGCGACCTCTTTTCCCAGGAGACTCTGGGGGCTCCGGGCACTGGACCACGCGCTGCCCGCCCTCCTAAGGTTACCGCATGAGCCTGGGGAGAGGCGGTCCCTAACCTGCCAGACCCAGCTCCGCGAGGATCCCGAGCATCCTGCGACCCCCGAGAGCCCGCAGCTGGGACCTCGCGGCGCCTCCCAGCGCGCAGCCTCAGCCACGGGCTCCGCCAGCCCAAGCGCCCGAAAGTTCCGTGGCCCTGGGGCCGCTCGGCAGCCAGCCGAGGGCAGGGATCCCTCCCGCCCTTGCCCCGCCGCGCGGGCTCGCCGGTGCCCTCGCTAACCTGACACCGCTGCGCCACTCCGGTGGTCGCTGAGCACCCCTCGCCATGGCCAGCCCAGGAGCTGCCGATCGCCGGGCTCCGCGCCCGAGGCCCGCCAGTGCCTATCGCGGGAGAGCCGCCTCTGCCGGCGTCTCGCCGCGCTGCGGGGTGCGCTGCAGGCGGCCGGGAGTGCGGCGCTTCCACCCACAGCAGCCCGAGCCGGCCGGCGCCGAGCATGCCCAGTGCGGCGCGCCGGGCGGCGCGGCGGCGGGGCCGAGCTGGGTGTAGCTGCCGGGTTTTCGAGGCAGCCGGGGGCGGGGCGGAGCGCTCGGCAGAGCCGGTCCGGGCGGCGGGCTGGACCCGCAGAGGAGGGGCTGTGGCTGCCTGTGCCCCGGAGTCCCCGATCCTCGAGCAACGCCTCCCTGCCTGACTCGGCGTGGGCTACCCGCTCTCACGCCAAGGTTGTTTCCCCCAGCGGAGGGCACTTATTTCAGACGCTGTCGTGCTTGTGTGGCGTAACTGATCATTGTTGGGGGCAGGGCACTCCCCGGTCGTCCACCGCAACTTTTTTTTTTTTTTTTTTTTTCTGAGCGTCGCATCGCACTGGTTAAAGACACCCAGGTGAAAGCCTTCCTGGACGTTCTAGGGAACCTACCCATCCTTAAACTGATCCTGTCTCCAAGGCCGTCTGCAAGCCACCTTGCAATCAAAGGCTCCCCAGGCCTTCCCGGACGACTACTACGCCGTCCATACTAAATGTCGTGTAAAGCAAAGCCCTCACCGAGGAGAGCCTGGACCAGCCTAGCAGGGCGTTCCCCGGTGGCTTCCGAGTAGCAGGGTCCTGGGGATTTTTAAAAACTTTACTTAAAAAAAAAAAAATTGTAGTTTTCTGTAGTGAACAGACATTGAATTCCAATAGGAAAAATTACTGCCACTCAGTTATTTTTAAGACACCTACAGTAGTTTGCACTGCAAGAGCCTGCAATGTTAGCGACTTTTCGCAGGAATAGGCAGTGTCGGTTTCTGGGGCATTTACTAGGCTCCTCCTCGCCGGTCTCCTTCACGCGCCCAGTTGTCCACGCCCGACTCGGGCTCTTCTCCGGGACCGCCCACCTCGCGGTAGGTTGCTGTGAAAATCAGGAAAGGTGGACTTTTTTTTTTTTTAAACTAATGCTTTTAGTGGGTCCTGCAGTGAGGCTGGCACGTTCCGCCGCTGAGTCAGGGACTGGTGCCAATAAGTGAGGAGGCTTTAAGCAGCTCTCAGTCTCCTTTTGGTTCCTGGCAGACTACACAAAGTAATGCCTTGCATCCCACGCCCCAGCTCGAACTTGCACAAGTGAGTCCGATCCCACTGAGCATGCTCCGGGCCCTGCCAGACAGTCGCACGCGGCTGCTTCTGGTCGCCCAAGGTTGATGTGACTGCGCTTGCTAGTCACGACATTGAAGCTCAGAAGACCCGAGGCAGCAGAGGGCCAAAGAAGCGCAGTAAGCATGAGACATGAACGGGTCACGCCTGCCTGGGGTTAACTTGGTGGATGGCTGCATGGGATCTGTCTTCCAAATGAATCAAAACCTGAACTTTCTCTTAAAAAATTAATAGTAGAAACCATTTTTTAAGACTAGTTGTTATATCATCTGGAATGACAACATATTTTAGCTCAAAGAAGTTTTCAGCCTGTTTATATTTTCTTTCAAGAAACTTACTGTTGTTTCTTTTCAATTTATTCAATAAGCATTATTAACAGTTGCACCAGAGCACTAAACTAAATCTGTCCCTAGTTCAAATAATTCCACAGTATTGCATTCTTTTATTCTTCTTAGACATTTCTTTCACTTAGAGGTGATTTCCTTTCCTCTCCCTTCCCCTTAATCTCAAAGAACCTCCAGAATGCTCTCATAATATCTAGAAGACTGAGGGTGAGGGGAACTTCCTTTCCATCCTTATTTACAGAGGAGAAGACTAGAAACTATTACAAGGAAATATTTTATGGATCTGAAGTGAGCAAGCTCAAGAATAAACAGAGAGAGAGACGGTCTTGGAGGCCAGGAAGACGCCTGGGTTCTGCTGTGTTTTGGCTGACAGGTGGAAGATGGGCAGGCAAATCAGCTGATGGGTGAACCATTGTGTGATAACGCAAAATACCCTTCGTGAGGGTTGCTCTTCATTTCAACCTTTAGTCCTTGACCGGCCCCAGTTCAGCTTCAGTGCCGCTAGAGACACCATTTCTAGTGGAAGTTTATATTTGGGAGAATAAATTAACTTCTCTGCTTCTCCCTCATGTCCTAACTTGTGCTGGAATAACCTTCATCTACCTCCTGAGCTTTGGAATTTCTTTTTTTTTTTTTTTTCTGCTCGGACCAAAACATTGTTCTTGAACTTGCCCAAGACCCCATAGACACCCCTGCCATGAATAGTCTAGGTTGGACAGAAGTGGGCAAGAGGTCTTTTCAACAGCCTATATTGCTGCTCCTATCAGCTGAAACTTTCTGCTCCCTGATCTACCCTCACCTAAACCTTTCTCGGTTCTCTGAACTTTTAACTACTCCTTCCTCTTGGTCCACCTCCTCCTGGCTCTCTTATCAATTCACCATTGTAGGTATTTCCTGGCTTCCACCTCCTCTCTGCTTCCCTGTGGCCTCTCATCTTGTGGATGATTGTCATTTCCAAGGTAGCTGTCTTAGTTAGTTTTTCTTTGCTATGACTCAATACCTCATATCCCACAAATTTAGGGGAGGAAAGGTTTATTTTAGCTCACAGTTTCAGAAGGTCACAGTCCACTCGGGCAGCCGGCAGCAATGGAAGTACAGGGCAGAGGTGGAGGAAGCTCCTCAGGATATCACAAACAGGAAGCCAAGTCCCACCAAGTCCAATCTCATCCAATCTGAGAGGGAGGTACCAGCGTATATATACTTCCAGGTCCCATCTCAGTGATCCACCCCTCTGGATCGAGCCTCAGTGGTTCATCCCCTCCAGGTATGGAAGGTATGGTTTGCATGCCTATAATCCAGTCTACAAACCTGTAATCCACCCTTTCAGACCAGGCCCCCATCTCCCAATAGCATATGGTTCTACAGATAATCCATACATTCAAATATATGAGACTTTTGGGGGACATTTCAGATCCAAGCCACAATAGTGACATTACCTGCTATGTGCCCATTTGGCCATTGTTATGGTTTGGATCTGGAGCATCCCCCATAAAGCCTCATGTGTTTGGAAAGTAATTCAATCATGGGGTTAACCTATCTATTTCCTGTGCTGTTAAGAAGTGGGGCCTGATTGGAAGGGGCACATCACTGGGGTGTGGTCTGGAAAGATACATTCCCTTTCCAGCTCTGCCCTTTCCATCCTCCTGGGATGCAGTGAGCAGTGGTTTTCCACCAGACCCTCCCACCATGCCACCATTGCCAGCCATGAGCAGACTGAGACCTGAGATATAAGCTGAAATAAACCTTTCATCCCTAAAATGGTGAGTGTTAGTTATTATTTCTGAGCAATGAGAAAGTGATCAAAACAGCCATGATGTCTTTTTCTGGAATGTTTTCTGGTTTCTCAGGCACTAGTTTTGATTAGTCAGTGTCTACCATTTGTTCAAACTTGTTGATATTTTGTCTGTCATCTTGTTGTACTATATTTTCCTCTCCGTGTCTGCTTGAGTTCAGACCTGTAGGTATAATCTACCAAAAATCACAGCTGCTGTGACTCTCAGGAAACCTGAATCCCTAAACTAGAAAATTTAGTCTAGAAAGAACTTACGATCTTCCTTGTTTGTCTGCCTTTATCTCCAGTCTTGTTTTGTTCACGAGTATCTCCATCTACTCAGCCACCTATATCACAAATCAGGGTATTGTGATTCTTTTATCTCCTTTTCCTCTTTCATCAGCTGGTGACCAGGCATGCTCCGCCTACCCTCTTGCATCTAATAAGGCCCACTTCTCCCTCTTGTCAGCAACTGCATTGTTCTTTTTAGTTCCTGTTAAGTGTAGAGCAACCACCTCTGAAGTGCATATCCTCTTTTGTGTCTTCTCTCATGCCTCTTTCGTGCCTCCTCAGACTTTTTTTTTTAAAGCAAATTATGTTAAAATATGTCTGATAAAAACCTTTGAATGAATCTACAGTGCCTTTAGTACAAAGGTGCATTGGGCCCTGTTTTCCCCATTAGATTGGTCTCTAGCTGTTGTCCTGAATCCTAGCCAATCCAAATTATCTGTTCAATCTGCTATACAAGTCGGTGCCTCCATCTACCTGTTTGTTCTTTTTCTCTTTTGTCCCCATATTCACCTGAAAAAGATTAAGTCTTCAAGATTCTCTTTAATTCTCATCCCACTGTCTTCTCCCCCACACACTGGAACACAATACTTGATACCCAAACCCTGAAGGGGGAGAGTTTTATTTTCGCTCATATTCTAGAGATCTCAGTCTGTCCAGTGGCACACTGGCATGGGCGAGGGCCTAGCTGGACAAAAGCTATTCATGATAAGGCAAGACAGGAAGCAGAGAGCAAAGGGAGAAGTAGCAAGGGCCATGTACCTTTCAGTCCAGGCCCTCAGTGCCCATCCCTCCAACAAAGCCACACCTTCTAACAACGCATAAAACCATCAGTGGGTTAATGCACTTGACCTAGTTAACTGTCATAAATTCAATCACCTTTCAAATACATGAAGTTTTAGGGGAACTTTCCAGACTCGAACCATAACAGTCATCTTTTTGTCTATGTTTTCAGTCTCAATAGAATTTTACTTAATGAATGATAATCATCTGTACAATATTTAAAGTTTATCATTTTAAATTTCTTCTTGAGGGCTATAGATTGCCAAGAAAAAAATTAGCAGAGCAAAATTACATCAGATGTAATCTCTACAGTGGTAACACTCCTTTGAGATATAATATGAGCTCTTAAGTTTGATCCTAAAGCCAGGGAAGTTTTCTTGCCTTCAGAAATCAGAAAGTGTTTTGTGGGCCAATGCAATGCACATGTTTTATTAGCCTGTAACTTCATGAAGCTTGGCATCATATTACTAATTAATAAATTCCATTGTTCTTCATCACCATGCTTCCTTCTGTTAGTGGAGTTATAACCTTATAATTACGTGGTTAGTTTCTAGATTTTATTTATTTTTTTCTATCGAAGGCATGCTACATGAGGGGAACAGTTTAACTATTTAGAAATGAAAATAATTTTTACATTTTTATTACCTCATATTGTCTTTGACAATGACTTTGGCTGGGGGAGGGGGAACACCCTGCTTCAGAATCACCTGGGGAATGGTAACCCACTCTAGACTCTTGGACAAAGTGGTCCAGGAGGCAATGACTTCAATTAGCCCTTCACATGATTCTAAGTCAAATGGACAAAAGGAAGAATAATAGCTATTGGCCCAAAACTTCAAGTAGCCCCTAATCTGGTTTTCTTTGGTAGACAAATAACTATCTACTTTAAAAGGGTCATCTATGTTTGTATTTATGAAGTAGACTTGCCTTATCTTTTGGAGAGCTTGGAAGATGGAGAAAGGGAACCTAATGAAGTAACTCCTTGTTGAGCCATGCAGGGACTTTGCTTGGTAACTAACATAGGCCCAGTGTTACTCTCTGGCACATCTTTCCTAAATTCTGCCCTATTTAGGAGTGTGAAGGACGATGGACATTTTGATCTTTTAGTCTTCCTTGAAGAGTGTGATCAAGGATGTGATTCAATATTAGATTTTTTTTTCTTGTTCCCGGTGGTTTCAAAGAGCTCTTTTAGGAAGGGGTTGGAGAAAGAAGGGAAAGAAGCCAATACTGCTTTCTACAGTCTTATAAACTGCTGGCTGAGGAGAGGAAAGCCCCTTGAAAGGTCTGAGTCAGTTTTAGGAAAATATTTTCTTCCTCATCATGAATTTAGGCTGTGCATTAAGATGGGTCCCTTGGAAGTATGCATGCATGTGTGTGGTCTAACCAGTTTCAGCTGGAAAAAAAATCATTTAATGGCTTGCCTACAATTCACAGGGGACAGAAGACCAAGCCTAATGTATCACACCCTTCCTGACCACCCTCTAAGATCACTCCAAGACCCTTCTCTTCCTAGGCAACTTGCTAGCTTGGGATACTAATGGCTTTCACAGCCAAGCCTTAACCTCCCCCTTCTCTTGTGCTCAGCTTCATGGATTTAGAGGCATGGATTATTGACATGAGAAATGATACCCATGGGACTGTCTGCCTCTTGTGTACAAGGTGTTAGGTTTTCTGAAAGTTGAGTGGATATTTGCACTGGATGGTTAGAAGTCACCTCTTGGTGAGAGAGATATAAAATGGAGCCCTGAAGACCTTGCCTAGGAAGATGGCTGAACTCTTGAAGGGAACCCTTTGTAAAGAATTTAAGTTTGCAGGTGCTTTACTCTTGGATTCTGGATAAGTCATGTCTTGCAGCTAACTTGGAGTTTTGTGCTTCTGGCTTATAATTTCCTCAGAAAATAGAGAAGGTCTAGTATTCTTCTACAAGATAGAAGAGGTTAATGTTGGATGACCCACATGATTAAACACACACACACACACACACACACACGGACACACACACACATCTGAATAAGACAATGTGTTCTTCAGCAGCGTGGCTCATGAGGTGATTTCTTTGTCCTCATATATGACAGGGAAATCACCTGACCCACTTCAGAATGCTGCTGTGGATACAGAATCTTTCAATCCCACAGACTCTGGCAGCTTCATTGAGATCTCAGCAGGAATAACTGTGAACTTGCATCTGCACATGAGAAATCCAAAAGTAAACTTGGCAAGTTGCATGTTGATTTTCTGTGTTGGTAATTTTCATGCCTTTTCATTTTGAGTAGCTGTTCATGAACATTAAGATGAAAGCACAGAAAAGCCTATATTTTATTTTTTGAGTAAACATGACACCAACAGTCTTGATATGAACACAGCTTTGTATCAAGAGCAGAAGCTGGTGTGGAAGGAGAGCAGATGCTGAGAGGGATAGCAGGCAAGCACAAGGGTTTGAGGGTGGGGCGGTGGCTGGAAGCTCGCAGAGGTCAGAATGGGGAAGATAAGATGCTGGTTCAGCAGTATGTGGAAAAACTTGGCTTCACTTGTTAGGATTCAAAGGAAATTGTTAGGTCCAGCAGGCTTGCCTTGTTTGAGCTCTTCTGCCTTTTCTAGAGACTTGCCCTCTGTTAGGTGAGGGGTTGATGAAACAGGGGCCAAATTCCAAACCCCCTCTCACATCAAAGGCCTCCATAATGTGGAACATAGAATGCAAAGGTTCAGGACATCCACAGCTGTCCCTTTCTTCTTTCTTTCTTTCTTTCTTTCTTTCTTTTTTAAAATTTTGAGATAGGGCCTTGCTGAATCACCAAATTGCCCAAACTGGTCTTGAATTTGCAATCCTCCTATCTCAGCCTCCCAGAACGCCGAGATTACAGGTATGCTCTACTGTGCATGGCTTTACACTAAAATTTACTTTAGATGATGACACAGTTCTGCCTCCATCCAACCCAGAAATGAGATTTTCTTGTAAATGGAAAGTTATTCATCTCTATCACTAGCAACAGTCTATACACACTAACCTTCATTGTGATGCCTGCTCTCTCTCCCCCAAATAATAACTATGGTTTTTATTTGCAACTGCTTGAATGATTGGTCCAATTTGCTATCCATTGAGGATAACACTTTTTCTTAGGGATCATGTGGAGTTGATATTAAAGCTGCAATTATTTTGCTAAGGGAATAGGTGTCTTTATTTGGACCACACTTGATTCTAAAGTAGATATAAACTTTCTTTAGAACCCCACCCCCCCTTTTTTAATGCAGTCTAATCGAGTTCCTGATACATAACGGTTGCCAATGGATTCTTTTAAATTGTGTTCTGGGATTTAATGAGGGAAGTAGATGTAGGGATACTTTGGAGGCTGACATTTTAAAATTTAGAGCTTGTCAGCTCTTTTGGGTAGTCTAAAATGTGCTTAAGACTTTGGCCTCTACTCTGGATAACAAGGAATTGATTTGCTTTCCTTTTTATTGACATGTTTCATATTTGTTAGCAACATGTTGCTCCCTGACTTGAGGCAGCCAGCAAAGAGACAAAGCTACTCATAAGTCTGGAATGGATGTGTGGCCAAACACATGAGTAGCCCTGATGGAATAGTTGGACCAAGAAGTAATAACTGAACCGTTAGTGGGTATTACTTTAGCCCTTTGGGTCGTGGGCTTTTTATTGTAATAGGTTAGAATTTTAGCTATTCATTTCAATCAGCCTTTCTTATTGTTTTAATTTTAGATGTGTCTTGAAATTAACCATCCCTACACCTTGAAAAATACTGTGAATGCATTTATGAACTAAGTAGGGCAGTTTCTTTAAACTGCACAGAAATTATAACTCAACTGCTGTCATGCATAGAATGTAGAGTAAGAGCTACAGCTGAGAATGGCTAATAAGCATAATGACATCGGGCAGCACCAGCAGGAAGAAAGCAGAGTGGAACAGAAAAGGGCTTCACAGATCGCTGTCAAGGTGATTGATTTCAGTGATTCATAATGCTGCAAGTGGGCTTTGGCCTCCAGTTCTAATTACTGAAAACGAACTATGCTTGAAAAATGGAATACCCATCCATCTCCAAGAATCTTTGACTGTTACATGAATATTTCATTTAATTACATTACAAGTCTCGTATTGCTTATTGCACATGGGAGACGCAGCAGGCAAGGAGTTCACCCTGAGTAAAACTGCCTGTCATCTCTTAGCTGTTTACCTGCCCACAATATGCCTGATCCTGTATTCAGGGAATACCAGGAAAACAGGGGAACCAATGACCATTCTGGAGATGTCAGTATTACATATAGAAAACAAAACTATGTAAAAATCAAGTGCCTTCACATTGCCGTACACCCATTTTATGCCTGGGAGTTGTTTGCATTCTGATTATATGCTCAGTACATGGATGCTTTGGCCTCTAACACTTGTAATCTGGTTTTCTGTCTCTGTTTCTTATTTTCATTTGCATTTACTCTCACACTATTTTCCTTGTCACTTGCTTTCTTTTCTTAATGTTATGGGAAGACTGGTGAGAAGACTATTGGAAAAATGAAGGCTCAAAATCACTCCAGGAATAGTTTGAAGTTTCTCAGGTACTATACTGAGCCCTCCAACAACCTCCCTCCAGGACAGTACTTACAGGCCACATGTTGATATGTGACCATTTCTTCTAAGACAGTAGTCTCTTACCCTTTGGGTACCAGGGACCAATTTCATGGAATATGTTTTTCCACAGATGAACAGGAGTGGGAATATGGCATCTCAGCTCCAGCTCAGAGCAGTAGGCATTGGATTCAGATAAGTAGGGGGACTTCCAGTCAAGATGGTGGCTGAATAAGAAAGCTGCACAATGTTTCCTCAAGGACTCACTTAAGAAGTTGAAAATGTAACTGAACACTGCCTGTTCAATGTAGCTAGGAGAGGGAGGAGCACCTCAACAATTGAGAGGAGACTAAGGGAAGATCAGAAATTCCAAGAAACCACATCAGAAGCAGAGGGAAAAAATAGCAGTCTAGGAAGCTGCACCGGGCCAGCTTCAAATGGCTGGGAGCTGCAGACATCTGCAGACAGAGGAAAACGAAGTGGAGCTCAGAAGTCTGACCGAGCTAGGAGAGGAAAGAGTGCCCCAACAACTGAAAAGAGACCATGGGAAGGTTAAGAGATCCTGAAGACATACCATAAGTAGAGAAAAATAGCAGCCAATTGGTCATGGCTTTGAGCTGCTGACATCTACAGACCACAGACAATGGGAAGCCTAGAGTCCAGAACTTAAGATTGAAATAAGTGCTGATCTGGGAGAAATGGAAATTGTTAGCAGCTGGTAGCCCCAGCCTCTGAAAAATGAACCTTCAGGTAGTGCATACTGACCTCCCTCTAGAAAAGACCTTCTGGAACCCAGATCAAAAGCAGCACTCTTCAGTCATAACAGGCAATGATGTAAGCAGGAACCATTTTTGTTTTTTTAAAGCCTGAGACCAAATTGATTAGGGTAAAAGAAATCTCAGAAGAGCACACCAGGGCTTCAGAGGTCACTCTCAAACAGTGCCTAGGAAGAAACTGGCACAAGAGACAGTTGCAGAGAGGAGAGGAAGGCTGCCAACTTCCGGAATGGCTCATTGTAGTGGGAGCACCTCCAAGGGTGAAGAGCCCCCTTGGGGCAGGGAAGCCAGGACAGAAGGAAGTTTGCTGAGGGGACCGGGGGTGAACAAGACACCTCAAAGGCCATCAGACTATTAGGTCCACCCTCACTGCACAGAACTCAGAGGAGTTGTAGCACCCCCCACATACTGTCATAGCCATTCAAAGAAATTTCTCAGGTAGGTCTTTAAAGTGAAGTCCCTCAACAACAGAAACATAGGAAGAAGACAAGGCACCAAGACCCCCACAGAGATGCCTGTGCAATGCAAACTAATGTCATGGGCCCTGAAAGAGTAGAACTCACAGGGAAAGAAGTCATAAAGCACAAATAAACAGGTCAAACAACCAGTTCAACCAAGATATTCTCAAAGAAATGCAAGCATCGATCAATGAGCTTAAAGAGAAACTTACTAATCAAATAATGGTCCTAATGGAGACAAAGCTCACTGATCATATTGAAGCCACTAATAAAAAGTTGGCAGAGGTAAATAAGGAAAGGCAAGGTATGAAGGAACATTTTAATGGAGAAGTAGAAAATCTGAAAAGAAATCTAGCCAAAATTCAAAATACAAAAAATATATGTGAAAGAAGAGGATGGCAACTCAAATATTGTGAGGACAGAATTTCAGATCCTGAAGACAAGGCCGAGGAAACAAATGCTATAATTAGGCACAACTCCAAAATTAGAAATGAGCAAAGTAGATGGATCCAACAGCGGACGGATGATTTAAAAAGAACCAATATCAGAATTATGGGTATGAGAGAAAGAACAGAAGACAGCACTGAAGGTATAAAGAATTTATTCACTGAAATTATGCAAAAAAATCTCCCTAATCTAGAAAAAGAAATTAATTTTCATGTACAAGAAATTTATAGAACACCAAATAACTTCAGCCATCAGTGAGACTCTCCATGATATATCATAATTAAAACCTTAGAAATACAACATAAAGGAGAATATTAAAAGCAGCAAGAGAAAAACAGACATTATTCTACCAAGGCAAGCCTATTCAAATTACTGCAGATTTCTCAATGCAAACTTTAAAAGTTAGGAGAACCAGGAAGAAGATCTTTCAAGCTTTAAAAGACAGCAAGTATCAACTGAATTTGTTGTATCCAGCAAAATAAAAGAAGTACAAATTTTTCGTAACCAAGAATCCCTCAAAAAATTTACAACCACTATCTCAACATTGCAAAAAATACTTGAAGGAATCTTTGAGAATGACAGAGAGACAAGCAGCACCGAAAAAACATGGAGGAAAGGAAATACCTAAAGAGAAAGTATAACAAAAATAGATTTATATTTGAATCATTTGATTGATATTTGAATCATTTGATTGATATTTGAATCATTTGCTATTTAAATCTTCTCCCATAGTTATTATTTTTAATATTGTATTAGTTTGGAAAACATAATAATTATATTCAACATGGGGAATTGGTGTAAAATCTTTAAAAATATGTATGCATGAAGGTAGGGATGGATAAGTAGGTAAAATGATAAGCCAAATCTGGCAAAATGTTGGAGATTAGTTAAATGTAAGAAAATAATTCATGAAAGTTAAAAAAATTTGAAATAACTAAGCATGCCATTCTATTGTTTTTAGTATACTTATGTGATATAGATTTAAGTTCATTTAATGTAGCAATTTGATATAGACTTAAGCTCTTTTAATGTAGGTTCATTCATTTGGTCTTGGATGTAAGTGTATCCTAAGAAAACTGATTGATGCAATGGCAGCCTGAATATCTTTTTAATGTATAAACATTTACCTTTCAGTACTTAGCTAAGGAATATGAAATTTAACTTCTGTGTTTTCATTCTCCCATTTTATAGCCTTACAAATTTCATTGTTATAGTTCTTTTTTTATGTGGACTGATAGGTAAAGCCACATTAAAGAATCTCAACAAAGATATAGTAAGATACAGGAAAAGAATGATTTTTAGCAAATCACTCCAATAAAGGGCTCTGTTGGACCTGGGAGAAGAGGCATCAAGATGTGGCCACTGCAGCCCATTTGTTTTTTTTTTTTTTTTTTTTTTTGGGGGGGGGGCGTGTGTGTGAGAGACTGAGCTAATTAAATGGAGATTTAGTGGTAAAGTGAGTCAGACGCAGAAGATTAAGTATGTAAATATCTCATGGTTTCGCTGATTTGGGAAAGCCAGAACACAGGCATTCTATAAAACCAAAAGAGTATGATAGTGGGAGTTACAGGGGGATGGGTAAGATGTGGGAGGGCCAAAATGGGGAGGGAGATGCCTAAGAGGTTCATTGTAAACATTTTGTATTGCATAATATGTATTAATAAGAAAGATGGGAAAAAGATTCACATAAGGAGCAGGCAACCCAAATCACTTGCACATATGGTTCACATTAGGGCTCAAGTTTGTATGAGAGTCTAATGACACCACTGATCTGACAGGAAGTGGAACTCAGGCAGTAATATGAACCATGGGGAGCGGCTGTGACTACAGGCTAAACTTGACATGTTACTCAGATGCTGCCTTTCTGTTATGTGATCTGGATCCTCGTAGGCCATGGAATGGTACCATTCTTTGGCCTTGGGGTTAGGGGGATCGTTGGAGACCTCTGTTCTAAGACACTGGCTGAGGCATAGGCTTCCTTTAAGTACAATTTATTGTTTGTCCTGAGGTGTTAAAGGTGTGACATGATAAGCGAGTCAAGAACATAGTGGTCATGTGATTCCATGATCTATTTGCTTGTTAACTCACACTGAAGGCACTTTTTTCTTATGTGTGAGTTCTGCTTACAGTATGAATTGATCTGACAAGAAGCCATGCTAAGAAAGAGTATGGACAGTGTTATAGAGGCTGCTGTATTCTAGTCTCCCTTTTGAGGCTTCCTTGACTTAGTCTCCTGAACTTCCTCTAACATGCCTCTGCTCCAGCTGCAGCAGGGTGTCACTTCTTCTAGGAGAAGGCCATGGTCTAAGGGTACCTCTCTAAAGGCACTAGCTGAGGCTCAGGGGGCTGCACGCAGAGCACATGGTGATGGGCACCTTCTGGGTGCTCTACATTTCCCTTAGTTAGGAATATCTTTTCCTATCCCTTGCTGCAGCTGTTTCTTGGCCCCTCTGTCACCAGGTTCGAGGATGATACAAAAATGCAGAGGTTGTTTTTCATGGCCCTGAACTCCCAGCCTCTCCTGGTGGCCTCAAAGTTTGAGACCTGCTGTTGGAGCTGAAAGGACACTCATCGTCCCTGCAACCCCATGCATGGACTGGTAACAGGCTAATTTTTAGGGCAGAGGCACTACAAACCCTGCCCTTGTCCTATTAAGGATGCCTTGGGTCCTGTGGCTTGTTCTGGCAAATTTTCTCAACGTTCTTTAAAGTCTCATTAACTTCTCAAAGCATAGCTGCGACTGGAATTACTCTTCTTGTTAGTGTAGTAAGTTCCTTGAAAGTGGCCCAGGCATGGGACCATGAAATTACGCGCGCGCGCACACACACACACACACACACACACACACACACATGCACACACACACACACATCTGTATATACATATACGTCCATATATATGCATACATACATATATAAATGCATATTGATAGTTTGGGGAGGGAATCTTTTTGATTTACTGTATTCACTGTTGGACAAAACTCTAAGATGCACTAAGATGATTATCAATGATCATGTCTATGAAGTAGTAAATCAAATAATGGGATGAGAGCTTCAGTATGATTTGCTCCTAATGTTATCACATAAAATTATCCATGTAATTTATGGGTTTTAGAATGGATTATATGCAATATTTTGGACCAATAAAACCAGTATTGTGAATATGTAGGTACCTGAAGTCTAATATAAACCTTTTAATTTATTACAAAATAAATATGTTATATTTGCCTAGCAATTTAGGAACACTGCATTATTTATGGTGACAGTTCATTTACAAAATAACCAGGAAGTCTTTTTTTAAAGCCATAAAACAAATTGGAAAGTGACTCTTATTCTGTGATTTATTTATGGTAGAGAATTAATAAAAATATTAAGCATGATAAATCCATTTCAGTGATAGGATTACAACAAAATTTCCAGTGACCCTAAGTACAAATGAGTTTTACATTTTTATTCAGTCTGAGGAATTTTGTTAAATACAAATTAAGTGACTTAGTGTTTATTTTTATCTAGTACAACACTAAAATTATTTGATTATACAAAGTACATTTAAGATAATTAATTGCCTTTCTCATGTAGCATGAAAGCCCTTGAAGATAGAGGTTGTATCTCTTGTTTTTATAGCTTCTGTATCCAGATATTATCCTGCACATGGAAGTAGTGAGTAAGGGTCTGTTGATGAGAATATGAATTTGTTAGTGGTTTATACAGTTTTCCAATAACTGGTCTATATTAGGAAAGGATACACATAAAAAAAAGACAGTGATTTCATTATGAGTAGTTGTTTTATTTGGGAGAATTGAGTAATTGTTTGGTTAGCAGCAAGTTGGTATTTGGGAGGGTAGCTTCTCATGATAAGTTATGTTTCATAATCAGGAGACAGCAAATTAACCCTGAAAATTCTCATTAATTGTCCATAAAATTTAACATACTTGTTCAACTATTTAACCTGCAGAAATTCTTATGAATACAAGAATTTCCAAAAAAAAAAAAAAAAGGAACAAAAGGAAAGTTCTTTTGCTGATATGTGCGTGGTGGGCAGGTCCATCTGTCATAAAGGTGTCCATCAAATTCCCAGGTGACCACAGGCCAGGAGAGATGCCTAAGAGGTTTCTGCATGCCCGTAAGATTTATTTCATTCTATCTTAATAGTAGAACATTGCAAATACAGTATATCTTACTGTGAGGATTAAACAGGACAAGGAATCATACATCCTGTGCTAAGAAGGGAAGAGTCAGATGCTGTAGTCAAGGAGCCCACTTGCCTTGTAAAACATGGGTTTTCTAGGTGTGTAGGCATCCACCTGTAACACCAGCACTTAGAAGCCTGAAGCAGGAAGATCAGGAGTTCAAGGCCAGTCCTGGCTACAGAGCAAGAACCAATCTTAAACAACAACAACAACAACAAAAAGTAAACAAAAATGTATGGCTTTATATGATGTGAAGAGAACCTGGAAATAATTTTCTGGTTTAATTATTAGATCTGTTCAGAGTTATGGCTTCATGCTTGAGCTGTCTTGGAATGGGGACTTTATCCAGTAAGAAGGTGCTGGATGAAGTCCCAGTCAATTGAATGTTACTGTTTTACCATTGGATCATAATGTGCTCCAGTGTGACAGAAAATCAAGACATTGCTTCTATTTGAAATTTAGTTTTATTGTGTTCTGGGTCTCCAAACCACTGAAGATTGTCAATAGGGAAACTGCATAAAGCTCAGAGTCATCACTGCAAGCAAAAACACATGGAAAGTCTGATGGGCAGTCAGAAGTTGACTGTGTGGGTGCCGTTTGTCATTGACAGTGTTTTTATACAAAGCTGATGTTTCTGTCTCATTGGTGCGAGTGTACTGTGCATTCCTTGGACTTTGTTTTAATAATATTCTTACTAATTTAAATGCTTTTCAGGGCCTTTTTACTATCTGTGTAGGAAACTTGGCTGGTAAAGCTCTTGCAAAACATCCTGAAATCAGTTGGTGGTTTAGATACCAGGAGCGCTGACTTGAGTTTAGGTCCCAAATATCAGTGGCTGTGATGGCCTAACTTGGCAATAAGATTTACTTTCAAAAATTCTAATAGAAGCTGGCATTAACTTCAGAATGGTATTCTGGAGGTTACACAGGCATCAGTATTTTCTATACTATTGAAAATGGAATAGCATTGATTCTATGTCTATGAGCTACATTAATTTTTGTGTTCTTATTTGATTAATTATAGCTGTCACACTATTTTTATCAGCTCTATGTAAAGGGTAATAACATGATAGAACAAAGTAATTTCTGCCTTTGAAGGCACATTTTCTGATAGCACAGACTAGATATGCATGTCCATTTGGTACCTGAGTAGACCTCATGCCATGTCCATGAAAATAGACACAATGGAAGGCCTGACTATCCTCCTTTTTTCAGACCACACAGATCACAATGTACATGTTGGCCTCATGTTTTTCTACACATGACTTCAAGTCCTTTGGGAAATGCAGATAAGTAAGTGAACCAAATAAAGAGATGAGGACACTTTTTTGTTTTCCTCTTTTAAAAAAAGATTTCTAACCTTCAGGATTAAGATTAGGAGCATTCTCAGTTATCCTTCAGGTTGGCAGTGAGAGCAGAGGTTCAGCTGCCCCATGGAGAGGTTTGTGTGCCAATTGATTCACTCTTTGATCAAGAATAGGAAATGTAATGAAGGAAAGCCAGGGTGGGTGCCCAAAATTGGATGATGTTCTAACAAGCTGGTGATTTATAAAACACCATTACTGCCAACCTTCCACTTGGTGTGGAACCCACGCAGGAGCCTCGTCTGAACCTGTTTGCTATTTTTTTCTCTGGCCTCCACCACCAGCCATACTTAATTCTAAACTGGTGAAAGAGGATTTGCATAGTCTTTAAATTTATACAGCTTCTTTATAAAACAATATCCCCCTTTGATCTGCAGTTATAATTTGACTCCTTCTGAATACTTATATAGATTTTGCTGTGTCTGTGATACAAAATACTTAGAAAAAGTTAGTGCCTTGTGGTTAATGAGCATTAATAGTTGCTAGGGTTGTAGCAAAGTACCATGAGCTCCAGTGTGAACTCATCCTAACCGGTTTCATCTGGGGCAACCTAATTTCTAAATAAGATCAGATTCTGAGATCCTGGGGGCTGGGCTTCAAAGTATGAATAACAGTGTGGTTGGCTTAAAGACAACTTATAGAGGGCCAATGCCAGTCAGATGCCAGAAGATCATTGAGTATAAAACATATTTTGCATGTAAGATCACTGGACTATAAAGAGCCTATTATTTTTTAAGTTAAAATAAGTAGAGAATCCTACAAATACCCCGTAATAAGTTTCCTTTATGTTCACCAAGCCTGTCCTGGAACTCCCATGACTCCCATCTCTTCTCTGTCTCTCAACTGCCCCACACAAGCTGCAGTTGACCTTTGTCATCATTAGGACATCTGTGACTATTTCTCCTACAGACTCTTTGCCCAGCTCTGAACTTACAATTTGGCCCATTGTGTATCCTATTTTTCTTTCTGACACAGGATGCCAATATTCTACTGCATATTGTCTCACATGCCATGTATTTAATAGACTCCTGGAATCTGTAGACTAGCCATTTTGGAGTTCTGTCATTCAAAGGAACACTGATAATCAGGGACAGGAAACTTCTGAGATAGAACTTTCAGTCACTTCCCCCTTGATGTGTGAATGTATGGGTAGAGTTGTAGAGTGAGATGACAATGGATCACTGGAGTGAAGAGCAGCCCTCTGATACTTGTGTAAAGATCAAAGCAGCTGTCATATTCTGCTCTGATAATGGAAGTATATTGCTGGTAATCTATATGCAATCAGGTATCTAGAAATATTAGAAAGTTTCCAGGGCTGTAGGACTCCATTGGGCCTTTCTCTGAAACATAATAACATAGTCCTTGAAGGCAAGTATCTTCTTTTTTTATCTTAGTGCCCAACTTACGTGGGGCAGAGGCATACTCGTTTATTACATTAGTGAGCCCAAAGATTTCCTTAATGTAAACAAGTTCAATAAAGACAAATGTGTCATTTCCCTGTAGTGGACTTAAGACAATTTTGAGAATAAATATGAATTCACCATGGTCTTTAAATGGATCTTAACATTTTACATTTAAATGATATGGGAAATATTCTTTTAAATAGAAAATTGCAGCAACACATTAAGTTTTCATCTAAAATGTTGGAAATAATTTTTAATATTTTCTACAATAAATGCAAACATATTTAAAAGTAAACAACCCTAAGAGTATTTAGTGTGCAAAAATGTGTCAGAGGACAAATTCACTCAATACCTACATGTGTGATGTCTCGCTTTTGCAGTTAGTTGAATGAACAGATTTAGTTAACATTAGGTGAAAACTCTGGTTAACAGTATGAATAAATAATATTGTACTTTTAATCATTTCTAAATATAAGTTACATTTGGATTTCTGTAAGGATGTGAGAATCATTTTACCGTTACTGCAAGCTTTGAAAGAATCCATCTTGAGACATGACTGCCATCTACTGGTGAACATTGGTAACTTGCCTTTACTTTTCCAATACTGAGTTTTTAATTTGCTACAGCATAGGATTCAAACCTACGTGGAGTTTTTAGATTTTTCTAGGTTGTCACACATTATCGAGTTAGGAAATTTTAAACACTTGTAATTCCCAAAAGCATTGCGTATTGAGTCTTCCTTCTTGATGGCTGTTAATAACAAATCCATGTTTACTTATTTCTGTACCCAGGTTTGATGCAGGTTCCTTCTTAGCTGTAAATCAAGCAGATCCCTTGTAGGTGAGAGACCCCGGGAGGGTGCCGACCCTGCTACATAATTCTTTTTTCCACTATTTTTATTAATATACATATGCAATACATAGTATTTACAATGAATTTGGGTATTTCATGCACATATATATCATATCAACTTTACAATCCCTTCCCTTTTTTGACCTCCCACCCCTGCCTATCCCTTCCCCCAACTCCGGCTATCACTTCATGTGGTTCTATAGAATGTCTGTGTTCTGGGTTTTCCAAGTCAGAGAGACTATACAGAGCTTAACATATTTCGTCTTCCACATCGAAATCATTTCACTTAAGTCAGCACTCTAACTCTGCTTCATATTCCTCGAATGGGTTGCAGTGGTCAAATCTTGATGCCTCTTCTCTGAATCCTACCAACCCATTTATTGAGATATTTACCAAAAGTTTTTTTTCTATAGTTTGCTATATCTTTGTTGCTATTCTTAAAACTGGCCTTATCCACCAATTCACATTAGAAAATAAGTACAAGCATGTAGTTCAAAAGACTAGTAAATTTGGGAAAGAAGAAGAAATGTTAAATTTCAAATGCCTTAGCTGAATACTGGATGGTACATGTTTGTACATTCACAGGGTTATCTTTACATCAGTCAATTTTTTTAGGATAAATTTTCATCAATGACCTCCTAAGTGAATTGCTACAATAAAACAAAGTTAAAACTATATCACATTGCTACATTAAATGAACTTAAATCTATATCATATAAATATACTTAAAGTAACAGATATGAGGGCAAATTTAGTTATTTCAGAATTTTTAACTTTCATAACTTATTTACTCACATTTCACTGATTACTAACATTCTGCTAGATTTGGTTTATAATTTTATCTGTCTATCCACCATATATTCATATATTTGTATTCTTAAAAGATTTTATGTCAGTTCTTCATGTTGCATTATTAATCAGTAATTATTCTATTTTGCACACTACTATACTATTACTAATAATAATGATGTGGAAAGATTTCACAGATTTTCTAGAACAGCTGGTACTGTTATAAAAGTATATCAGGTGATTTAATTACCAATCTATTTTTTAATTACATTTTTTTCTTTAGATGTTACCTTTCCTCCAAGCTGTTTTGGTGCTGCTTTTCAGCCTCTCAAAGAGGATAAACTCACATTCAACATCAAAAAAGTGAATTGTTTCATTCAACAAGCTTAAGACTTTATCAATTTGCTACATTAAATGGACTTAAATCTGTATCACATAAGTATACTACAGTTAAAGCAATAGATAAATAACTATGCTTAGCTATTTCAGATTTTTTGACTTTCATACATTGTTTATTCATATTTCACTAATTATCAATATTTTGCCCTATTTGGTTTTTCCTTTTACCTATCAATTCATCCCTAATTTTATGCATAGCCTTACTTTTTTCTCAGCTCATTCTCCTCTAGGTGTTGTCGCTTTTTCTCTGGGGTTATTGGTGTCGTTGGCCTCCCTTTCACTTTCTAAGTTTCCTTTAAGTATTCTCTGCAATGCTGGCTTAGTGGCTGCAAATTTCTTTAAACTTTCTATGTCATGGAAAGTTTTAATTTCTCCCTCTAATTTAAAAGATAATTTTGCTGGATATAGCAGTCTTGGTTGACATTTATGTTCTTTTAGTTCTTGGATGACCTTGCTCCATGATCTCCTGGCTTGTAGAGTCTGGGTTGGGAAGTCTGCAGTTATCCTGATGGGCTTATCTTTGTAGGTCACCTTCTGTTTTTCTCTTACAGCTTTTAGTATTTTCTTTTTGTGTTGGGTTTCTAGAATTTTAATTATGATGTGTCGTGATGAGGATCTCTTCTCATCAAAGTTGTTTGGTGTTCTATGCCTGCAATAGTTCCATGTTCATTTCTTTTCTTAGATTTGAGAAATTTTCTTCCATAATTTCATTAAACATGTCCTTTAAGCCTTTTGTTTTGTACTTAGTCTTCTCTTGGACTCCCATAATTCTGGGGATTTTCTCCTTGAATCATCTATCAGCCATTGTAATGATTCACCTTCTTTCTTATTTACTTTGTGTTCTTCATGGCCTGTATGTTGCAGCTCAGTCACTTTATTTTCTATGTCTGATATTCTATTCTGAAGATGTTTAATGTGGTCGCTTATTATTTCCTTTGTGTTTTTTACTTCCTGAATACTTGCATTCAATTTTTTTTGTATCTCTGTTGTGTTCTTCTCTAATTTCTTGTATTGCCTTCATTATCTTCTGGTATATTTCTTCTATGGTCTCCTCATTTTACTTTTCAAGGCTTGCTTTTAGCTTAGCTATGTGTTGGTATAGCTCTTGTATTGTCTGTTTTATTTCCTGTTTTATTTCCTGCTTTAATTCCTGCTTTAATTCAATGAATTTCTGGGTCTAGAAGTTACCATCATTTTTGCCATTTTCATCTTTAGATTCTGCAATTTCAGTATTCCTGGTATCATCTTCTGGGGTGTCAGTTCTTTTTGTAGGAGATTTATTACCACATTTCCTCATGGCTCTGCTGTCTCTGGTTGTCTCTGGTGTGCAGGAAATAAGGGTTAGGTGAAAGCCCAGTCCTAGATGCCTCTGGAATCCTCTGGCCCAAGGGAGAGACAGGGTGATGGAATTCCTGATCCTAGATGCCTCTGGAAGCCTCTGGGGCTCAGGATTGACATGGTGATGGAATTTCCTGGAAGCCTCTGGAAGGCTCTGTCTCATGGGATGGACAAGCAATGGACTTCCCAGTCCTAGATGCCTCTGGCATGCAGGGCAGCGGTGACCCAGAAGCCTCTGGTGCGTGCACAAGGAATGGGGTGATGATCCCCCTTTTGAGGTGTCTTGTACCCCCTGGTCCACTCAGCAAAGGTCTCTGTCTGTCCTGTCTTCCCTCCCCCAAAAAAGGGCTCCCCACCCTTGGAGCAGAGGTGCCTGTGAGCCGTTCAGGAGATCAACAGCCTTTTCCCCTCTCTTTTCTCCTCTCTCTGCCTCTTGTGCCAGTTTCTTCCTAAGCACTGTTTAAGGGTGACCCCCAAAGCCCTGTTGTGCTCTTCTGAGCTTTCTTTTACTCTAAAAGGTTAAGTCGTGGTCTTTCCCCCCCCCCCCCCCCCCTTTTTAAAATGGCTCCTGCTTACGTAATTGCCTTTGAAGGCTGCTGAACCCTGTTTCTGATTTGGAATCCCGGGGCCATTTCTAGGGGAAGCACATGTTGTGTTTGTAGCATACACTACCCGTGGGTTGGTTTTTTGGAGGCCAGGGCCACCAGTTGCTGACAATTCCCACTTCTCTGGATCTGCACTTACCTCAGGCTGAGGTTCTGGGTCTGAACTTACCTTCGTCTGTAATCTGTGGATGCCGGTAGCTCAGGACCAAGCTGAGTTGGCTGCTTTATTCCTCCTCTTCTGATATGAGTTCAGGATATCTGACCTTCCTGCATTCTCCTGTCCATTGTTGGGGTGCTGTGTCCTCTCCCAGCTCCATCAGATGTTCTAGGCCCATATGAGTTTTCCTCCATCCACAGCTGCCTGTGGCTCCAGCCGTTTGCAGCCAGCCTGTGGTGGCTTCCTGGGATGCTGGGATTTTTTTTCCTCTGCTTTTGATGGTCCTTTGGAATTTCTGGCCTTCCCCTGGCCTCCTTTCAGCTGTCGGGGTGCTCCTCTCTTTCCTAGTTATATTGAACACGCATTTTCTAACTAAATTCTTGACTTTTTTAGTGGGTCGATGAGGAAACCTTGTGCATCTCTGTTACTCAGCCGCCATCTTGCCTGGAAGCCCCTGGTACATAATTCTACTGCTCACTTTCTCTTTCTACCTACTATTTCACAAACATATGGGTAATGCTACTTTGTGTTCTTTTGGGATCCTGAATGGAGGCTGCCTCCCTTGTCTGGTTCTGAGCTCAGCCCAGGATTCCCTACCACTTGGGTACCCCAGCTCATTCTTAAAGTGACTCAACTGGAACCTGCAATGTGACCATGTGGACAATTCCAACGTGAGTTCAAAGGATTATTTTACACCTGACAACCTAATAATTGCCTCTAAGAACCTGTTGCCGCATTTGTAAAATGGACTAATGATTCTGCTTCCAGTTGTCTTGAGTGTTGAGGTAGTCAATGCATGGCAATCATTAGATCTGTCATTGCAGTGGGTTTTGTAAGATTCTCTGATAAATATCAATTATTAATAGTTAGAAGATTCACCAAGAAATGATGACATAATTCTTCCTCTCATCTGCTTTGACAAAACCATTTTTTCTTTGATTTTTGTCCCCTATATTCATTTGAAGGCCTGTTTCTCTGGCTGAAAAGATTTTCCAGAGATGAAGGAATGCTGTGCACCATCATTAGCATGGCAGAAATCATTCTGATCTTGGGGAGCTGACCCACCTAGGGTCCTCTGAGAGCTGAGGCATCCCCCAGCTTTGCCTATCTGTCAACCAGTCTTTGCTTTTTAAGCCTGACTTCGCAGTGCTTGTTAGAGAAAGGGATAATGCTAATGACTTTCAGTAAACAGGAGCAAGCAAGGCAATTAGTTTAATAAATATTAATTAACTCTGTGCAGCTCCTGTGAGTGGTGCTGGGAATTCAAGATCAAGAAAGAGCCCCTGGCCAGAAGTACAAAGTCCTCTTCACTGTCTTTATCCCAGTAACAAGGCAGCTTTCCTAGGTATTACGTAAAGTTATATTAGGTTTTTCTGAGTTCATTTATTTCAACTTTTGAGGGTCCCAAGCTTTGAGGGCCTTTTGCCGTCTTCTTCCTAGGGAGTCAAGTGAGAATATGCGCATCATGGTGTAGCTGTCACGGATACGTGGTATTCACAGTGTAAGTTAGACATTCAGGAAGCACCTTTATTTTTTTGAATGCAGTGGTTAGAAGTCCTCACCAAATGGAATGTGTCCCATAAACATTTGTTTTAGTTATTGAAAATGACTTTCAAGTTGTCACGGTATCTTTAATTTCTGCATGCTGGGTGATTGAAGTTTTGGAACCTCAGTTGAGATGCACAAAATCTGCTGTTCTTGGGTTTAAAAAGATAGGGGAGCCATGCCTGGGAAGTAGGGCTGGCACCTGAGGACCATAGTCTGCACTTCCTATCTCTTGGAGGAGAGCCTCTTGGAACTTGGTGTCAGCCTCAGGATGAGGCAGGTAGGAGTTGAAGCACTTAGTGAGGGGTGTCATAATAATTTACTTTTACTTATTATAGAAGGAATTCATGTTAGTTTTAGTTAATAGATGAAAAGATACATGGGAAAAATAAATCTCATCAAGTTAAGACTCAGAGACACTGTCAACTTTCACATACTCACAACCAGGCTTTTTACTACAAATAGAGCCGTGTGCAATTATTTTCCTCTGTTCTCTGCTAACCCCACTCTAGGCAGCTTTTCAAACCCTCTCTGCTGCACAGAACTGCTTTTGTCTGGTTGCTGGTACTTTCACATTGGATAATCCTGTGGTCATTTCTCAGTCCTCAGCTACCCCAGATGATTGGCAGTGATTGGCATAACCAGTCATTCTCTCCTTTATTTCTGTGTCACTTCTCTGGCTTCCAGAGTGCCAAACTCCGTTGGGACTTTCTCAGTGGTTCTTCTTCTTCATCAACTCGGTCTCTTCTTTCCCATGGCTACTTCCTATTGGCTTAGAACTGATTTTGGAAGTAAGGATGTTGCAGATGTAATTAATTAAGTTGACATCCTGCTGGCAGAAGGTGGGTTCCTAATCCAATGGCAGTGTTCTAATAAAAAAAGAACCACTGGACATGCCCTCAGGGAGGATGCTGTGTGAAGATTGGAGTTGTGCTGCCATAAGCCCAGGGACTGCCAGCAGCCAGGGAGGAGGTCATAGGGTTCAAGGATGCAACTTCAGGTCATGGCAGCCTGCAGAGAAAAGCAAGGGACTTGGAAATCCAGTAATACTTTATGCAGATACAGCAGAGTGCACAGTAGGCACAAGTCAGTATCACATGAGATAGACTCAGAGTTTGCATACTAATACAGACAAAAGTGGCATCCTGTGGAGCAGATGCATGGGGGTAGGTGCAATATATTCAGGCTAATATAGCAATGGCCCAGCCATGGCTGGTCACTATAACTGTGTGTACCGTGCAAAGGCCCAAAGCCATGGTAATTGGCCCCCAGGCTACATCATGGAAAGGCTGTGGGCCTAAGCTACTCCATCTTCCTTACAAGGCTTGGAAAAGATTTTTGTCTGCACTTTCAGAGACAACAGAGCGCTGTTTACCCCTTAATCTTGACCTTTGTCTGAGTTACTTTTTTGTTCCTGTGACTGAATACCTGGCATCCATAAATTTAGGGGAGGAAATGTCTATTTTAGCTCACAGTTTCAGAAAGTAACAATCCACCCAGGGGTGGCCAGCAGCAGTGGAAGTACATGGCAGAGGCAGAGGTGAGGCAGCTCCTCATGACAGTACAAACAGGAAGCCAAGTCCTGTCAAGTACGATCTGCTCCACTCCAAGAGGAAGGTAGCAGCATATATATATATATATATATATATATATATATATATATATATATATATATTTATTTCCCGGTGCTGTCTCAGTGATTGGCCCCTCCTGGGTCCAGTTGCAGACATTGTGATATTGTGTAAGCCCCCATTACAACCTAATCTAATGCAGCCACTCCATCCCTCCAGACCAGACCCTATTCTCACAACAGCACATGGTTCCATAGACAATCCATACCATCCAAATGCATGAGACTTTGGGGTGATATTCCAGGTCCAAACCACAGTATTCTGCCTCTGATCTCCAAGATTCATGTCCATCCCCCCATGCAAAATGCATGTAGTCCTTCTCTAAGAGTTGCCAAAGTCTTAACAGTTCCAGCGCTACTAAAAAAGTCCAAGTCCAAAGTCTCCTCTGAGACACAAGGCAAACTCTTTAACTGTAAGCTCTTGTGAAAATCAAAGCTCTTGAACCATACTTAATTTCCAAGTACAATAGCCAAGTTCCTACTTATACCTAACATAGCACAACTACACTACTTACAAATGGAAGTGCAATGAATTCCTCCCCACATCAGAGAACAGGGTTCCTCTTTGAACAATACCTATTCTCCTGACATGCAATTGCTTAAACAGAGTATAACTTGACAAATTTCAATAATATGGCAATGAATACTATATCTATATCTATAACTATCTATCTATCCATATATAAAACAGCATAATGAGAGATATTCTAATTACAGTCCTCATTTTAGTAGCTGGTCATGTGGTCATAGCTGGTATTTATAACTGCCTTCTTCTATACCCATTCTATATTTCCTTGACCCTCAGCAAGCACCTCAGCAGGTTTTGGATTTTCATCTGGCAGGGTGACCCATATCTTCATTCCTGAATGTTCTGCGCCATTTGTCATATTGTCTGGATTTGGTTGAGAGAGGGCATGGCAGGGTTGAGCTTGCAACAAATTAACTCTCACGACAGCCAACTCATTCCTAACACAAAATGTCACTAATCCATTCACGAGGGCAGAGTCCTTAATAACCAAATCATTCTTATAGGTTCTACCTAAGATTGTTGCTTTGGGGATTAAGTTTTCACCACATGAATTCTGGCGACAAATTTAAACCTAGCATGCTTCATAAAATAATACTATTTTATAAAGGTGTTTTAGTGGTGACTTAAACTTCAGTTATCAATGAGCCGTGATTTTCCTATTTTGATACTGCTAGTCATAAAACCTCTACTCCTGCCCCAGACTTTTGCTATTAAAAAACTAAAACTATTATCTTCATGTTTTTTGGTTTCTTCCCTATTCTGGATGATTTTTTTTTTTAATATTTAGAAGTGGTGTCTTTTGTGCGTAAGAACATGTTAACTGAGCAGATCTGGATTATTCAAACCATGAACATTTCCAAAAAAGCAGCTCCTGTGAATGGTCTTTGGCTGACTCTTAGAGACTATGCTTTTGGCTGATTAACTAAAAAGACTTTCCAAGAGAAAAGAAAGAGTGATATCTACTGACAGCTGATCTTAAAGTGCTCATCCATGGGACAGAACTTGCATTAATTCACTCTTTTTGAATGCTTTTTCTAGGCAATAGTAAAAGAACCAGTGTCAAGCAACAACCTGCACAGGCATACTTTCTGCCTGTCCTAGCTAAGAGTACTCTGGATTAGGCTGTAACAGATCATCTTTTATTCTCTCCTCCCTTGACTCCCTTCTGTTCTTATTCATCTATCTACCTTAATACCCCTCTCCCCGCAAACAGGACAAAGTTTAATAAACTTAGTCATGTATACACCTATATGTGTGGATAATGTACACACACACACACACACACACACACACACACACACACACACACCCCAAAAGCAGAACCCAGTAAAGAAAGCCAAAGAAAGGTGCCAGCATCTCTTTTCATAAGATTCTCTGATATCTGATGCCTTTAGGACTAAATATCACCAAAGGAAAAACAATCTCTAGCAAATATTTCCACAGAAGCAATTCCCACACATGTATCTAAAATAATTATATTAGTCTGAACAATTGTTTTTTCCGTGTGTGTGTGGGGGGGGGGGGATTAAAACCAGAGCCTTTGCATTCACTGAGCTATAACTTCACCCCTTCTTATTTTTTGTTTTGAGTCAGGGTCTTACTAAGTCACCAAGTTATGGAGGCTGAACATGACATGAATGTGTGATCCTCCCTCAGCCTCCCACAGTGCTGGGATTTTGGGCCTGCTTCGCCACATTTAGCTAGAACAACTATTTCACTATTCCTCTATAAAGTTAAAAATTAGCCCCATACCTGAAAAAAGTGTTAATACTTAAAGATTTTTAAAAATACCCAGAAATTAATATCTGTGGAGTTTTCTTTGATACAGAATAACTGAATATTGACCATGAATCAATGGGAAAATAATAACAAACATGAATTTTATGATACAAAAGATACAGATCCAGCTAGATGAGGCTGAAAATATCCATCTATGGAAGCAGAAGTCATCATGAGATTGCTGTAATGATGGCCGAGGGAAAATTGTTGCTGAGTCTTCTGACTTCTGACATACCTTGTCAGGTTAAGTCAAAATGCTTCCAAATCTATTTTATAAACTAACATCTCCTAAATAATGGCACTTATATTATGATTTGGAATTCACCTATGAAAATCTAAGTCATAAATATTATAATATTGGTTGCATTTGATACTCTCTGAAGACGTACTTGTTCCAGGTATACTGGAATGAAATAAAAAAAAAAACTAAGATAAAAGGAACAGGAAAATCAATACACACACACACACACACACACACACACACACACAGAGAGAGAGAGAGAGAGAGAGAAAAAAGGTCACAGTAATAGACCTTTACTCAGTTTTCTTTCATTCCTGTTGACAAAGAGAGTTAGTATTTACTTGCTTGTACTTGGAAACGGCAGCAGGGCACCTGGGCTGCAATATCACAAGGGATTCTTGAAACTTCTCGTTTTTTGTAGGCATTACCTTAAGACTGAGCAACTCTATAGCTTCTTTGAAAATTTACTCTTGTTCAGTGCATAGATGACTTGTTTACACTTTCCCACTAAACACTGCTCTGAATCGGACTGAACTTAACCTTTTAAAGCAAATTGCGCATAAAAGCTCAAAACAATTTCCATGGGAAAATTTCAGTTTTCAAGGGAAAAGGTCCACTATTTAGGACATGACCTGAGTGGAAGGGATTTCTCCATTACTTGAGTGAATAAAAACTATTCAGTTCTTTCTGGCCTACAACCAAAAAACAATTAAGGGATTTTTTTTTTTTTTTTGGACTTGCAGGTCTTGGGTCCGTAATTTTTTTTTCCTAATGGCTTCATCATTATATGAGCTTGCAAGAAGTGCAGTTCCAGTTATTACCTTGGGAAGACATTGGGGAGCAGACTTCAGCTGGATGAGACTGGCCTTAAAAAAGCCTTAAAACTCAGAAATTTCAAAGTATGCAAAATCTTTTACCTGGTTTGTTTATGAATGTAACAAACAGGCATGATTCGGAGTTCTTACCCAAGAACATGACGAAAACGTAGTCCATTGCGTATTATAGCCTGTGATTAGACTCAGGAACTGAGGTATGTCCTCAAAGTTTAAAAACTGTAGCAATGGCAGCCAGACTGGTCAAAGTTTCATCTGAGCTGGTTTTAAAAAATTGACTTTATTTGCAATTCTCACATGTTGTGAAAAGTCTGTTAAATTCCAGTCAAATCCAGCATTTCTCAGTAAGAAGACCAATAAAAATGAGCAAAATTCTCCTCCTTCTGCCTTCTTGTGTCCATTGAAAATACTGTAATCTATTGTAATGTACTGGTTCTTACCTGTTAATATCACAGTAGTGGGAGTGAGCATGGAATCAGATAATGGCTGCACATGTAGATATGTGAGATGCATCACTGAATAATCTGGGGTGATTTTTTTTTGTTGTTGTTGCTTATGGGTTTCATGACAAAAACTCAAAAAGAAAAACTAGGCAAGGTCTATTCTTACAACCATGGAGTGTCATGGGTAAAGGAACTCCTCCTCTGTTGAAGTCAGCTTGATCTTCAGGGCTTTTTCTTTCACTGAGCTTGCTATGTAGCTAATCAGCAAATATTTAGAGAGGTGGTAGATATGCTTTTGAAGCAATCCACAATTTCATGACGGGAACAAAGAGTGCTTCTCACTACTAGTGTGGTTTCTGTGAGAGTAAACTCCATGTGAATTAATTCTTTTCTGTTATCCTGGTGCTGATCACAAATTGCCATTAGTAACACTGAAGCTCTGACCTGTAAAACTTATCCTGAATGTCAAGGAAATTCCTTGGCATATTTTTATGCTAAATCACCTACTGCTAAAGTTGTCGGAATTGGGATCATCCCCTTCATGACCTATTTAATGTGAAAGTGTCTAAAAATGCTAAGGTTGGACTCCAGAAGGACCTACATACTGCTTAATTTTTCTTGAGTCCCCAAAGTTTCCATTGTTAAAAGCTCTTTACCCCACAGGGATGATGATTTAAATTATGGGGAAAAAATTCTGGAGTGATTTTTAAAATTGATAAAATGGTTTACAATCAATATTTGGCTTGCCAAACTCATCATCCTGTAAAGCCAACCAAAATAGGCGTGGTGCATTTCCACCACTTGGTTAAAGATTCGAACATTTGTAAGCAGACTTTATTCAGTTCCTGCCCTGAGTTGGGTATCAGTTTGGTATATTTTCTGGTTGTACAGAAGCTTTGCCATGAAGGAAAGCTGATTCTGTGATGGATGGTAGCTAAGAAGTTAGAAAACATCTCTGGAGAAAACTCTAGCCACAGACGAACCCATTTCACTGGACAAATTATTATTAAGCAATTTAACAAGATGTTATAAACACAATGGAATTACTCTTGTCCCTGTCCCTGTCCCTGTCAGTCTTTTGGAGGGATTGAAAAGACCAGTGACATCTTAAAAACTCAAATCAGTACAGTTAACTGAATGAGCTGGATTGCTTCCACCAACGATATTAGCATGGGCCTTAATGGCAATCAGCTCTCTCCCACTGGACACCGGAATGAACCCTATGAAATAGTTACTCTAGTAATATCTTCCTAATAATACTACACTTATGAGAGACCATAAATGATAGAATCTTAGATTCCATCTTCTTCAAGATCACAGATCAGCAGTTCTCTGACATTAAGAAACCCTCCCCCAGCTTATTTCCTGCTGTCCTAATTCTCTACCTTCTCTACCTTTCCTTACAGAATAATCCATGGTACCTGTTCTAGTTACTTTCTCATTGCTGGAGCAGAATACCTAAACCCCACAACAACCTAGGGAGGAAAGATTTATTTTAGCTGACAGTTTTCAGAAGGTCTCAATTTTTTTCTTTTTTCCCCTTTCTTTTCTTTTCTTTTCTTTTTTCTTTTCTTTTCTTTTCTTTTCTTTTCTTTTCTTTCTTTTTTTTTTTTTCTGAGACAGGGTCTCACTCTTTAGACCAGGCTGGCTCTGAACTCACTATGTAGCTCAGGTGGACCACAAACTTACAGCAATTCTTCTGCCTCAGTCTCCTAAGTTAGGGGTGCACCACCATGCCTCAGCTTTTTGTGGTGCTAGGGAATTCAGCCCAGGGCTTTGTACTTGCTAGGCAAGTGCTTAAACCACTGTGCCATTCCCAAACCTGGTCTCGGTTCATCTATGTGCAGCAGGCAGGCTAGAAACACACAGCAGGGCTGGAGCCAACGAAAGAGCTCCTCACAGCATGGTAGAACAGAGCTAAGTCTGGGAGGAAGGGTGGAACCAGCACTCACCCCTCCAGGTGAAGCCCCGTAGGGATGATGATGGCGTCAGCCCCTTCTGGTCATGTCCCACCCCAAACAGTACATGGCATTCATAGGTACGCGAGGCTCTTGCACAACACTCCAGATCCAAACCACAGCAGTACCATAATCTTTAAGTGGCTTTAACAAAGAGTTATGCTCCTGTAAGAAACCATAGCACTTTTTTGGTTTTCAGCTAATGCTGCCAAATCAGCAGTTGCCTTAGAAACAGAGATTTGGGCCTGGGGCCAGCCATTTTGGCCTGTGAGGTAGTTCTTTGCTTAAGAATTTTAGCTGTCATGAGAAGTGACATCTTATCTAGTTTCCAAGAAAATAAATTGATGGAGATGCTCATATGTACACAGGATGGAATAAAAAAATGACAGAAACTTCCTAATTCCTCAGGGGAACCTGTAAGCTTACAATTACTGCATCTTGCAATGCTTTAGCAACTTGTTACACAGTAATAGGGAATGAATACAGGACATGTGTGGCCCACTGTCAAATAAAAATGTATATGTATGTATAGGAAAATGTCTGGAAGGAAGAATGGTCAGAGCCAGCAGCAGTCACCAGTGGAGGGGAGGCAGTGAGTGCCTTTTACTTGAGTCCTCATGCTTTCTGGATTGTTTAAAAATTTAATTAAGCATATATAAGTTTAGTCTGACTGAAATATTAAAAGCTTCACAAATGAGAAAAAAATCATTAAAAATGTCCCAATACCTGAAAGGGTTGTAGTAGATTTCAGTTACATAACTGATGAGAACGTGCTTTTGAAAATGATGTACCATTATGAAATACAATGTAGTAAATTTTCCTAAGCCCATGATCTACCCACCTAATTTAGAATTAACATGTCTAAAGCTTGTAGATATGTTTCATTTCCAAATTTTATTTTAAATAGGCAGTATGACATATTTCCAGCATTTTCACTAAAAAATCAAATTTATAATCAAATTACAACAATATTTTTGTGACAGGTTGCCACTAAATTTTCCTAAAAGTAGAAAAAGTATGCATTATATACAATTTTGAATTTAATCATTTTCTTAAAATTTCAAAGTAGAGTGTATACAATGTTAATTTCAAACAAAGCTTACAGATTATTTTAAAGCAACTACAGTTCTGTACGATAAATTCCAAGATAATTCTTAAATTTTTTTTGCAGATTGAAAATTAGTCAAAAGGCTTAGGTGGATTACAAATATATTTTGGCAATCTCATAGATCTAAAGGCACTTCAGAAGTTGTCTAGTTAAATTTCTAGTTAAACAGGTGTGTATCTATGTACCAAAGTGATATTTGATGACATCCTAATAGTTCTTTCTTCCAGATAAAACATAGATGCAATTAATCTGAAAAATTCATAAGTATGATTAGATTGATTTCTTCATAAAGATTCTTTTATAATTTGGGCTAATCGCTGGAATGCCTACAACAAAAAAGAGATACAAAGTGACAAAATTAGAATGTTACTTTGGAAAAGTCTATTTTAGCTTTAAAAATTGAAACATAGTATTCCCCTGAGGTTGAAATAAGGCAATGAAAAGTCAATTTTGATATTAGTTTGATCTGAGCAAGATACCATCAATGTTTTACAAATATGTAGAGATAAGCATGGCAGAATTTTTTTTTTTAGTTTTATAGCCTTTACAATCATCATTTTAATGCCATCCACAATACAAATTATTTTATTTTTGTATAATACCTGTAAATGCATTCTATATGGTTTCAACTGTACAACTCTATTCATACATAAAAACAAGGAGTACTTATAAAATTTACTGACAAAAAAAAAAAAAAGCAAGTAAAGAAAAGGACACACCAAAAGGTCCATCTCCTAAGATAAGAGTAAGCTCAACTGAAGGTCAATAGTGCCATTCTGCTTGCAGGTTTTTTTTTTTTTTTAATTTTACAGATGCACAGTCCATTCTTTGCTAGTTGTTATTCTGTCTACAGCTGGACTGTGATTAATTTAAGAATATTCTTCTAGGTGACTATTGGGGATGCTTTTTGATTCAGAGAAAAAGACTGATGGCTGTTGTGAATTTGTACTTTTCATGCATGTTCATTTCATGAAGGAAAGAGATTTCCCTTATAAAATTGTAGGTAATTTCTGAGCCTGCTTAGTAGGCTCTGCTGGAGTGGGTGACTGTACTTACCGCATCCATCTGCTCCGGAGAAACCACGGAGAAGGACGCTCTGAAGTAAGGGCTGGGAACTGAGGTGTCGACATAAAAAGCATTGCCAGGGACCATTAAAATCTAAGAAAGGTTGTGTAACAGAACCGACATTAGCACTGAAGTAAAACTAAAGAAAATCTAGGTAGTGTAAGCCTATCATCCCAGCACTCTGGAGACTGAGGGAGGAGGATCATGAGTTTGAGCCCAGACTGGGCAAATCAGTGATTTATTCAGATCCTGCCTCAAAATAAAAATTAAAAAAAAAAAAATGGGCCAAGAGCTCATTGCAAAGGCCCTGGATTTGTTTCCCAGTTCAGGAAAAAATATCTCTATGAATAAATGTGTATGTAAATATAATCTCAGACCGACAAGAATACTTTAAGTTTAAATCTGTCAAAGAGATTACAAAGGGAAAAAAGAAACCACTTATATAAAAATTGTGTATGTATACAACCAACAAGACCAAATGCATAGAAACTGGAATAATGGTTACTATAACCATGGCCAACACTCACTGTTTCTTCTCTACATATAAAGAGTGCACAGAAGCTGAGAAGAAAAACACTAAAATGTGTACAGGTCAGCTTACTAAAGAACATGGTAATAAATATGAATAATCACCTAATCTAACTAGAAAAGTAACTAGAAGTGAGGTAGTACTTCAGGTTACCAAATTGGAAAATGACTTTAAAGTTGAGACATGAAAAATAGGTGTTGGCTTGGCAAAAAGTGGGGAACAGTTATTTAAGGGAGAAGATATACAGGGTGAAGGCCCTGAATAGGGAAAAAAAGATACATTCAAAGAACTAAAAGGTGATTAAAAAATGTAGCACATGAAGTGAAGGGTAAGAACATTCAATATGTCAAAAAGAAGTGGGAGAACCAATGTCCTCCTGATGACAACTGTGGCAAGGATAGCTGGTTGTCTCCTTTCTTCCCTTCTTCTTCCACTGGCCCTTCTTTCCTTTCCTTTCCTTTCCTTTCCTTTCCTTTCCTTTCCTTTCCTTTCCTTTCCTATTTCTTTCATTCTTTTGTGCTAGTGACTGAGACCAAAACTTTATTATGCAACAAAGAGTGTATCTGTCAGATGGTTACATGTACCTCCAGTATCCTTAGCCTCTTTTTAGTAAGATGTGGCTGTGTGAACCAAAGTCATGGATGCTACTCCTAGACCTGGCCCATAAGTGTATCCCCATGTGTGATCCACCCTGCTCCACCCCTCCCTCAATTTTGTTGTAATATTGGAAACCATGTGAAGTTCAGAGAAAAACAACATGGAAGGAACCAAGGTCTCTCAATTAGAGTTGCCTACAGATCACAGTTTTGGATTTTATGTGGTTCAACAATAAATTTCCATTGTGTTATCTTTGAGATTTTGAAGTTTAATGTTTATAGCCATTAGTGTTAACTAGGACAGTCATATCTCTAGAGACATTAAGTAATTGCTTGTTGTTACATGATATAAATCTAGGGATTGATTGATGAAACAGAGGAATTGGGAGTAAAATTATTTAGAGTCCTCTTAGGAAAATATTTCATGGGTTTCTTTCTCCCAATTAACAAATATGAAGGTCATTATTTCTCCCAATATAGTGGAAGAGCTCAGTGTTGAGCTAGAAGTGAAGACTGGAGAAGGAGGAGGAGTGGCAACACCTCATTATAAGATGACCAAAAGCTGGGCTGAGACAGTAGTGATAAAGTTGGGAGATTTTTTTGTTTGGTTGGTTTTTGAAAAATTAAAAGAATATGCAGCAAGATATAAGGAATAAAGAGGATGAGAAACAGTAAAATAACAAGTCTGCATCCTTTGCACTTAGCTTGGAAATACATGTAAATAGCCACCTACCAAATTTTTAATGATAATGATATTGATAGAAAAAAATTCTAAATTGGTTATTTTACTAAAGATATTTATTGGAAACAAGTACCTCCTAAGGAGGTACTTAATATTTACCTGACAGGGAGGGTGACTTACTCAAAAGACAAATGTCCAGCAAGGGGAGAAGCTGCACTTACTTTTCTTCATAATTATTAATTTTATCAGTGTATGTTTGCAATACATAATAATTACATTCCACTTGGGGGCTTGTTTCTTACACATATCACATCTTGATCATCATTACATTCCCTTCCTCACCCTACCTTCCACCTCCCTCCACCTCTAGGTCCCCTTCCCATCTCCACAAAGTCCACCAGGGGCTGCGTTGAAGAAAAGTCTTAGCCACTTGGCTGATCATTTGCTAAGAAAAATGACCATATTTCCATTAATCACACTAACTAAATGATCAAGTGATACTCAAATATTACCATTTTAATAATGAGATAATCTACCTGAAATTCAAAAAAAATTATGAGTTGATGGTGGGCAATATGAAACATCCCTTTTCATTTTTATTCATGTGAAAAATGATTATCAAAGTATGTGACTTCTTTAGGCCTTCTCTTCCACCCACCTCCCAGTTTACCTCTTTCTTAATGGCTTTTTCTTCGATCAGCTGCAATACATTAGAAATACCCTTAATTTTAATCCATAAAAACATTCCAGCCATGGGAACATGCCATTCTGCCAAATCTACACATGAAAGAAGAGAATACGCATCACGCATATTTTTCTATAACACTGTGCTGTAATTATAAACTAGTACTTTGAAATAAGTTGTTTCAGTAGTAACATTTAAAAAAATTTTTTTTAGTCTGCAAATTGATGTTCTGGGTTTATTTCAAAGATTGAGCGTGGGAGTCCGAGGTAGTGAGAAAGACTGAGTAGCTTTCCTGTGAACTTTTACAACCAGTCAGTCCTGCTGGAAAAAAAAAAAAAAAATGAATCTAGTGCCTCTGCTTCAAGTGGTTAGGACCACTCCTAAGGCAAATGTACTGTTCCAATTTTAAAAGAAGATTCTTCAGATCTTTCTGGAGTCAGTCAGCTGATGTTTTAATGAATCCTATCATTTAGGAAATAGTTTTGAAATTCAATGGTTTAATTTTTATCAGGATGTAATTAATTATGAAAAGAAGATGCTTAACACTCAAGAATTCCAGAAGCATTTTTTTTTTTTTTGTAGAGCAACAAGTCATTATTAAGATGCAATGAGATAAAAGCTCCCACTTCCTGGAAGGGGGTCGCATACTGGGTTGCCCCCCATTTTTAGGATTTATGACCCACATAGTATTAGGGTAGAGAATTCAAAAAGAAAGTAGAATTATTTTAATTTTAATTGCTTCTCTTAAATTTTCTTCTGATTAAAACTGTTCCTTCAGCATTTATAGGAAATGAGGTAAAACAGAGAAGAAATTGACGTTTTGGTTTATTATTATTCGTATAATGGGCGTTTTGTGATACAATTAAAGCCATGTAATTCATCTGGCTTTTTTCCATAATAGAAAATGAAATCTAAAATATCCTGAAATCAAATTAGCAGTAGATAATATTAGACAAACTAATGAGGTTAATGTTTATAAGGGAGAGAATCTGGAGTGAGAGATGTGCCCTAGAGTATTTTATTTATCTTTATGAAGTGTAGTTAAAAGACATCACAGTGTTTATTTGGGGCAAAAGTTTGAAATAACTAATTTTTTTGAAGCTGGAGGATATTTAGTTTTGAGTAATTTATTGCTAGTTTGTTTTTAGGCTAGCTGACTTTTTTTTGAATCATAGATTTCTTGCAACAGACAGTAGACAGGCGGAGCCATGCCAGAGTGTGTGGGATGTTGCTTGTGAGAACAATAACTGTTCCTTGGCAAGCACACCCTGGCTTGTTTCTTTCCCACTGGAATTGTTAATAATGCGCAGTACTTATCATCCACTCGTACAGGTATTACTGTGTATCGTGTGGACAAATCCATGTTCCACTCACCACTTAACCATTTGTCTGCTGCTGCCAACATGGCATCTCTCTGTTTCCTGTAGAAGTCAATAACCCTAGAAGAAGAAAACCATGAGAAGCGGGTGTTCACAACACTGACCGCAGAAGCCAGGCAGGCTCTGGACTCAGGGCTCTAGGAATTTGTTTTCTATCTTGATTAAAATACTGGATGCTTGATAAGAGGCAAGAACATATTTGTGATGGCTTGTCTAGTAATGCAATTATTTTTCTTTTTACTGTTTCTTACTGGTGTGTTTTGTCCTTTATTGTAGACTCATTAGAAATAAAAAAGGACCATTTACATGTAAAACACAGAACTCAGAAGTAGCAGGACTGCTCTCTCTGTTCAGTTATCTCAAGTAATGATTGCCATTTTCAGGGTAGAAGAACACTGAGGAAAATCCTAGGGGAATGCTGAATCATTGGTCTGGGAATGAGGATACCCTGCTTCTCTTTATTTCTAAATAGCTTAGAAAGTACCACATCTACACAATGGAAGTAATTTGCAACTTGGCCATTGTGCTATTTAGATAAATTATGTTCTCACTTATTGGTACTTGAAGCAATTACTGTGTCAAGAGTCCTTTATGGTACACGGACATAATTATACATCTGAATCCTAACTGGCCGAAGTTTCCGATTCCCTTGGGGCTAGGTGGACGCTGCTTTCAGGTCCTACCTTGGATGCTTTTGGGCAGACTTTCTAGGTGAGAAGAAACTAAGATTAAGATAGATTCTGTTAGGCAGGTGTGGGACTAATGAGGTAAAATTTTGCTCGGCAGGCAAGGTCAGAACAGTTAGTGTTGCTGGGTTGAGCTCCCAGTCCCCCTCCATCCCTCCATGAAAATAGGAACAAAACAGCTAAAAGACAAGATATCTTGGAATAAAGGACAAATGGTAGAGAAAAAAAAAATCAACTAGACAGGCTTGAAGGCCGTTGACTATGGTAATCAAGCTTCTGAAGGCCTTTGTGGGCCCTCCTGATAGATTTCCTGGTGCTATACTCTGGAGATTTATCTTGAATATTGAAGCCTGATTTAAAGCCAAAACACTAGTTTTTATGCTAATCTGTACCAACCAGCAAATTTTATGCTAACATGTACCAATCAGTGAAGGCCAACTAGATATAGCAAAATAAATATGCATGATCAGTACAAAAACTATAAAGATGGCGGTAGTTGTTGAATAATCGGCACCCTAACCCCTCCTTTGCTTGTCCAGGAGCTCTCAGCTGCTCTCTTGAACTTTGCTTTTATACTTCTAATAAAGTTCTTTTCTACTTCCAAACTGTCTCTTTGTTCGTGGTGTTCATTTTTCTTCCATGTTGGCTAAATTCAGACCTTGGTTTGAGCTCTCCCGCATGAAGATGAATGGGCTTTGGACTTCTAATAGACTGTTCCTATTATCTATCGTAAGACATTTAAGAAGGAAGAATAAAAAGTTGGCCCTCTATTGGGCTCTTCTTTTGCTCAGAAACATTTTGACAAATGATTCAGTACCTGTCGATGTGAGCCAAGAAGCCCTCCTCTCCCCATTGCTGTAGGAGCTGGAGCACCATGAACTAAAAGAGACCAGAAATACTGCAGTTCACTTCCTAAAAGTGTTTGCCAAATATAAAACCAAACCATCCCAAATGACATGTAAGCCATGGTAAAAGATAAAATGTGCCAAATCTAGCTCCAGCTTATATCTTCTGTGATAATCACAATAATTATTAGTTGATAACCATGATATTTTTTCAGTAGTAAAAATAATGACTATTTCTATGGTACCTATTGCGCCAGGCACTACTGTTACATATTAATAGATTTACCTAATTTAATCTTCCTAATTACTTAATTATTAGGCAAGGTATCCCTATTTTATTGATAAGGAAATCAGGCACAGTTAGTTTTCCTGATGTCCAACAGGTAGTCATAGAAATCAGACTCAAAGTTAGACTGTTCTGCTTCAGCTCCAAGTTATTGATTATAAGATTATACTGCATTTATAAATATGAAAGAATAGTTTTTTTTTCTTTCTCTGCAGTGCTGAGAATCAAATGCATGGTCTTTTCCTTCCTAAGAAGATACTTTACCACTGAGATATATTCTCAGTCAAAAAAATGATAAACATCTAAAGTTCTATAATATATTAGGATATTTTCTATTTAAAATTGAAGCTCTAAATGTTTTAAATGGATATAGTGATATCCATTACCTATTGATAACAGATGTAAAATATGGAAAATTTCCTGAGATAAATAGGGAAATTGTGAGGATAGTTATGCTTTATAGAATGTGCAGTATTAAAGAAATGTCTTATAAGATATAAACTTTTCATTTTTAGTTCTCACATGGCAGTTCCTTTCTTAACATCTGATTCTCAAGATATTAAAAACTTCCAAATCTAACAGTTCCTTAAAGCTTGCTAGGAAGTGTATTCATTCTCAAAAACTAATACAATTTTATTTTATTTGAAATATATTCCAACTAGTGTCTGTAGGTGTGACTGGCACACATGTAGGTACGGGAAGCAGTGATTCACTAAACAGGTTTGGGCTTCTTGCTCTCTTCATAGGTTTCAAGGCAGTAAGGCTCACTTTAGTATTAATTCACCAAATTCATTCCATTTTGTCACATCCACAGTTTTTTTATGGTTTTATTCTAGGGACATGAGAAGAGTATGCTACCCTGATTCTCAAACAGTGAGGTTCAGCTGCACAGTCACACCAGGTAATACTATTCTCATTTGCTTCTTAGAGTAAATATTCATGAGTCAAGTCTCCAAATTCAGTCTGTATGGGAAACAGAGACCAGTCTTAGTGACTTCTCCTCCTGGCCACCTTAACTTCATCTTGCTTGCCTACATATACTATTCTGAATTGATTTTTTTTTTCTTTAAAAAGTATCATTTCCTAAATTGGGCTTACCTGTGAGAAAGTGCAGGTGTGCAGGGATGAAATTTGAATGTGTAAAGCAATTCTCTCTATCAAAGGTTGTGGGCCAGTTATAAATCCTACTCTCAACCTGTGTGAAAAGAGAAAAGGCCCAACACTGATCTCATAGGGACAGTTAATATACATATGACTTCACTGATTGCTTTAGAGAAGAGTATTGGCTGGGATGAATAGATTTGATAATTAAAACATTCTAATAAGAATGACACTTACTTAAAATATGAACTTAAATGTAAGTATACATTTATAAAATAATGCACATCTGGCCAAGTATCTCTAAATGCATTCTTTCATATATGTCACCAAAATTATGACCAGTTTCACTACAACATTTCTGTTACACACACACAGACACACAGACACACAGACACACACACACACACACACACACACACACACACACACTTTTCTGCCTCAGCTTCCCAAGCTTCCAAGTGCTGAGATTACATGTGTGCATCCATTACAACTTTATGTTAACAGCCAAGCATCTTTCATTGCGAGAAATTAATACAGAAAGAGAAGGCTTACACTATTATTAACAATCACAATATTTTAAGGCAAATGGAATTCCACCTTCTTCTTTTTTCCTTCCTATTTTTATCAGTATATATATGTGATACACAATGGTTACATTGAGCTTGCGAATTTTGTGC
Organism: Ctenodactylus gundi; assembly: GCA_004027205.1. Taxonomy (NCBI): domain Eukaryota; kingdom Metazoa; phylum Chordata; class Mammalia; order Rodentia; family Ctenodactylidae; genus Ctenodactylus; species Ctenodactylus gundi. The sequence goes on from PVKB01000058.1 coordinate 1,258,642, forward strand.
TCATATATATTGTGTTATCACTACAATCCTCTCACCTCCCGTTTTTGACCCTCACCCCCTGACTTCCAGTATCTCATCCATTTGATTCTATAAATTACCTGTTTTCTGGTTTCTCATAATAGAGACACCATGTGATATTAACCTTCTTAGTCTGACTCACTTCACTAAGCATGATGGGCTCAAGTTGCTTCCATTAAATTGTTTGGACTAAAAGATTCCGAGGCTTGCCCCAAGTTGCGAGACATGAACCTTACCCAGAGGAGAGGATTTTTGAAAAGGAGTCTGCTCTGATGACACGCCCATCAGTATCCATGGAAAGAAATGTTGGTGCCCAGGGCTTAAAATAGGAAGAAAATGACTGTTGATTTGTGATCTCTGTTAGAAGCTGTAGGCTTCCTCTGTATAGAGCCATGAGGGGTGGATTGGGAACACCTGAGTGATCTCTTACTTGCGTCTTAACCCTTTCCAGTAGAATAAAAAGCCGACACGCCTATTCTTTACTAGCATGTACCTGTCTTCATGGCTTGTCTACCAAACACAAGGGCTTCCTTATTTGCTCAAGATGCCATACTATGTGGTTAGAAAAACTTCACATAGACCTTTTATGTCCCAATGGTTGAAATTCAGGATTGACAGATTTAGAGGAAGGAGTCAGGAAAAACTAGTTTTCCAAAGGCAATGCTATGAATAAAAAAAGAAGAAAAACTAGTTTGGCCAAAATGAGAAAGAATAGGGCCAGGTTTCTCAGGGAAGGCTGATCCTGATCTGCACAAACATAAGAGAAAACAAACATTTTTGTTTCCTCTTAGGCTTAAAGGGGCAACCAAATCCAAGCATGTGTTCTCTGCAGCCCAGAGCAAACAAACTGTTAGATCTTGAGGAACTAGCCATTGCTACTTTATATCACTACTACTGTCCACTAGAAAATAGTAACCATGAACAATTGTGGATGTCCATGGCTGCCATGACCCTAGATATTCATGAGTTTGCTGACTGGATGCATGAAGGAGCGAGTGGCACACATGTGGCATGCTGCCTCTAGTGTCTTCTCCTGTGTCCATAAGTGAGCCGCACTAACTGAGCATAGCTCTGCTGCAGCTTGGACACAGATTCTTTAGATGTTATCCTTATCTGCCTCTATCTCAAGACTAAAGATGACCCCAGAAATAAAACCTGTCTCATGTTCCCTGTATGATGTTAGGGAAGCTATAAATTAGGACTTGGAGTTTGAGTCTATGAGCCTGTCATTATTTATCAAAAAATTGGCTTGGGGACAGCTACTATTTTGAAGTTAAGTAATTTCTAGAAAGAGCAGTAACACCAAAATTAAAAACTACCAATTCCATGATAAAACTGGAAGACCAAAAATTAAATAGTAACAAATTAATAAATAATTCATTTAATTTCAGTGTAAGAGTGTATAGCTCTGACTCAGCAGGTGGGAAAATCTCAAATCTAGCTATAACTTCACAACAACTTATCTTTTATTGGTGAAATCCCTTACCTTGTTGAACTGGAGAAAATAGTATGGATCATCTTCGATTATGAGGAAGTCATATTTTCTTGCAAGCTGAAATGTTAAAATAACATGTTTTTAAGACACATCTAAATTTAAAATCATTTGGAATCATAAGTCTCTGAACTAATTTCTCCATTTTCAAGAGACTCTTCAGGGCCTGTCAACCTAGACACCAATGAAAAGAGATGAGGGAGGCTCTATAGACTCTTTTGCTCCCACAGAACTTACATTTGAGAAGGAAAGACAGACTATGCACACGCCAGTGAGTAATGACCCAAACTTGCTTTTTAGGAGGTAAAACATAACATGAAAATGCCAGTGGGTCATGAACTGAGAAATACCAAGTAGGAGCAGATTTGAACTTCTAGCCAGAGAATCAAGTAAGATAGTGAAAGAGAAAGTCATGGTGTTTAATTTAGGCTGCATCGCTTGTAACCCCTTCCTGAGACAGTAGTGCTGCCACTCAGGTGAGAGAAGTAAATCAGTTATGCAATTATCAGGGAAGATGCTTCTAGGCTGAAGGATGGACTACAGCAAAGGTCCTGGGATGGACAACAAATGTAGCATGTTTAGGGGACAGAAAAGCCAGCTTTGCTGCAGCAAGTAAACAAGAGCAAGGATGGAGAGAGAAGGTCTGTGAGCAGAACCAACTGTGTCATGCAGCTCTCCAAAGTGGATAAAGGAATTTGGACCTTAGCTTCAAGGGGAACCCATGAGGACTGTGAACAAGAGAACCGTGGGATCGGATTTATATTTACCATGTGGCTTGGGTCATGACTGGTTTCCATGCAAAGAATGGCTGGGTCATGACTGGTTTCCATGCAAAGAATGGCTGGCTAGAGACCAAGACTAAAGAAGTCACCTGTTCAGTGAGGGTGGGTAGTGGCGTATAGGGGAGCTAGAGGTGGCAGTGGGGGAAGCAGATGGATCTGGGTAAACCTGGTGGTGGAGGCCACTGGATGGACTAAAAACAGGGGTGGGGAGAAGAAAGAAAGGAATATGGGTTAACTGTTCATGGACCTACTATTTATGGAGACAGAGAGTGTGGAGGGGTTGTGAATTAGAGATTTGGGGTAGGGCTGGGGAAAATCAGGAACTCTGTTTAGGCCAGGTTAAGTTGGAAAAGCTATTAGTCATCTATGTAGTGATGTCAAGCAGAATATGAGACGCAGAAGGTTGGCATTCAGCCAGGCAGGGTGCTGTCATCCACGAGGCTGAGTCAAGAGGATCACAGGCTTGAGCCTAGGCTGGGCAACTTGGGACTTAATGGGACCCTCTCTCAAAATAAAAAGCAGTAGGGATGTAGCTCAGTGAGAAGGCCTTGGGTTCAACCCTCAATCTTCACGAAAGAAGGAAGGAAAACAGAAAAAGAAAAAGAAAGAAAAAAAAAACATTTTCAGGGAAAATGTTATTTTGAGCAACATGGGAGTCATCTCACACAGAATGGGCTTTATCTCTTTGTAACTGGATGAGGCTGTCACAGAGAAGTACGTAAAGAGAGCATGGAATGCAAGAGAGAACCCAAAAGAACAGAAAAAGAGAATAAGATGATATTTTGAAATTTTATATTTTCTAAGTAGAAGCAACTGACTGAATTCTTTTTTATGATGCCGATGCACATGGCTAAATTCTATGTAGTTCAATGTGAGATTGGTACTTATTTAAACAAGATAAGTAGGAAAAGATTGGGGACCATAGTCAGTGTAGGAAAAAGACTTTAAGCAAGGCATAATTCTCTCACTTTCCAAAGATTTCTGCATAGCTCCATATACACCTGATACTTTAAAAGATATTTATAGTAAGAAGCTTGGCTTTGTTAGGTACATAAAAGGAATTTTTACAAGCAAGGAGCTGGTTCTTAATTTCATAAAACTCTTTGTAAAGTGAAATGAAAAGTTAAAGACATAAATATAATGAAAAGCAGATGTGGAGTCAAATATTAAGTAATCTCATAGGTTTTAACATCATAAAGAATGTTGGGGTTTTGGTAGTAAAATGCCAATTAAACAGAAAACATTGAGAATAAATGCAATAATTTATTGTGCCTAAATTTGTTAGGGCCCTAACCCTAAGCATAGATGAGGTCCTTTTATTAAAAATTTCTCTTGAAAGCAAGAGAGTAATATGGAAAGGAAATTAACAGTATTCATCTAAAATGTAAAGAAAAATAAAATAAAAACAATACAACCATATGGCACAGTCTTAAAATACCTTATAGATTTCTTGTTTTCGATCACTTGTCAATGAGTATCCTGTAGGGTTGTTGCCATTTGGGACAGTGTAGAGAAATTTGGGGGTGTTTTTTGTGGGGTCCTTTGAATCTTCTGGCTTCCATTTGGAAAGTATTTCCTTGAGAGAGTTTGGGATAATCCCAAATTCATCACTGGGGACATTAATAATGTTGCAGCCCAGTGGTTTCAGCTGTGGAGCACACACAGAAAAAGTTGAAGGTCAGACATGAATACAAAACATAAGTACTACTAAATCGGGAATGTGACTATTTATACCCTTAAGCATATAACCTGCCCTCAGCTCTAAGATCCAGAGGGTTGAGGCCATATATATAGTGATCATATTGCTTCTCAGGGTAGAGTGCAGTATTGTTTGTAGATAATCTCCCCTTCTGTTTGGTTATCTTTGTGGCACTGGGGATGGAATCCAAGGCCTTTGCACCTACCTTCCTTTCCAGCCCTTCTTTTAGTTATTATTTTGAGTGAGGGTATCACTAAATTGCCTAGCCAGGAGTTGAATTCTAGATCCTCCTGCCTCAGTCTCAGCGCCAGTCTCCCAGATATTGGGGTCACTGGTGTGTACCACCATGATTGGCTGTGGATTATTTTTCTTGCTGCATTTATGTTCAGCTAGCCATATTGTAAATTATGGTTGTGTGGTACAACAGATCACTGGAAGTGATGGATCACTGGAAGGGGCAAAACACCGAGACAGGACCCAGAAGTGTTGGATCACTGGGACATGACCAGGAAAAGTGTAGTTCTACCCTTCCTCCCTCACTTGGATTCCTATCTGCAACTTTACTTTCCTCTGCCTCTGACAGCTGCCCATGAATGAACTGGGTGGGACCTTCTGAAACTGTGAGCTAAAGTGAATCTTTCCTCCCTTAAGTTGTGGATGTCAGATATTGAGTCACAGTAATGAAAAGTAACTAAGGCAGGCAGTGTTCTGAACACAGAGTTGGAATGAAGGTGCCCGGATGGAGCTGCAGTGGCCTGATGGTGGATGTGTAATGTGAGAGAAATCAACTCTGATAGCTGTAAACCATTGAGATGTGACAGTCATTTACCACATGGCCTTAGGTAGCCACTTCTAATTGAATTATCTCAGTAGTTGAGATCAGAACTGGCTAATAAAACAGGTAACTTTGAGTTCCTGGAGCCCTGGCAATGTTGTACCTACTCAGGTAGTTAGGAAGGCTGATGGTAGGAAAGTTCTTATTCTCAGTTCAAATAGTTGCCCTGTAGTCTTGATTCTGTTTCTACTAACCCAAGAACATTATAAGAAATCCAATTCTTCTGTATGAAACATTTGGCTACATTTGGATTTTTAAAAAGATGTAGGAGGTAGAGCATACCATTCACACACAGTGCATACATCACTTAAGATTCTCTTATCTACAGAGGAAAGAAGCTGTTTTAATTTTCAGTGGATAGAAAAATTTAGGGTGCAATGCTTTCTTCTATTTATTTGAAGAGTGTTATCATTTTGCAAAAATGTGTACTCACAGCTTGAAGTGTCCCTGAGTAAACCGGCTCATTTAGAAGAATATTATCTCCAGGATTAATCATCATTTCAAATGCCTGATAAAAGAAGCATAGGTCAGCTTGGATAGCATTGTGTCCATGCTCAGACCCTATTTTTAGCTTGAACTCACATGAGTGTAGAGTAGGAGTTGGTGAGGTTTTGTAAAGTGCCAGGTACTAACCATTTTGTGGACCACAGCATCTCTGTTGCAACTACCCATCTCTGCCTCTGTGGTGAGAAAGCATTCACAGGTACTATACATTTAAGTGGGAATGCTTGAGCTCTAATAAAACTTTATGTGCACATTTGGATGAAGGTCTGGATTTGGTCTTTAAGCCATAATTTACCGACCTCTGTTCTAAGGTAAAGCAAAAAGGAACATAATAACTGACTTGGTTCCTTTCTTTCTTTCCTTCTTTCCTTCTTTCTTTCTTTTCTCTCTCTCTCTCTCTCTCTCTCTCTCTCTCTCTCTCTCTCTCTCTCTCTCTCTCTCTCTCTCTCTCTCTCTCTGGTACTAGGGAATGAGCCCAGGGCCTGCACACTGAGCATTATCCTTTTGTTTTTTTAATTTTGAGACTGAGTATCCCTAGGCTTCTAAATTTCCCAGGCTGAGTTTGAGCTTGTGCTCCTCTTGCCTCTGCCTCCCAGAGTACTAGTGTCACAAGTCTGTTCACTAGACCTAGCTTTATTTATTCCCTTAATTGCTTCTTTATTTACTTCTTTTATTTCTCATTTATGTGTAAAATGTCTTTTACATGTCAGACCAGTTTAAGGTATAAGAAATAATAAGAAAAACGACATGATTTTCACTTTCAGAGAGTTACCAGTCCTCTGGGAAAGCTAGACATGCATCCAGGAACTTCCCAATAAATATACAAGTAAAAACAGTGCTGAGGACTTTTAAGTACAAATGCATATAGGCCATTCAAGGAATAGATGAGACTACCTGAAGAAGTTGTGGCTTGGGGTGAAGTGTGGCAATAGAGACATTTTGAGAACCTGAAAGAATTCTGAGACTTAAGAGTAGTGAAAAGAGAAGGGTGGAGAGAAACCTGAAAGAAGTGAGCAGAGGTCACATCTTGGGTCATTTGGAGGAAGGAGGGTGAAAGAATTTTAAGAAAGGAATGAGAGTAAAGAGTTCCATAATCAGATGTGCATTCTGCAGAGGTGATTCTGGCCACAGTAGGAAAATCTGAGCAGGACAGGAGTACATGGGAAGCATCTGGAAGGTTGGAGGCTTATTGGGAAGTGACTGCCATAGTCCTAATTGGCAAGTGAGGGCAGCAGGAAGAGGGATGATGGCACCGTGGAGAGATGGCAGGTATTTAGAAAGTAAAGACCAACAGGACTTGATCACAGGCTGCAAAAGAGTAAGAAAGAATTGTCAACCCCGAGACTTTTGGCTATTAAATTAGAAGATGGATGGTAGGGCTGGTGTCAGTCACTGCACGGAAAACACTATCTATGTCTGAGTAAAATGTTTAGCTATGAGGTGATTTCAACACATCTGTGATGGTGTCAGGAGAGGGGATGGATATACAGATTTAGAAGGCGCTTGGCCATCACTGGCATGCAGTTGATCACACAGGTGTGAACCGAGGTACCCAGACCAAGTGCCCAGATTAAAGAGGTGAGATACTCCAGGACTGAAGTGTAAAGAACTGCAGTAAATAATGTCTGAGCAGAGGGAGGACCCTGGAAGAAGGCTGTGCATGGAGGAAAGCCACACAGGTGGTGCTGGGAGAGCCACAGAAGAGTATTTAGAAAAGGCTGGAGTGGTCAGTAGACTGAAAGGATGTTTAGAGGTCAAAGTACGACCAGGTTTGACAAGTTTTAGGACATTTTGTGAGCCTTATGGTGACAAAAGACACCATCAGTCCCAAGTGATATTTTTTTCCAGCCTAACTCAAAGGGTCAATTATGACTAAATGTAGAATAAGCTCTTTTACCATAATCCTGGCTCTAAGCCCGCTTTGTTATCATTTTAACAACCTACATCACAAAACAAAAATTACAGCCATTTTCAATTGAGATGGAAGAGTTAATCTTTCCTCTCCAAATTTGGACTGTGATATTCAATTTATCTAGCTCTTTAGGAGCTTTTGACATTTTGTGACCAACAGAATACTCCTCCAAAAGGTTCCTAATTGACTTGTTTACAGGACATCCTGGAACCAAAGAAATCACTCTGGTGTCAGGTGTACTGCCAAGAGATCAAATAAAATTCTGATTATGTACATTTTTCACATCAACTAGGGGACATTAAAAATATAAAATATTCTAAATTTTAAAAAGGCTGTTTCTTATTTAAAAGAAGCAGCCAAACATAGGAGTTTAAAATAATACTTATTCTGAAGCACAAAGTACAAAAAGTATTAAGTCAGATTTCTAGGAAGGCCCTTGTGTTAGTAAGCATATCTGTAAGTAATGCATATTGATATATTTAGCCATTTGTGCTATATTTTTCTTTTTTGATATGACTGCTGATGTGATGAATAAAGAAAAAAATTGTCCTGAACACCATTCTGCAAGAAGAAATTCATAGAATATCTTCCTAAGAAAATAATTTTGTTGAAATTTTAAAAGGAACAATTTGCAGAATTCCAAATGTTTCTCTTCATGCAAAACCTGAAACAATAGTCAATTATTTTTCTTTTCCTATTAAACAAAGATAAAAAGAAAAAAATGGCTTTGATTTCTAAAATCTTTAAAAGTAGTTTGATTACAATTCATTCTTTTGGGGTACTAATTTAATTGAAACTCATAAGAGGGAACCAAATTAGTTTTCACAACATAGAAAAGGAAAATAAAACTGCCTTGTTTTAACATACAGAAAGATAAGTAAGAGTCAACTAATTCAGATGTGAAGGTTGAATATTGAGTCTAATTATTAATGAAAAAACCCCAAACAGTTGAAACTGACAAAGGGTATAGTTTTTTTTTATTTTGAGATGTACCTGGTGGTGTGCACATCAAGGCACCAAGCAGAGAGGCAGAGGATGTAATAGGCAGGGTGGGGAGATGCAAAACAGAGAGGGAGGAAGGGACCTCAGTGAAGTCAGAGGCAGACATGATATACAGATGGTCCCTGACTTACAATGGTTCAACTTACAATTTTTCACCTAACAATGGTGTGAAGATAATCTGCATTTAGTAGAAATTATGTTTTGATTTTTAAATATTGATGTTTTCCAGAGTTAGTGATATACGGAATTATACTGTCAGAGGATGCTAGCTAGTGACAGCTCCCAGCTGGCTACACAGTTGTGAAGGTAAACAGCCAATACTCCACAGTGTTTCTAAGTCATGGTTCTGAGTAGGTTAGTTATATTAAGTGCATTTTTGACTTACCATACTTTCAACTTACAATGGGCTTATCAGGATATAGCCCCATCATAAGTTGAGGATCATCTGTACATAGATCTAGAGAAGTACAGCCAAGAAGAAGACAAGGTGTAAATAGTAGCAAGCACAGATACTCCATACACAGGCACACAAAGAAATCAAGTGGTTACACAAGAGTATGAGGATGCGCCCTCTAAAGAATTTAAAAATCATTGAAATTTCATAACTATAGGCAGAGAGCAAATGTTGCCTGGAATCTGTGATTCATCTAAAATTAAGCACTGCACACAAAGCTTTTGGTAGAACTTGAATGCTCTCTTAGCGGGAATCTTGGTTTTAGGACTCATAAAGCTCTGGGTCATTGATCAAATGCTCTGAATTTAATAAACACCAGTCTGGTGAATGGTGTTAAGAAGAGACAATTTTGAAAGTCTTCATATACACAATAAGAGAAACTAGAGGGAAATTCCAGTAGATTAACCTGAAATATTTCTGCCTGGCTTTTGTGTCTTGTCAACTTCCCTCCCCACGCAGCCATCCTCCTTCCAATTATGTCTCACTTTCAACTGACGCTTTGTTATTGAGTTTTCTGTTTATAATCTTATGTGAAGACAAGAAAAAATATCGATCTTTCTCAAAACAAGACATCCCGTTCTGGTCACATGAGGAACATACTTGATTTGCACCCCAGCTACCTCTTCCTTCTGGTCTTACCTTACAAAGCCCATCTTGGCTGCCAGATGTGACACAGAGATCCATTTGTCCTTTGCTAGGTGGATAATGGATGTTGGGAGGATCATGCAGTTTTATTTGTAACTGTTTTAGCCAGGACACCAGATCTGGAATTCTAAAGCCATAATATGTATTTCAAAATCTGTAGTAGTAATAATCATAATAGTGATAGAAAATACATAGTAGCGTCATATCAAATCTATTATGGATTCAATTTGAGAATCCTCACATGATTTTTGCCAGTGTCAATACTCCCATTTAAAAGACAAGGCAAAGGATGTAGAGATTAAAAAAATACACATAAATTCAATCAGCCAGAAATTCCTGTATCATCAGTTGTTTAATAATGAACTGAGATTTAAATCCATATTATTATTATTATTATTTCAAACCCTGAAATCGTTCTTTTACACCTGGGCATTCATTGTATAATACTAGATTGTTATTTTCCTTTGGGAGATTTGTATAGGCTGCCTACACGTTAGGCTCATTAATTCTTTGTATCAGAGAAAGGCCTATATCCATACATATTATATTTCAAATGCTCCTTAATCACAAAACAAAGAAAATTTTAACAAAGTATATATTTTTTTACAAAGTATAATTTATACACTTCAAAAATCATCCTCATTTGGTTGGGAGGTTAGCTTAGTGATACAAGTCCTTGTCAAGGAAGCACCAGGAACCAAGTTCCATTATGCAGTATCACATAACAGCTGGGTGTGGTGGCAAATGCTTCTAATTCCAGCTCTCAGGAGGTGGAAGCCTGGGGATGGTTGTGAGTTAGAAGCCAGCCTGGGCTACACAGTGAGCTCAGGAGCAGCCTAGACTACAGAGTGAGACTTTGTCTTGAAAATAAAAATTATCCTCATCACTGGATGAAAACTAGCTAAAGACATTCTCATGTTACTTGTTTCAGCTTGCCCTTAAGGTCTTAGGCATGTGAGCCTACACAAAGCAGCGTATTTGCATAGTTGACCTTTAATAAGGGACATAAGAATTAGAACATTGCCCAGACACTTAAAACTGCTACTTCCTGTACCCTCCATTTCCCTCTTCCACCCAATGTGTTTCTTCACTTAGCCATCTTTTCCATTTTATACTAAACTGAAATGGTATTTCCAGAGGAGTGTCTGTCTTCCCCAGTCATTGAAGCCCATTCACTGAGAAGTGCTAAGCATTTCACATTCCTTTTGCTGTTAATTAAGATTTGAAAAATTTTCCCCAAACCTTCCTGAGCACCAAACACCTTGTTAAAAAGATACAAGTCACCTTATCAATGGGATACAAAAGTGAACCAAGAAAATGATACTATCCATTGATGACTCACCCGTACGTCGCAGAGTACTGAAGTGCTCGCCTCATGATCTCTTCTTCAAATTGAATAGTACTCCCATTTTCTAAAGTGATAACAGCACTCTTAAAGGGGAAGGTGTGCGGGTTTGGGAATCCAGGAGCCAAGGAGATGAAGGATTTTGGTGCCTTGATTACGACATCAGCTATGATAAACACAGAAGAGAAGAGATACACTTTCACTGTAGACTGTAGCAAAGAGATAGTTCAGTGTACACTGCAGTCAACTTCAACATTTAATAATTTCTAGTGATAGGGGGGTACTATGGTGTGAATCTTGGTGCTCTCCACAAGTTCATGTCTTGGGATCTAATACCCTATTAGACAGTATTAGGATTTTTTTTTTTTTTTTTTTTTTTGTGGTGCTGGAGGGTGGAGCCCAGGGCTTCTGCACTGCTACTCTACACCTACATCCTAGCCCATTTTTTACTTTTGATCTTGAGATAGAGCCTCACCAGGTAGCTAAGTTGTGAGCTTGGGATCCTCCTGCCTCTGCCTCCTAGAGTGCTGAGATTACAGGCCTATTTCACCAGGCCCAGGAGGTAGGAATCTTTAGGAGATGATTAAATCAAAAGGTTTCTGCCCTCACCAACGGGGTTAGTGACTTGTCCCAGGGAGTGCCCTTGCCCCTTTTTGCTGTGTGAAGACATGAGCTACTCTCCCAACCATGGGGGCACACAGACATAAGGATCCACCTGTGAAGAATGGTTCACACTGAGATAGGGACACCTGTCGCCCCCTCACTTGTACTTCTCGCCCCTACCGTGACAAATGACTTTCTGTTGTTTCTAAATAATGGGCTCATGCTATTTTGATATAGAAGCTCAAATGCACTACAATAGAATTCCAATCTAAAATAGATACAGAAGAAAACTTTTTCTGAGCCTTCATCCTGGTGGGAGGCCTGAAGAGTGAGTGATCAGGAATGGATGAACAAAGGGTCCGAACAGCAGAAGATCCTCCTTTCCTAAGCCCTTACCTGACTGTGGGCTTCCTGGCTTCCTCTCCCGCTCCCCAGGGCCCTCCACCCGCGCCCATGGGCCACCCATCTTCCCAGGCCTCAGCTATCCCAGAACAAGGACTGCCTAACTTCCCATCTGTTGGCAGAGCGGGGCTCCTAGTGAGCCTTCCCGGTTGGATGAATGGGTGCGACCAAGCAGTGACCTGGAGGGACACCACCCTTGGGGGACAGAGTGAGACAAGCGCCACCCCGCGGGCAGGAGAGGCGCTGGCCCCCGCTCACCCAAGGCGCGGATGGCAGAGGGCTTGCGGGCTGCGCTGGTGGCGGTGAGGAACCGTGCGTAATTCATGTCTCCAGGAGCGGGACACCAAGCTCTGTCTTCAGCTGTTAAACCGGGACTAGAAAACAAACAAACAAGCAACAGCGAACAACCCCGCGAACAGCCCGGGCTAGCACTGCCTCCCCTCTGCTCATTCTGGCAGCCGCGCCATACGTTGTCCCCGTTGTCCCCGCACGGCGCGGGAGAGCGCCACCGGAACTCCCAGCTGCGCGCCGCGCCCGACCTCCAGATCCCGCTCGGGCAGGCCCGCGGCGGCGGAGCGAAGTCCAGCCGTGGCGGGAGGGTCCGGGGGAGGAGGGCCCAGGTCGTTCTGCCTCGCTGCTCGCGTCCGGTTACGCACCGCGGCCTACGGTCGCCAACCTCGCGCGCACCTCGCGTCCGTTTCGAGGCCCGCAGTGCGCAGGCCCTGAGGCCACGAGAAACTTGCGACCTTCTTTTAGTACCTATTTAAGACCAAAGACAGCGGGACTCCTGACCTTGCGGCCGGGGACTCGCTGCCACACGGCGTCCCTGTTGGCCAAGGCTCTGGTCTGGTCTCGGATCTTGTCCAGCAGAGTGCTGAGCAGGACCAGAAGTTTGCTACGTTCCTGATCCTGAAGTACCATCTGGTGGTGACTTTGGTCCATTGCAGCGGGCTCCGTAAGCTGCGCCCCGTCAGGCGCTGGACTTTGCCCTGCGCTTGTGTGCTCCTGGCCTCTTGGGGCCTCTGCTGTCCACTTCTATCTACTCTCCTCCCCTCCCCTCCTGTCCCCTCTACGACGACAGACCTCTTTTATTTTTTCCACTGAAATCTTTGCGGTGCTAAATATGCCTTTGCATTCATGAAAACGGTCATTACTATTCCTGCAAATCATCAATATGACTCAAATGAGCTCCAGGACCACTTTCCCTGAGATCTGAACTTTGGAGCGGGAGGGTGGAGTGCTGGCAAATTTTAGAAGAGTTGCTCTGAACATCTCCTCCCTTCTAGATTCTCCTCTTCCCTTGGATTTTCCAACTTTCATTATGTAAACATTAAGTTGCGGAACTGTGCTGCCTGTGGTGATTACAGGGAAATGACCAAAGGATGACTTTGGCCCATTGTCATAGGAAAGAGAATTTTTCTTAGGTTCACAAAGCTTAAAAAGAGGAGGAGGAATCTGAAGGAATCTGAGAGATGAGGTATGTTAATCATATACTGAGTGAGTTCCAAAGCCATTGAAGTATAGTTGTTCAATTATAATTGAAGCAGGCTTCTGTGAAAAATAAAATTTAATTCATTTCTAGGCAAACTTTAATTAAATTGACCACCATAGATGAGTTCAGTGGTAACATGTGAGGTTCCTGGGATTCTGAGGACCCTGGTAGTGTTGCTGGGGGGGACTTCGGGGGCGAGGCCCAAGGTTTTTGAGACAGCATCTTGCTCTGTAGTCCAGGCTGGTCCTGAACTCATTATTAGGTTCAAGGTTTAAAGGAAGTCAACTTGCATCTTGTTTTGGGGTGACCTCTCAGCAGTGAAAAAGCCCCTGACAGAATACAGCCTGTCACAGCAGTGTGCCCCCTGGGTCCTCAGGGTACTGAAACTAAAAAGAATTAATCTGTAAGATTCAGCTTCTCAAGCTTTAAACAGCTTCTTGAACTTTGTATTCTGCCCTGGAGTTGGATAGGCGACATGGTTGGGGTGCTGTCAATAGGAAGCTGGTGGTGACTGAAGCCAGGGAAGAAGGGACAGAATTGTACCATTGGGGAAGACACTGGAATGCAGAGGGCACTGCGGGTTTGGATAAGAAAATGTAAGGTAGAATATAGCTGCAGCTGCAGGCAAGAGATTGGCAGGGGTTAAGTGGGGAAGAGCTTACCAGTCAATTTAAAGCTGCCAAGTTGAAGAGAAAATTGATTGTCAGCGAGGCCAGACTTTGGATTTGTTAGGAGCAGCAGGAGAGTTCTCCTGAGGGAGCCAGATGAATGAGCAAGGCTTGCACTCTGGGCTGTCTCTTTTTAAAGACTTGGTTTAGGACTGCCTGAGGACAGAGCTACAGGAGCAGATCCTTCCTTCAAGTGTGTATTGACTTCCCACTCTGTGCTAGGAACTGTAATGAATTTCAAATGATAACCGAGACAAGTCTGTACCCTTGAAGAGCAAAGGGGTCAGCAATTTCATATAATACAATGTCTGTCGTGGAGTTAGGTAAAAACTACTAAGGAAAGCAGTGATTATTTTTAATGCACAGAATTTCTAAGTCAGGTAAGATACCTAAGTTTAGTTTCCTCTCTCTGTTATGATTTTGCTCATAGTCACAGTCAAAATCAAACAAGGTCATCGACCGCCCAATTTTCACCTTCTGCTACTTTTTCCTAGAATGTAGATGCTGCTCATGGCTCTTCATTTGATAAATGTATTACTCAGACTTTTTCATAACCTATGAGAGAATCACACTTCAGAACATTAAATTTGTTCAGAGAAATTTTGCTCCAGTTCTTAATTTGTATGCTTTATAGTTTGGGGTGCTGAATGGAGATGGAAAAATGTGTGTTTGTTGACGGATGGAGCGGGAAGGTACTTGGCCTATTATTTTGTGACAGGCTGTCCCCAAGCTTAACAGTTCAATTAGTTTTCCAGGCCTGCCATAAAAAACTATTAAAGACTGGCTTGCCTATTGGAAGTTTACTTTTTCACAGTTCTGGACACTGCCAGTCCAAAGTCAAGGGGTTGTCAGGCACAGTTTCTCCAGAGGCTGTCCTCTTTGTCTGGCTGATGGTCATCTTTGTGTGCTCACAGAATCACCTCTACCTGTGAGTGGGCACCACCTCTTGCCTTTCATCCTTAAGACCAATGAACTTTGTGTCTAAATTTTAATTGAATTTCTCCCTTTTTATGAACAAAACCATTTACCCTTCCTTTTTGGTGTGTACTTGTGACTTTCCATGGTGTCCTAGACCAATTTTTTTTTTAAATTCTGAATGTATTTTCATAATTGAAAATGTTTTTCTCAACTGTCTTTTTTCAGCTTTGCCAAACTTCAGCATCTGAATTTATTTTGGAACATGGGGCATGGTACAGTCAAAGAAAGAAGCCAAATATTTGTCTCATAATTTCCCATGGGGCTGGAATTCAGGTCTGGCCTAAGGCATCTCAAAAAATTAAAATCAAGATACTGCCCAGGGTTGTAACCTTAGAAAGCTTGAGTGGGGCTGGGAGACTGCTTCCAAATCAGCTTGTGTACATGCAGCATTAGTTGCCTAGAGCTGGTGTTACAAAGTACCCAAAGCAGGGGAGCTTAGCACAATAGATACTTACTGTTTCTCAGTTCTGGAAATTAGAAGTGCAAGAGTGTAAGATAAAGGTGTCCCTAAGATTGAGTCTTTCTGAGAACTATCTGTTATATACATCTAGATTGCAGTGGTTTGCTTGCACTCTTTGATGTTGTTGGTTTGGAGGTGCATCTCTGATTTTCTGCTTCCCTCTTCACATGCTGTTTAGTTTGTGTCCAAGACTTTCCTTATTTGACACCAATCTTTTTGGATTAGGGCTCAAGTTAAGTGACTATTGTGCTGATTTCTTCTGTAAAATCTAATCTTCAGATAAGGCTACATTCTGAAGTAACAGAAATTGGAATTCTATCATGTTGGACAGGCACAATTTTACGTATAGTGCGTGAGTATTGGTAGAGGACTTTTGCTGAGTTTTAGAAGATCTCAGTTTTTTCCCTGTATGATTCTCTCTGTAGGTTTTCTTTAATGTCCTCATGATGTGGACAGCTTGTTTTCCTTAGAATGAGTGACACAGAGAAAGAGAAGAAAGTCTCACTGTCTTTTATAACATGCTTCTAAAAGTCACAGATACCACTTCTGTCATATTTTGTTTATTAGAAATGAATTGACAAGTTGAGTCCACACCCAAGAGGATCAGGCTTAATACAATTTGTGGATATATTTTAAAGCCATCAGTGAAGGGGATGAGGGTTAAATTGAAGTAGGCTTAAATACTGATCAGGGTAGTGAATAAGCATGAAGTAGGAATTAATTCACAGAAGTCTAGCTTGTCCTAAATGCCAGACTCAGGCATTGAAATAAGAAAGAAGAACTGAGTAGCTAGAAAGATGAAGTTGGTTATTAGTGATACTAAACAGAAGAAAAATTACTATAAAAAGAGAATTCTTTTGGAGAAGAGAGTTGTCACACTAGGGCTGCCTTTTTAATTTCAGATTTTTTTCAGTTCTATGATTTCTTGTTCATTCTTTATAATTTTAAATTTTTCTGTTGTGATTTACTGGCTTTTTATTTATTTTGAGTATGGATTTCTGGTTAATTATAATGGTTGATTTAACACAGTAATTTTTATTGCTTTCAAAACTTTTTCTGATAATTCAAGTACCTGGGTCATCTAAGCGCATCTTTTTTCTTGAGACTAAATCATATTTTTCTTGGTCCTCTATGTCTGAGTAATTTTGAATTCATCATGACTCAGCAACTGTTATGCTATAGAGATTCTGAATTCTGTTATATTCTTCCCAAGACTGTTGAGGTCTTTATTTTAATTAGTCAGGAATTACATTGTATTTTCTATTTCTTACACAGAAGCTCAGGTCCCAGTTCAGCTCTTTGCTCTTTAGCTGGTCTGCTTTGAGTCTTTCCGTGTGTGCGTGGTTCAAGGATCAGCCATGGAGTTGGAGAGTGTTTACACGCAAAATTTGGTATGCTGTTGCTTGGCCTTTCCTTTTGGGCAATTCTCCCACTACGTTCCATTTCAGATTTCTCAGAATTCTGTCCTTTCTTTTTTATAAGTCCAGAGAGACTCCAGGTTTTAATGGGCTTGCCTTAGTAGAATAATGTCTGTTTTTCTCTTGCTGATTTTAATATTCTCACTTTATGTTGTATTTATGAAGTTTTGATTATGATATGTCATGGAGAGTCTTATTGTTGATTAGGGGTAACTTGGTGTTCTGTAATCTTCTTGTACCTAAAAGTTATTTTTTTTTCCCAATTTGGGAAATTTTCTTGCATGATTTCTGTGAACAAATTCTTTGTACCTTTGGTGCTGTCTTCTGCTCTTTATCCTACACCCATAATTCTAAGATTGGTTCTCTTTGAATCATTCATCAGCTGTTGGATCCAGCTACTTTGCTTATTTCTTATTGTGGAATTGCGCCTAATTATATCATTTGTTTCCTCAGCTTTACATTCAAGGTCTGAAATTCTGTCCTCACAATAATTGAATCGACTTCCCTTGCTTTCAAATGTATTTTTCATATCCTGAATTTCAGCTATATTTCTTTTCAAAATGTCTACTTCCCTATTAAAATGTTTCTTCATATTTTGCATTTCCTTATTTACCTCTGCCAACTTTTTATTTGTGGCTTCTATATGATTAGTATGCTTTGTATTCATTAGGACCATTATTTGGTTAGTGAGTTTCTCTTTATGATCAATGATCAATGCTTGCATTTCTTTGAGAATATCTTGTTTGAACTCATTTATTTGCTTTCTTAACCCCTTCCCTATGAGTTCCACTATTTCAAGGCCCATGACTTTAGTATCTGGAGTCTCAGGCATTTCTGTGGGTGTCCTGTTGCCTTGTCCTCTTCCGATGTTTCTGTTGTAGAGGCACTTCACTTTAAAGGCTTAGCCAAGAGATTTCTTTGAGGGTGTGTCAGGAGAGATGAAATTCCTCTGAATTCTGTGCTGAGAGTAAGCAGGGAGGGGACAGGAGAGATAATTCTTAAAGGATTTATTTGCCAGTTTTCAGGTTACCAGGACAAAGTAACTGAGACCCACAGTTAAAAGGAAGAAAGGCTTACTTCATCTCAGTTCCAGAGGCCCTAAATTCTCATATCTTTGCAAGTTGATTGAATTGTGGGAGTTAGTTGGATCTTTTACATTATCTGTGGGTTTCCTGTGCTGTTATGAGGTGGGACCTGGTGGACGGGGTTGATGAGGGTCTGGTCTGGAAGGATATACTCTTGGCACAGATTCTTCTTACTCCTTTCTCTTGTAATGCTATGAGCAGTTGTTGTCCTCTAAACACTCATACTTTGTCACCATTGCTAGCTGTGAATGGACTGAGATCTCTGCATTCCAAGTTGAGCATTACTAATCAAAAAAATTGAAATTCAAAATCCAGAAAATTTTGAGCACTGACATGATACTGGAAGTGGAAAACTTTTCCACATTTTAACATAAAATTTAAATGTTATGCTATAGTTTTAGTCTTTCTCATTGCTGGGACACAGTACCTGACACCCATAATTTAAGGGAGGAGAGAGTTATTTTAGCTCATAGTTCAGAGGTCTCAGTCTATGCATAGTCAACTGGCAAAGACAACGTGCCAGAAGAGCTTGGTAGAGTGACCTGGTGGAAGACTGCTACTCATTCTGTCATGGCCAGAAGCAGAAAGAGAGGCTGGAGGAGAAGCTGGGACAAGAATATACCCTTTCAGGCCATGCTCTCCATGATCCATCCCTCCCAACCAGGTCCCACCTCTTAAAAGCACATAGAATTCATAGATTAATCCACCTTCTTCAATTAACCTCCACAATCCATTCACCTGCCAAATACATGAGGCTTTGGGGATACATTTCAGATCCAAACCATAATATGTATGGATCACAATCAGAAACCAAGTGCAGTATATATATATATATATATATATATATATATATATATATATATATATAGTAAAACTCAGGCCATGTATACGAAGTATATATGAAACATAAGCAAGTCTGTGTTTAGATTGGATTAAATTCCCAAGGTTTCTCATTATGTGTATGCAAATCTTCCAGATATAAAAAACCCTGACATATAAACACTTATGGTCCCAAGTGTTTCGTATAAGAGATACTCAATGTATGTTTTGAAAATGTCTACTTCTCTTGAGCTACTGTCAACATGATATAAGTCAATATCTCATTGTTCTCTCTTTATCACTAGCTCTGCCTTTCTGTATCTGTTTCTATATGTAATAATACTGCAGCCACAGTAAAACTTTTTTTTTTTTTTTTTTGCTGGTATTACAGGCGTGTGTCGCCATGCCCGGTTTATGTGGTGCTGGGGACCTGAACTTGAGTACTTAGTGCTTGTCTTAGCGCTTGCTAGGCAAACACTTTAACCCCTGAGCCATTCATACAGCCCCCCACACAGTAAAACTTTTGAAATGCAAATTTGATTATATTTCTCTTCACTAAAATTCTTTCAGTAACTTTTTTTAGAAATCCAGAGTAGGATTTTAGGATCAAGAATAAAGCATTTTGTGACTTATGGTATTCTACATTTCCTAGCTCCTGGCTACCCCTCAGGTTCATCTGTAACTTCTCTCTCTCTCTCTCTCTCTCTCTCTCTCTCTCTCTCTCTCTCTCTTCAACTAAATTCATTTTCTAACAAACCTTTCACTATTTCTAGCTCCTTCCTACCTCATCGCCTTGTACATGATGTTTTCTTTCCTGAAAATTTTATTCTTTCTTTTTACTTCCATCACACTCAGATTTCATGACCAGATTTTAGTGCCATTTCCTCAAAATAAACTTCATTGAACTCTCCAAATTTTCTTTTGGGATGTGATTCCCACTTGTAAGGCCCATGTGGTTATGTACTATATTTGTCTTGTTAGCCACCAAACAGTGACACTGCCAAATGCAACATGTGAGGTGAACAGTGCCCTTTAGAGTGATGCAATGGAGTGGTCCTGCTATTGAACTCTAGCAACAGGTACAGTGTCATAGAGAGTGTTCATTAAATGTTTGTGGAATTTCTGAGTCAACTCATGAATAAGTAAGATAACAGAAGGTGTGAAATTGATTGTGTCTGCCAGAGGGGAAAAAAGACAGAGTCTTATAGTGCTCCAAAACAAAAAAGGTCATATAATAGATAAAACTTGCAAAATAAGTGGAAGCATTGCAAATGTTTTAGATAATTTTTCATTGCTGTAACATGATATCCAACAGCCACAACTAAAAAGAAGAAAGGCTTATTTCATCTCACAGTTTAGAGGTCTCAGTCCATTCATCATTGGTGTTTTCTCATCACTGGGACACAATACCAGACATACACAACTTAAGGGAATAAACATGTATTTTAGCTCACAATTCCAAGGTCTCAGTCTTTTCATGGTTGGTTGGCAATGGTGGAAGGGCTTGGTGGAAGCCTGCTGAAGGGCATGTGCTCAACCCATTGGGGCCAGAAGGAAGAGCAAGAGAGGCAAGGGCAGAGCAAGGGAGACACAGCCTTCCAGATAATATCATAGTGATCTGCCCCTTCCAAGCAACCCTTGACAGCAACAATCGATCAGCCTGCCGACACACTGAGGCCCTACAATCTACTTCCTTCATATATGGAGGCTTTTTGGGGATAGTCCAGATCCAAACCACAACAACAAGTGAGGTGGATGAAAATCAAGATAGTGTGGTTGGTATCGCAGACACTAAATAGAGAAAGAACTGAGAGGAGTGAGTGGTCCATAATGTCACATTTATGCAGTATTCAATCAAGAATCTATGGGCAAGTCCTCTTTGAATTTAGTGATATGAAGTCATTGTTGAACTAGACCTGGAATAATAATTTCATGGAGTGTTTGATGCAGGAGCAAGATTGAAGTAGGTTGAAGATGAGTAGGGTATGAAAAAATAAAATGGTAGTACATTCAAGGAGATTAATTGAAAGAGAGGAGAGAGATTGAGCAGTATCAATGGAAGGCAATATGGAAGGAGGAGGATGGACGGTGATTTTTGGTTTAGAGGCAGCTACAGTGGTTGGACTTATATAAAAGATATGCTTTTTATAAAGAAAGGTGACAATGAACAGTTTTCCACCTCTGCTTGGCACCATAAGAGTAGTTTTGGGCCTGAAACATTTTCTTGCCAAAAAAATAAAGAGTTCTCAGCCTGTGATGAGTTTATCTCTTTGTGAGAGGATATTTTCTTAGTCTGTATTCTGTTGCTGTAGGAGAATATCTGAGATGGAGAAATTTATAAGGAAAAGAGGTTTTTCTTTGCTCAGGTTTGAAAGTCCAAGACCATGGAATCAGCATCTGCTTTGCTCTGCCTAGGGCCTCATGAAAAATATGGTGGGTAATAGCAAGTAGCCAAAATGTGTGCAAGAGTGATGAGTGGATACACGAGGAAGAAAATAAGGGGAGGTGCCAGCTGGGTTTGTAAATAACCCATCCTCATGCCATTTTTCACAGAAACTATATTAATCATTAGTTTAGTTTCTGAACTATATTAACTCTCATGACCTAACTCCCCTTATAGGTTTCACCACTTCTCAACACCATTGTTGTGACAGGCATTGATTTCATTCACAAAGTCTCTGACTTCCTGAGCTAATCACTTCCTACTGGCCTCACCTCTTAATGCTAATAAACCAAGGATGAAATTTAAACATATGAAATTTAGGGAGTCACAGACATTCAGACCATGTCAAGGGGGCTTAGAAAATAAAAATTCTCAAGCATCCTCTCTTCACACCAACAAATTGCATAACATTTCTTACCTTACTCACCTGTCAGATTCTAATGTGTAGATAAGCAGCTGAGGCTAGGTACCTGAATTTTCTTGAAGTTCCTAAGTGATTCCCATGCAAGTGACCTATAGAATATGCTTTGAGAAAACCTGCCTTGTGGGATAGCCAAATAATAATCACCAAGACACACATCCTTGTTGTCCTTGGTTTCTGTCCCAAATTTAAACCTTTTGGCTATTTATATGCTCTGGCAATCTCACCACTCCAATTCTTTTTTTGATTAAATAATCACTTGTCCTGCCTCTTAAGACTCTGGAATCATCCCAAGCCATCATTGTTTTCTTTATACTTTTAAATATTTCCCTGTATCTCCCATCTTTAATAAATACTAGCTTTACTGTAAGCTGGCTACTGGATGAAGACACCAGTTTCCTGGTAGCTGTCTCAACTAACAACTTCACATCTTTACCTCAACCCCCATCAGCTACTGAGTAATTAGAAAATGGACTTGGAATCTTCCTTTGTTCCTGAATGAGTACCACATTATTACTCTCTCACTTTCTTGTAAGAGAGTCTGTCCTTATCCCCAAGACCTGTGGAATTTGGCTCTGCACTCTCTGTGTGCTCTACCAGGCTCATCTTTTCTACCACTGTATTATACCAACCTCCATTGCTAGTGAAGACATTACATCTAGCTCACAATGTTCCTTCCATGCCAAGTCCTGATACTGTCTGGATGGCTTTATGGTCCAAGGGGCCAGATTATAGCAACTTGGCTTAAAAATTTATGAAGAAGAGAATTTATTTTAATGCATCAGTCTTGCATAGTTCGTTGACGTGCTGGGACACTTTGATAAGAATCTAAATTTGCATTCAGTATCCTCAGTACTTGAAGGCACTGGAACAGATCTGGGACACAATTCTTCCCCAAGTCTCATGAGGATTGGCATAGGGCAAGCCAATATATTGGCTTCCATTCCTTGGGGACTATAATAGAAGAGACAGTGGAGATTGAGGGGGTTTGGAATTCATTTGTCTGATTGTATAGAGGCTTGCTGATAGCCACCATATCAAAATCATTCTAATTGACACACTTCATCAAGGGCAACATGTGATGTTGAACACTAAAGTCTAAAAACTTGGATGTGTGAGAATTAATTGGTGCTGTCCTAAATGAACAATGTAGCTCAGTGACAAGGTAGACATTATTTGTTTCTGTGTCCTGATGTTTTGATGTCTAAGGGCATTGATAATCCTAGAGATCTTGCTCTTCCCAGGGCTACCTAGGACCTAAATCATGCCTCTAGGAACATATTTCTCATAGACAAACTAAACAACCTGTAGACCATATCTCCAACTACTCCTTTATTGTACTTTCATACTGAGCTACCACTAACCTCCTCTAATCACATTAGACTCATGTTCCAGACCACCAGGAACAGATCTGTGGGCCACATCTTACAAAACTATTGTAACAAGCCAATCTTAAATCTATTTCACTTTCTTCACCTTCCTTTGTTGTGGTAACTAATAGAATGAAGGCTTTTAAAGTTTGTCCTCTTCAACTCTGTCTCTTGACCATATAGCATCTCTCCACACCCATCCCTGCCACTATGTGTTCCTTCTCTTCGACCTGCAGCCACTGTCTTCTCAGTAGCAGTCATTTCCTGATCTTTTGGCTTTAGCACACTCTGCCCGAATAATAATAAAACTTATATTTTAAAAGAGGGTCCAATGGAAGGAATAGGTTAGACGTGGTTGTTTTTAATGTGTCAAAACCCAAGTCCTTTCAAGTCTGTTGGTGGCATGTAGTTCTGGGTTAATGCATGGCCAGCTTATTCATGATGTACATGGCGATGTCTCTAGAAAGTCTGAGGCCAGTAACAAGCACAATCTGTCCCCTTTTTGTCTCTTCCTTGGGGCTGTTGGAGCACCTTCTAAAGCCTTCAAGTTAACATCATAGATGTTTGAATTGCAGTTTATCCAAATTCCAAGGACATAAGGGAACTCCAAATCAAAAGCGATGCTTCTCTCTCCCTGACAAAGGCTGTTAGTTTTTCTTTAAGGCGAGCAAAGGAAGATAGTGTTGAATGTCTACATTTTTTCCATATATGTTCCAGTCTCTTACCTCAGTCTTCATCTAGGGGCATATAGGAGAAGACTGAGGCTTAACACTCAGGCTTGGCTAGCTTCCTAGGTTCACTTGGCTCAGTGGGAGCTCACACTTTCTTGCTAAGGCCAGATACATGTTGTCTTCTTCCTCCACCTTCCTCTGCCATTTTCCTTTCATTTGGAGGAACAGGAAGCAGTTTAGCCAGCTTGATGTATAACTGTGCTCAAACAGAATGAGAGCCCAGGCATGTGACACCCATGTCACTTTTTAAAAAAGCACTAATCCCGTCATGAGATCTCATGATCTCAGATAAACTTAAGTATCTTTCGAAGGCCCAGGTTTAAATATCACATTAGGATTCATCACAGTGAAGTTTAGGGCTTCAACACATGCATTTTGAGAAGGAATAAGCATTTAATAAGCATTGTTCATAACAGTCAGGAACTTCAATATTCATCAGTGTTTCAGTTTTAGGTATTACTCAAAATTAAGAAATTATAGAAGTGTCACTGAAAATCTTGGTTGTTCCTTTTCTATTTCTCTTTGTTCTGCCCCTCAATTTCAATCTCTCTTTTCTTTCATTCTGATAGAATAAAATGAAAGCATAAAATAAGCAGCTGACAATGCATATATGATTTATACATTAAAAGTAAGTGTGAAATATTTAAGAAAGTACAGTTTGTTTATCTTCACACTTAGTTAATTAAACTAAGCAATTATGCCATATTTTCTAATTTATTTAGCATTAAACAACATCTTGTTAAATGTTAGGAGAATATTAAAATTAAGCTATTTCCTTGCTAAATAAGGAAATATTTTAGGCAATTATCAGAAAATGCTTATGTCATTTAAACTTGGCTCATAGACCTTTATCTTTATGGTATGGAATTGAGAATATTCAGAGAAGAAATTTATTCTTTTGACTCTCAATTTAGTTTGTTTGTGCTCCTATTAAAAATACAATGAAACTGGGCAGTTTTAAAATAACCAAAATATTTCTCACATAAATCTGGAAGCTGGGAAGCACAAGACCAAGGTGCCAGCAGGTCAGTGTCCAGCGAGGACTTGCTTTTGGGTTTACAGATGATTTCTGGCTGTGTCAACACATGGTGGCAAGGGAAAGAGACCTCCCTAGGTGAAGGTATTAGGAGGAAGGGCGTTGGGAGGAGTGCTTTTATAAAAGAAGTCCTAGCAAATGCCTTTTCCTTGCTCTCTGGTTGCTAGTAGAATTGTTTTGTGGGTGTTGTGGGGTTTCGGGCCTTGCTTTTCTCCTAGCATTTGCTGGGAATGGCTCTCAGTTTCCAGTGGCTGCCGGGGAGTTACAGCAAAGAGGCTTGTTTCATCTCAGACCAACTGAGTTAGGTGTGTTCTGACTTTCTCTTATGCATCAGCTAGGGAAAAACTCTGTTTTATAAAGAGCTCTGCGATCAGGTGGAACCTATTTTTACCATTTCTCTATTTTAAGGCCTATATATTTGGGACCTTAATTACCTCTGCAAAAATACTTTTGCAGCAACACCTAATTCATATTTAGTTGAATAGCTACTTTATCCTGGTATATAAAAAAACCTAGTTGCAAGAAGGCTAATGAATGAAGCATAAGCTCTCTCTGAAGTTTTTCTCTTTTATTGGTCTTTAAAATATAATACAAAAGTTGTAAAATCAAAATATAAAAGTTATGCACTCACTTTGATGTGAATTAGGTAGATGGATTTCAGTTTTTTAATTTTAGGGATTTTTAAGGAAGAATTTTATTATTATTTTTAGTATCAACAAGAGGTCATCAAAATAAATGGTAAATGTTTAAATTTAAAAAAAATCATTGTAGTAGGAGACATGTCCCCAATGCTTCTCAACATACATCCTCTCAGCTTGAATACACCGCATAGTTCTTGCCACTTTTTGAAGATATTCTTAGGGTCTTCGTTCATGTCTTTACCAGGGAAGAGGTGCAGTCTCTATATGAGAAAAAGTCAGGCAATATAATTAGAATCTGCATAAAGGTTAAATGGGGTCTCACGTAGGTGAGTAAAAGCATTAATCACTGCAACAATCTCAACATGCTGAGGCGAGTTTTCCTGGGTTGGAAAGGAATGTTTTTCATTGTTAATGATTAAAGGAACTAGACCTTTACATGATCCATAAGTAAATATTAGGATTGCTGAAGGAGGTAAAGACTCGAAAGAAGTGTTAATGGGGAATATTACAGGATGTCTAGTAAGAAAGTGCGAAAGTGGGTGAGAAGGCAAATGAAAGAGAAACTGGCCTGTAAACCGAGCAGGGCTGTCTGCCAGTCTTCAGACTCTGTAAGTAAAAATTCTATTATTCAGCAGTATAAGGAATAACTATAGCAGAAACATCTCATGTAAATAATTCCTTACTTTACCAGGGACCCCTGCGGAGGTCTTATGCCACCAAGGTCATATAGGGAATAATGATTTTACAGTATAGCCAGAAGGTGGATCCATTCCAGTGGTCTATCCTGCTAGAGATGAAATTATCAAAGACCAGGGTTTAGAGTGATCAAGGTGAAACAAAGTTTGGATATTGATAGAATCTTGCATTTTAGAAAAGGCAAAGGGTGCTTACAGGAGGCCAACCTGGATCCTTACACTTGGCAGCCTCCCAGTCCAGGTCTGCCTAATCCTAGGGAGGGAATTCATCCTCCTCCTCCTTTAAAATTGCATTAAAAGGAGGAGGCTTATCTTCTAGTAAAAGATTCTGTCGGGAGGCCTGCTTTGAGGGCAACAAGGGGGTCTTTTGATCAGGATATATCGATGAAGACAATCCTGTCTCTAATGCTTTCCAGAGACAGCTCCATAAATTAAAGACTCGTGGAGGAATGTCCTCTAGCCCATGATCAGAATACAATTCTTTAAGGTACTTCCAAACTCTGTCCCACGTTTCCCAATCCAAAGATCTGTCTTCAGGAGAACAAAGACTACACTGTTGAACAAACTGCAAAAATTCCACAAGATGTCCTGTCCCTATGTTGATTCCTTTTCTTTTTAGAGTATGCTTAATAAATTCAGCAGAGTCTCAGCTGTTTTGACTCAGTGCGGCCCATATCTTCTCAATATAAAAGTTCATCTTCTCAATATAAAAGTTCTCAGTATTACTCACCCCTTCACTTACCCAGGTCACTACTGGGGGGTCTGCAGCACCCTGAGGTGAGTTCCTAGCATGCACCAAAAAGATGAGGGGGGGTTACCTTCTGGTCCCTGTTCAGGTGCCACTTGCCAAGGTCCAGCCCTGGAGAGAGTCAGGGTACCTGAAGGAGGTGCAGCATCAGCAAAGGGAAGGACTCTGGACCACAGGGTGCAGTGAATCAGATGGCCACTGATTAGTTTTGGCTGAGTTTATTTATATACCTCTCTTACGCAATTTTCAGTTCCCTTGTTCACGGGGTGTTACAGCAGGGGATGTTTAGATATTCAGCAGAATACACGAATCTGTTCTTTGTAATCATCTTGATATGTGTTTCACATCCCATTCCCATCTATTACAGAGAGCAACTATCCATACCATTAAACTTCTTTCTAAGAAATCATACAGCAAGCATATCATATCAAGTCTGGCACAGACATTGTGGTCAGGCAGTGCCCAGATTGGCAGCAATTGCAGTTACACACATCAGTCATTACAAATCACAAAGAGATCAAGGTATTAGGAAAGTTTTCTCAAAACATAGTATGACTTTAATCTTAAAACACAGCTACATTCAGCATGGCATGTTTTCTTAAAAGACCCTGTTTGCAGTTGGGCATTCTACCGCAGTAACCAATCCATTGTTTCTTAATGGCATCTTTTGCCTCTTGGATCATGAGGCGCCAGGGAGGCCTGCTCTGTGTAATTTTATTGTAAACGGGAGGTCACTGACGTCCATCTGTCCGGGTCCTCCAACTCCCTCTACGTAGGCTCTAGTGTATGGCAAAGAAGAAAATGTACCCAGATCAGGTGTTGTGATCAGGGAAAGCGCAGATTCAGAGGAGTCATGAGAGGTGAGGTCAGGTGAAGGCTAAGAATCTTGGGGGGCTTTTGAGATTAAGGAATTAACACAGAAAAAAGAGTGAGCGTACAGCCCACATGAGGAGGACCCAAGGCTGCACAAGATATAACAGTGAAATGCTTAGTGACGGCAATAGCGTCACCACCAAAGGGTGGGCTTGTGGACATTCTGGAAGCAAACAGCAGACCCACGGCGCTTTGCCTCTGCGAGTTCCGGCCAGAGCTGCTTTGCAAATGAAACCGTTGCTTGTGCCTCTAGAGGCCATCCCCAGGAATGGAGTGGGCACCTTGATCTCCTCCGGTAGTAAGCTTTCTTTTTTTAGCTTTTATTTTTATTTCCTTTTTAAAAATCTAATTTTCACTTTTTTATTGGTCATACAGATTAATGGGTTTCAGTTTTGTAGAATTCATACATACATATAACATATTCAGAAAATTTTCACCCCTTCTGCCCCACCCTCACTCAAAGTTTTACATTTGTGAGGAGTCACTACGTCTGTCTTACGTATATCCATTCGCCTGTTAGCCTCCCACCCGCTTCCCTCTTACTAAATTTTCCCTTTTGAATACGTTTCCCGTAAATTAAAAAATGGTGAGTGGGCTAAGAAATTAAAGAAATTAAACGCGTTAAATGTACCTTCTAATAGTAATTTGTGTTCCCCTTTATGGACCCGGGAAGAGCATGTGCTCTTGTTTTGCGGGATTCCGGAAGGAAGGAAGCAAGGGCCTCTGGCAGCACTTACATACGTGAGCACTAGGTGTCACTCCTGTACGAGTTTCTAGCTCGAGGACACAAGGAGGGTTTTTTAGGCTTCGCCCCGCACACTTGATTGATGGCTCTGAAGCCCCCTGGCTCTCCCACGTCCTTCTGTGGCGTTTGCTCAGGTCTCCCGCAAAAGCGTACTCTCTGTTTGATCGCAGTCTCTTGCTTCAATTCTAGGGTCTGCTTCCAAGAACAGAACTCACCAATTGTCACCATCTCACTGCTTTCTAGATGCCAAAGATTTTGCTCGTCTTTGATTGGAAACGAACAGCAGTAACAACCTGCCTGGTCGGTCTTCCATTCACCGTTCTCTTAATTCACTGAACCCCTAAGCATCGTCTGTGAAGTGTGGTGAGTCTTTGAGTTCTTCACTGGAGGAACATTTACTGAGTTGTGCTTTGTATGCAGCACAGGTTCACTTTATGTTTTGATATGAAAACTTCAAGTTTTGTTTCTGCTGTGTTTAGAAGAGTCCTTGAGTTAAATGAAAATTCCTCAAGGCAGAATAAAGGGTTTTATTTATTTATTTGTTTTTTATTTGGCACTGGGGATTCAATCCTGGGCTTTGGCACCGAGCAGTATCCCCAGCCCATATTTTTAGTTTTTAAGTTTTGAAACAAGTTCTTGCTAAGTTGCTAAGTTGCCCAGGATGGGCTTGAACTTGCAATTTTCTTGCCTTGGCCTTCCAGAGTGCTCGGCTTACAGGCTTGTACTGCTGGACGTGGCTAAAGATCTCTGTATTGGTAGGAGTGTATTGACTGGTCAAGTTTTCTGAAACAAATGTGTTCTCTATGTTAGGAAAGAATAAATATGTTCTGTGTTGCCAGTGCTTTGAAAAGGGGCACACTGAGCTCAATTGTGGTTTAAAAATATCAGAATGAGGGTACTGGGGGGAGGGATATAAGAGCTTGAACAGAACTGGAAGGTGCTACTGAAAAGGAGTAAAAGTAGGCAAAAAAGAATGGGCTAAGCTGGACAGTGTGCCTCAACCTGCATGCCCCAAGGTCTGGTAGACCACCCAGAAGGCACTGATTTGAATATCTGAACTCTAGAATGACTCCTCTGGTCAGCTGTTCCAGGTAAGTAGTTGCTGGTGTTATTAGAAGGAAACATTATTGTGCTTCACTCAAATAGCTACTACCAAAAACTGAGATGTTGGCTTCATCTCAGCAGTAACAGCTCTCTGCCTACATCTAGAGTAATATTCGCTAATTGTGTCATCATTTAAGTGGAAACATTAATCAAGGTTCAATAGAAAAAAAGAATTAATAGAAAATATACAGGTAAAGCTATGCAAGGGGCTAACAGAGTTGGAGGTGAAGGAGTCCAAATTTGCCTGTGGCGGAGGTGGAGGATCTAGATGAGAAGATGGAAGCCACAAAGAAAGGAGGTCAAGGTTCAATGCTGGTTCAAGACACAGGCCACAGAGAAAGGGGGTGAACGAAGCACCACCAGTCCAAGGCTGAAAATCTGGAAGCTCACTGGAGAGTAGCCAGTGCAAATTTGGGCTGAAGATTAATGTTTGGAGGCAATAGAAAACACTGGAGCTCCTGCAGAGGGCAACACTTCTATCTTCTTTCCCGTTTCGCTCTGTTTGGGCGATACGTGTATGGTTGGGGCCACTCCTGTCCAGAGCGGGTCTTCTTCCCTCAGTTTGCTGGTCTTCTTGTTGGTCATTAACACACATATTCAAACTTGTGCCTTACTTATTGATCTGCTGGGCATTTCATAGTTCACCCAAGTTATCTGAGTAGGATTAATGGTCACAGGGAACAGTGTCCCACCCCATGCTTTGAACATGACACAGATTTTGGCTTACCTATGTGTATAACAATACTTTTTTTCTGTAATGCTGTAGGACATAGTAAACTCACTTCCTGTGGACTTCTTAGGATATGAACAATGGCAGTGTTCTGAAATAACTAAGTGTGCTTTTTTTTTTTTTTTTTTTTTTTTTTTTTTTTTTTTTTTTTTGAGACTGGGTCTTGCTGTGTAGCCTAGGCTGGTCCTGAACTCACTATGGAGCACAGGCTGGCCTGGAACACATGGCAATCCTTCTGCCTCAGCTGTGTGCCACCAGGCCTGGCTTGTGTGGTGCTGGGGAATTGAACTTGGGTACTTAGCACCTGACGTAGTGCTTTAACTGCTGAGTCATTCATCCAGCGTGCTAAGTGTGCTATCGTATCTATTGCTTTATGTGTAATATGCTTTTTTGATATAGACTTCAGTTCATTTATTATAGCAATTCATTTACTCAGTCTTTTATATAAAGGTTATCCTGAGAAAACTGATTGAAGTAACGATAACCTGAACCTTAATGTCTTTTGTATAGCAGCACAATTGATAATAACTAAATCTTGGAAGAAGCCAATGTTGCCGAGTACAGAAGATTGAGTAAAGAAGATGTGGCATATAAACACAATGGAGTATTACTCTGCAATTAAGAGTGACACATTTGAGTCATTTTTAGGAAGTTGGATGTTCCTTGAGACCATTATGCTAGCAAAATGAATCATATAAATATATGATTTGTCTAATATGAGAAAACTAATCCATAAGAAGTATAAGAGTCACGGAAGAGAGTAAGAAGATGGACTTTGTAGAGAGGGAAAGGTGGGGTGAGAGGGTGAGGAGAAAGGGAGGGAATATATATATATATATATTCATATATATATATATATATATATATGAAAGAATCAAATGGAGGTGATAGTGGGAGATTTAGAGGGAGGGTCAAAAAGGATTGTAATTTTGACACAATATGTATGTGGACAAAATACTCGAATTCAATGTAATCATTATGTGTCACACACACACACACACACACACACATATAAATAAATAAAATCGGGAAAAAGAGAACTGTTCTTTTTGACAATAACAGACTTACTTAAAGTCAGCCTTACTTATTATAGAATGAGCAGGCCAAAGCTTTTCCATGAGTAAGAATACCTTAAACTTCAGTGGTTCCTGCCCAGAGTAGCTTTATCTACTGAGTGGCATAATGTCAGCATGTGTTGACCTTGTCATTCATTCATGAGGATAGTTACATACTTTTAACATTGCCAAACAAAGCCATGCTATCCATTTCATTGATTTCCTTTGTCTTTTGTGAATCAAATTAAATTCAATAGTGAATCTCTGCCTTCAATAAGGAACACCTTGGAACCACCTGGGTGAGGGGAAGCAATGACACAGTCTGACCCTTCTGCAACATTTTCTTGCATCCACTGAAGAATTTAAGGCTATCCAGAGAAAAATTTAAAAAGTATATACTAGGGAGATATAAAAAAAGCTTGATTTAATACTTGAGACTTGAAAGATTCTCATATATCTGAGAAGCATATCTGTGATAATGACTGATATGGGTGCCAGCAAATGAAAGCATTGTGGTCATAAGTTTTGCAGAATTAGAGCCTGGCATATGTTCTGTTTAGTTTCTTGTATAGATGGAAATGACTCTCTGGATGACAATGGAATTTTGTGAGTGTTGATCTTGATGATCTCATCACAGCTACTCTATATGGAATAGACAGCTCTTTTCTTTGGCCTTTCATCAGTCACTACCCTCATGTTCTGATTGCTCAACTTCTTTGTAATCACCTAACTCAGATCCAGACCACCTGTTCCCAGTTTCTGAGACACAACCTGAGGTTGAAGCTAGGTGGGGCTACAAGGTGGCAATAATGAGTCATATTCAGAAAAAATATAAATGACAACAAACAAAACAAAAACAACCAATGTTCAAGAACAAGATGAGGAAAATTTAGCAAGACTATTAAAAAAATCCTTTAAGGGATATAAAGAATACCACTCTCTGTTATAGTTTGGGTTCTGTTTGTTCCCTCCTTCTTCCCCTACCGACCCCCGACTCCCCCACTTTCACTTTGTTTTTCGCTTTAAGTTCCATAGGAGTTGTGCTCTGGGACTCTCATATCAGAGAGACCATTCGATGTTTCACCTTCTGCTTCTGACTCACTTCACTAAACAGGATGTTCTCAAGCTGCTTCCATTTGCCTGTAAAAGCCTCCAAGTTGTTGGACTTTATTGAGGCATAGTATGCCATTGTGTATAAATATCACAGTTTGTGTATCCACTGGTCTGTTGATGGGTATTTTGGTGACTTCCACACCTTTGCTATTGTTAGTTGTGTTGCTATGAGCATGGGTATACAAATATCTCTTTTGGATATATTCCCAGAGGGGGTGTCGCTGGATCGAAGGGGACATCTATTTCTAGTCTTCTGAAAGCTCTCCATACTGCTTTCCAAAGGGGTTGTACAAATTTACATTTCCACCAGCAGTGCAGAAGGGTTCCTTTCTCCCTGAAGCCACTCCAGCACTGATTATTATTTGACTTGTTGATATAGACCATTCTCACTGGGGTGAGATGGTATCTTAGTGTTGTTTTGATTTGCATTTCTCTTATAGCTAGGGATGTAAAATAATTTTTAATCTCACCTTTGCTCATGGGAATTATTTTTGGCAAAGGAATTGATAGTAGTTTCCATTGCCATACTGCTTATTGTCACTTAAGTGTCTTTAAAATATGAGATAGTTTTTGTTTGCTTGTAAAAATGCTCATATAACAGGAGATAGGCTGAAGGTCCAATTTACAGTGTTTATTTTTGCTTTTCTTTTGTTTGGAGAGAAAATTGTCAAAGCCCCTTGTAATTGAGGTTGCCAGCAGTACATGAGAGAGAAGAGGTGTGAGTGGGTGGTTGGAGGAAGAATGAGTTAGGGGCTGATGGCCTCAGGAGGTTGAAGAGAGGTGCACTCAGACTCTGGATGTCACCTACATGGGGAACTGGAGCTCCCTTCTGATCTCTGTGGCTGTCAATTCCTGAGAAGGAAAGGGAGAGCGGTCAAGGTCTACATAGTGAAAACACAGTGCTTCTGGGCTTGGTTTTTAGCTTAAGCTAAGGATGAGTGGTTGACTTCGCTATTTTTTTTCATTGCTGAAAAGAATACTCATCATCCGTAACTTTAGCAAGGAAAGATTTATTTTAACTCACAGTTTAGAAGGTCACAGTCTCTTTATGTGTGGGCGGTTGGAAATGAAATCACATGGTGGGGCTAGGTCCAGAGCCACAGCTGGAATCAGAGATCCTCATGGCATGGTGAAACAGAGCCAAGTAGGAAGGGTGAACCCAGCACACATCCCTTCAAGTCAGCCTCAAGTGTCTGCCCCTTCCAGGCAGGCCTCACCTCCCAACAGTACTCAGTACCTAAAGGCTTTTGGGGGACACTTCAGAACCAAACCGCAACAGTGACTAACAGTGTCCAGGTAATAGGAAATCCTGTTCTGGCTGTTTCTAAATCAGAAGGCCTCCTTAAGAGCCAATTGGCTCCTGTGTTGGAACTGAGTGACTTTCAGCCCCGCCTCATCCGTTGAAGAGAGACCAGTGTTAATCTCTGTGTTAATCCCAGCAAGAGCCAATGATGGTCTAATCTTCAATGTAGAAGTTTCTCCGCCATTTGCACATTTGGACAGGGAAAAATCAGTAGGCTCTTGGGCAATTTAGGAATGAGGTGCCTCTAAAGAAACACTCAATAGGATATAAGCTATCTTACATTCCAGAGATTCCAGAATATTTTATTTATTGATGTTTCACTTATTTTATTGGTAAAACAATTAATGACACATAGTATTGGTATAATTCAGTATTGATTGAATAAATGAATACTGTTTTTCTTACTGCTATGACAAGGGATGTTCAAGCTGCTAATTAACAAGAAAGATAAGGATGTGACCATACATTTATTCTGATTTCTGGGGCAATGCATATAACTTGTGAGTTATTTACATAGTCATAATTCAGATGTGAATCATGTGAATGAACACAAACCCCTACTTTTTGAGATTCTGAAACCAGAATGCTTTTCAACTCTCATCAGTATGGCAGCTTATCCAGTCAGAATTTTGGTAATGTCATTACTGTCACCAGTGAGTAGATTAAAATACTTATCTTTCAAACCAAATTTTTGTCTGTGAAAGGCAAAATTAGATGGAGAAAGGATCAATAAAGTATTCACTTAATGCACGATAGTAAAAATGAAATGAATCATGGGAAGTGAAATGACTTCTGACAATTGCCAAAATGAATATGCTTCTGCACAAAAATGTGAGCTGTCATTTGAAACTGATGTTGTAAGGAAAGTAGTTGCAGCATGAACTTTAATATATAAATTTTCCACAACACAGGTATTCATTAATTCAATTTCTAATGATGCTGGTCATTATGAAATCAACTATTTCGGAGTCCTTCTTACTCATTTATTGATTCAAGTATGTTTCTTTTTTCCCTGTGTAACTTATGCAAATTGACCAAGATGGATGTTTATTTTAGAACTCTAGGATATTCGTTTTGCTTAAACAGCTATAGCCAAAGTTAGGTACTTCTAGTCTCCTGCCCTCTTTCTCTTATTGTAGGAAAAGATACAATTTGAAACTTCAAAGTAGAATTAAAAAATACTTTCCACAAAATTAGATTATTTAACCTGAAGTCTTTTGGCAAAGTATATAAATGCTCCTAGATTATAATGGGATTATGTTCCAATCAACACATCAAAAGTAGGCTATACTGCATATCAAAAATGCATTTACTAACCTAATCTACCAAACACCCTTGCTTCACAGCACAGTATAAAGTTAACTAATGTTTGTTTACCTTCATGATCATGAGTGTGACTTGGCTGGGGTGGCTGTTGCTGCCAGTATTGTAAGGAAGTATCGCCTCACTAGTCCCTAGCATAGGAAATGATCACGTTTCAAAATTTGAAGTGCAATTTCTACTGAATGTATACAGCATTCGCACCATCTTAACATTGATGAAATGTACGTTAAGCTACCATACATTGAGGAACTTCATTATTAGTACTCTGTGGATCAGGTGTATAAAGCTCTTTATGGACAACCACCATTAGCTAAATTAAACTCAGAAGTGAGCATAGTTGTAATGTACACTAGTGGAAAGTGGTTCCCAAGGAGAAGAAAAGTAAGTGGAAATTTTCTTGAAGATCAGAATTTATTTAATAAGATTTTTTAATACATCAAACTAATTTCAGCTTTATTGAGGCAGAATTGGCTAATAAAATTGTGTTTATTAGAAGTGTGATGCTTGATGTGTATGTGCATTGTGAAGTGATGCACCCCACTAAAGCTAATTAACATGTCTTGTTATGCCTCACCTTTTGAGGGGTGATAAGATGTATTCACTTCACAGATTTTAGGTGTCAGCTAAGTGTAATTATTATTATGTGGCACACTAGGTCCCATAAAATTACTAATTTCATAAATCTAAGCTTGAGCCCTGGTAACTACTGTCCTACTCTGTTGCTATGTTTGAGCTTAACTTTTTCAGATTCTTCTTGTCAATGAAATCATGCAGTATTTTTCTTTCCATTTCTGGCTAACCGTAATGAGCACAGGTCCTCCAAGTTATCACAAATTGCAGAATTTCCTCCATTTTAAAGGTTAAGTAGTATTTTATTTTATATGTATATCAAATTTTCCTTTCCCATTCACTCGGTGGCAGGCATTTAGGTGGTTTTTCTGTCAAAAGTGGCACAAATAACTTTGAAATGAACTTGGAAATGCAAATAGCTCTTCAAGATGGTGATTTTGTTTCCTTATTTACTCAGAACTAGAATGCCTGGATTTTGTGGTAGATTCTGTGGTGGTTTTATATATTTGTTTATTTTTGAGACACTTCTGAAATCTTTTCCATAATGGACATGCAAATTTATATTTCCATCAATAATATGCTCCCCTTTCATCACGTCCTTGTGAACATTTGTTGTCGAGTGGCTTTTAGCACTGGTAACAGGTATGAGGTCATATCTTACTGTGGTTTTGGTTTGCATTTC
Source organism: Ctenodactylus gundi (assembly GCA_004027205.1). Taxonomy (NCBI): domain Eukaryota; kingdom Metazoa; phylum Chordata; class Mammalia; order Rodentia; family Ctenodactylidae; genus Ctenodactylus; species Ctenodactylus gundi. The sequence goes on from PVKB01000058.1 coordinate 1,294,838, forward strand.
TCTTACAATTTACATTAGGGACAAAGGTGAAGGTGAAGAACAAAGACTTTGGACCAGAAAATTTTAAACTAATGAAAAATTCACATCACTCTCTTTTGTAACTGCCAACTCTTTTACTTAAGTTGTCTTTTTTTTAATTAAAAAGATTTTAAAGTTTTTTTTTTCCTTTTTTAGTGCATGTCAGATTGTGTTTCTTCTTTACCTCCAAACACCAAAAAATAGTATCACTTGGATACACACATATTATAAATATGCATCCATTTTTTAGTGACTTATTTCTTTTCGCAGTTCTTTTATATTTGCTCCGCTGTTTACACCAAGCTTGTAGACTAAAGATGTGTGATGACATCAGGGAAGAGCAGGTCTCATCCAGCTTCTGTTCCTGGCTCCAAGATCTATAACAAGGTCTTGTAGCCAGCTGGCAAGCTCTGCTGGTTCTCTGCTCAGTCAGCCAAGGACGTGATGGGACATTGCTCCAGTTTCCTCACGGTGGTGACTTGAATAGTTGAACTGCCTATCACCCCAAAAAACCATCCCTGGAGAGTATTTTATTCCTTCAGCAGAGTTAGTTTTTTTTTTTTTGCTCATTATAGTCCTGAAAAAATACTGATATTTTTAATGAAAACAAATAGTTCACTTTTGTGGTAAGAATATTAAAAATTGCAAAAATTAAAATAAAAAATCATCTATGACTATAAGCAAGCAATAAAATAATCATTCTTATTTTTGGATACATTTCTTTTGTCTATGGAAAATGTCTATTCTCAAATTGGACTATGTTATTCCTGGTTTAAAATTTATGTGAGTCTTTTCCCACCTAATGTTATGTTAGAAACATTTTTATAGTATTTTTTGGTAACCTTGGAAATGTGAATTCTATTGACTGCACAGTGCCTGGACATAGGTATGTAAAAAATGTATAGAATTATGATTGGGTAGTTCAGTCATTACCATTATGGACTACATCACATCCTAATGCAGTTCTGAGGGCTGCACTGAGCATCCCTGTGCACCTTCCTGGGCATCCCTCATGCGTTTTCAACGTTTTGACATGAAATAGATACAAAAGGGGAGAATTAGTAAAACAAATCCCCACTTACCCATCATCCTTCACAATTGTGAATTCATGGATTGCCCTGTCTTCCCTACGTATTTCATGATCATCTTCTTTTGGGTTAAGTTTCTAACATTATTCCTATGTCCAGACATGAAGAATCCTTTTACAATCATAGCAACTCTGTCTTGATCATATCTGAAAGAATTGACTATAATTTCTTAGTTTCTTATTCTTTGTGTAGGAATTTGGGATGCCAGCATCTTAGCAGTCATACTTTTAAATATTGGACAGTTTGAGAGGACTATAATGGGGAAACAATAGAGGAAAGTAGTTCAGTATTCAACTTCTAGAGCTGCGTGGCTGTGGAAGTGGGTGCTACCACTTACTGCCACTATACCTCGGATAATATGATCTCATCTTTATTTATTTATTTATTTATTTATTTATTTACTGGTCTCATCTTTATGGCAATTACTCTTAGGTGGGCATGCGTTTTGAAAGTGAGATATTCATCTTGTTTTACTTCAATATTTCTTTGATTCCATTACTTTTTAAAAAGTTTGCATAGGTATTAAATTAGAGACTTATTAATTACAAAGAAAGGAAATCATAAAGTGTTATTGATATCAAATACAGGAAATGGCTTTCAGTTGCTTTTAGTGTTTGCTTATTAAAAACAATGTTGTAATAAGCACGTTTTGTGAAGATAGTTTTTCCTCTTGATTTGGTAGCTTCTTTCAGACCCATTTCTGTAAGCGAAGATACAAGGTCAATGGTATGGCATTTTTTGGGGGGAAGTTAAGGGACGCTTTCCTCTAGTAGCTTTCAGCTACTTCCTACCTGTTTTCCAAAATGTTTTTGTTTTCAATTTACAGTGCCTTCAGCAAGTTGGAGATTACCATTTGTCTTTCACTTTTAGAACTACTTGTTTTCTTTTGGAAAAGAAGTATCTTCTTTTTTTCCCCCTAAAAAGCCCTGTAGTGCTACTCCAAACTGATCATTAGCAAAATGGATTCTTTTACTCAAACGTTATGTATTTATTTTATATTGCATTCTTGGAAACAATAATGAAAATAAAATGTAATCTAGCATGAAAATATAATAGAAGAGATTGAATAGAAATTCTCAGAATGTTACATTGTATGTTGAGTAGTATCATAGAACTCTAAAGATAATGAACTCATTTCTAAGCTATCAGAAATTATGAGATATGTAATAGGAAACACGTGACCACCACTGTGGCAGAATTCACTACACTCACAGAAGACCAGAGACTGGAGTGCTTCGCAAGTGAATAGAGAAAGTGGCATTTAGAAGGGCACAGGTGGAAGGTGAAGGGATGCAGTGGGGTGGGTAAGAGTGGTCGGGGGATGTCAGACATCTCTGGCTCTACTTTCATTTCTGCAGGTGTAGCTCTCACGTCTCGCCGGGCCCTCATAGTATCCAACAGTGCCTTCTTTGTTTTCTTCTATTCACATTCAGTCTATTTTCTCTAAGCTCATGTAAGTGTCCCAAGCTGTACTACAAATACATATATTTTTGGATCTGTCTGCACACTTAAGTTTTGTGGATCACATGTGATAAGGAAATTTGTGAGCTAACACTAGACTTCTGAAATTTATGTGGAAACACATCTGCAGATTGATGGATGGCTATAAACCATCTTTTCGCTAGGATTTACAGCTCTCAGGAGATCTTGGGGTCAAGACCACCTAGTTATTTCTTGGAATGGCAGTTTATAGCTTTGACAGATATTTTAACAACTATTTTGTACCATAAATCTCTTGGTAAGAAAGGTCCCACTTGTTTTACTACCTGAACATGGTTCAGAAATTGAAGAATGTAAAAAGGTATTATTTGTCAACAATTGCAATGTCCTATTTCAATCAACTAAGTGCGTACTGGCTATATATTCTGTGTTCAGTACAGTGTTGTCAGTTTGAGAATTTTTGAAAAATAAAATTTGTCCTTGTTGGAAGGATAAAGAATGCATAAAATAAATGAAATGTCATATTTCAATAAGAACATAATATATGTAATAAAGTAAGCATGGTAAAAATAACTAATTCCAAGTACTTGTTTTATGCTGTAAAGTTTGATAAATATATTATTTTAACTGTCAAATTTAACTTTTACAGCTACCCTATGAGGTACATAATTAAAGGTCACAAGTGAACTATGGAGTCAGATATGTTCAACCATTAACTTAGTTAAGTCCATAGGAAGCAGAAATCATTTCAAGAACTGTCAGAGAAATTTTAAAATAAAATAGAATTTGAACTCTATTTGAGATCTGGATAACAACCAGAATTGCCAGTGTAGTTAGGGAATGGTTTAGATGGTGTCTTAGTTACTTTTTCGTCACTATGCCTCAATACCTGACATCCACAACTTAGGGAGCAAAGATTTATTGCAGCTCACAGTTTCAGAAGGTCACAGTCCATCCCAGGTGGGCGGCTGGAAAGTGATAGAAGCCCATGGCAGGGCTGGAACAGAGGCAGGACCAGAGCCAGAGCTGCAGTGGCAGAGATCCCCACAGCATGGTGGTACAGAGAGAGATTGGGAGGAAGGGCAAAACCAGCACATGCCCCTCCAGGTCAATCCCACACATCTGTCCCTTCCAGTGAAGTCCCACCTCCCAACCTTATACAGTATCCATAGGAACATGAGGCTTGGGGTGACACTCCAAGTCCAAACCACCACAGATGGGATGTTATGAGCAAATTCCTACAGGCCCAGATCTAAAGTGATGCTTGAGAGTGTTGTAGAACTATAGGGTATTTGCAAAAATTAATCAAGAAAATGGTTGAAATTAAGAAGGCTGAGAATAAAAAAAATACACATATAATTATGATGCCTAGACAATGATTTTTATTCTTCTGCTTCTGCTCAAGTTGGGAAAAACAAAAAATTAGGCTCTTGGGCTATTTCAGTTCCATTCTTAACTTTTTAATAGGCTACCATCTACTGAAGTTGTTCACAGCAAGTTGCCTTGCTTTGTAGTCTATGTTGGATATCCAAAACGTTAAGACAGAACATAGACATTCTTGAGGAATGTTACCTGAAAGCCCTCCAGATGTTTTGAATGAACATTTATGGTTTGAACATCCTTCCAAAGCATGCTTATCTAACACTAGTTCTGCTACTTTATAGTCCTGGTCCTGGGCACACACTAGGAGGTGGGTGGTGTGTGGGGTACAGGTCAGAGTGATTACTCAGAAAAACTCCTCTCAGAAATTCTGGAATTATGCTTGAAATCTGTTGCAGTCTAATGGATTTTGTGAAACAGCTCCTACAAACCCATGCTGTTACCTACTAGTTCCTACGTTTCTCTACTGCTTAATTTGAGTTAGGGCCACAGAACTTGAAGCTGGATTGTCTGGTATAAAACTCAGTTGTGCGTAAACACTTCAGTAATGCAGTTAAAAAAAACAACTGTTGGAGTAAGTCTTCCTCTCTGACGATTAGTTTTCTCATCTGTAAAATGCTGATAATAATTATATATAAATCATAGGGGTTCTGAGATTGAATAAATTACAAAGTTTTCTTCCTATCAGCTCTCTGTATATATTTAAGATCGAGTCATTTTATAGATGAATAGTGGTGTATTGTCCTCTCTTTTCATCTTAAAGACTTACAATGATAACATCATTTACAAATTTCCCCTGTAATTTACCTGGAATGAAATTATCACTGTAATTTCACATGTTAATGAAAAATTTCTTTTTTAAATACAAAAACTCAGTACCATTTTTGTCATTTAGAAAAGTCTGTAAGTTTACCTACAAGTGTAACATGTTTACATTACATTTAGAATGACAAATTATGAAAACAATAACTTCCTACTTTAAATGATAATAAAATGGTTTATGTTAACCTATTTCAGATGAATTCCTTAGTTATAGTACAATTATGCTTAATTGTTCCCAAATTACTTTAAGATTATATTTGTCTGTATAGTTTGCATTCATATTTAGTGAGTAGTTTTAACAGATACTTCCATAAATCAGTAGGTGGTGATATTTGAGAGTATAGTAACTTGGGACTTTGGGGATCTCTGAAATATTACCTTTCTTGTGCCCTGTTACCATTTCCATGGAGAGACGGCACAGATTTTTTTCTTTACTAACTAGTATTTTTTGCCCCCAACACATTATTCCTATGTTTACCTTTTCGTATTTGTACTCATTAGTGATTCATATGATTTAATTGGCATGAGGTCATTCATCTTTCATAAAAGTATGAGGGAGCTGTTTTCCCTGGATTTCTTCTGTGTAAAGCATGTATAAGATAAAACACTGTTTTTGATTAATTTCATATAAAAATGGGAGCTAATACTTGCCTTTTGATTCCTCTTTCTGCCAAGACTTGAAATATTAATATTGTATTATGTTTATTACTTTTTTGGATCTAATCTTTGTCCATACTCTCCACATTAAGATCCGGTCTGAGTTCTCTTAGGTCATTAAGTCTTTGGATAAATACAGTGTACACTTTCATTTACTGCAAGGTGTACTTTTTAGTAAAAAATCAGGAATGTGTTATTTTTAATAGGTCAAAGTCAGGAAGGCAAGCTACTCTTTTGCTTTCAATATCATTTCACATCACCACTGTTCCCTGTTGGTCATGTTTCTTTGGTCCTACAGCTACAGTTTTCATGTGACGAAGGTGATGAACCACCAACTAGGTACTTTACAGTCTTTTTGTCCTACTCAGGGCTGCAAAGTGCCTAGAGATGCTGTCTCGTTGTCCAGATTCCATTTCTTTCCTTGGGGATAGTGTAGGTAGGCAGGGCTCAGGAGCCTGATGAGCTGGGGCCAGGGCTGGGGCAGATCATGCCTGTGCATGTGTGGCAGCCATCGTCTTGTCTGAACAGCCCTGCAGGGTGGCCTTGGATATAGCACTCCTGTTCCTTATATCCTCCCTTTGACAAGTAGCACATGCCTTCTGTTTCTCCTTAGTAGTCTACTTGAGGCAATCTCATGCATACTACGAGGAAGTAACCAACTAACCAGACATCTTTCTCTGTGGATCAAACCTCTCAAAAGGGTTTTGGACTCTTTTAAGGGGTCAGAAGTTCTCTCCAAGGTGAACTTCTCCTATCCTGTCTGTCATGTTCCTTCACTTGCCTACCAAGTATGTACCTAACAGTCTCTATTAATCTTTCAGACTATTGTTTCTAGCTCCTTCTTCTGTTTTCATTTCTAGCTTTAGTCTTCGTCAGCTCAGGCTATCTAAGCAAACACCATATACAAAATCGAGATGCTGACGCAGTAGAAATGTATGTTCTCACATATGCCTTCACACAGGGTTCAATTTTGAAGGGCACATGAATATTTTGTCCATAACACTGGCTTCCTTCTGAAAAGCAAATGCGAAGAAGCTCTCCCCATTAGCCAGGAACACCATTGCCTTGCTCCCATGGCCCTAGCTGGATGTGCCTCTCTGTTACACCGCAGTCCGCTCTCCTCATAGGGTTGGGTTTTTCCCCTCTTCTCCCCATGATCTGTCAAAGACAGAGAGCTTGCCTTGTCTGTAATATCTACCATAATAACAGAGCAATCCATAATATTGATTAACAAAGGAATAAATCATTGATCTGTCTTAAATATAAGCATGCCCCAAATGTTGTCACTGTGGTCTTGTCAGGGCTTCTTCTGCAGGGTGAGCATTAAGTTTACCTTGATTTTCTCATCCACTTTTCCATGTTGATGGCTATTTTTATCTTTCCTTTTCCTTTCTTATTTTTAAATTTTAAATTAGGACCTCATTCTATAGTTAAGGCTGGTCTTGAACTTGTAATCTTTCTGACTAAGTCTCCCCAAATTTTCTTGTTCTTTATGTAAGAAAAAAATGGGCTTTTAAAATGGGCCATTGTGTTACTAAGAATTTTTGTGTGCGTATGCGTCATAGGAGGATGGAGGGAGGGTCAAGATCACTTTTGTCAAGTGCACTCACTGAAGTTCTACTGGTCTCTTTCACTCAAATGTACAGAAATCAAATATCTTTCATTTCAGGAATGACAAGATCTGTGATTGTTAAGTGAGTTTTTTTTCTTTTTTTCCCTCAAACATAATTATAAAAACTCATTTCATTAAAAAATTTCACAAAAACACCCACAAAAATTAAAATTTAAGCCAAACTAAAATATGCAGATGGACCCAACCTTAAATGAAGATGTCATTAACTTTATGCTACTTTTGTATGGTGGTTTTTTTCATAGATGGCAAATTTTAAAAGTGAGAGACATAAATATTCTGGTCTCTGAATCAAGACCAGAGGAAATAAAATATAAAGCAAAGTGATGAGTTATGGTTAAGAATAAGGGGGCTGTGAATCCACACATCAAATATGGACAAGTATGAGCTATTTTACATCCTTGAGTGTTGCAGGCGCATGAAGCATCTCAGATCTCTCAAGATTCAATATGAAAAATCAGTCAAGTAGTTGGAGTTCTATTTCTTTGATGGGAAATTAAGCAAGGCTAGAGAGCATAGAAGAGTGACTTTTTGCATATTTTTGAGGTAATAGTTGAAAAGGGCATGCCTCTCATTAGTATTAGTCACGAACAGCTCAATGAGCCTAAACTACGACAGAAGACTGGGTGTTTGAATGGATTTAATGCTTTGGAACAAAAGCATCTTGACTCTGAAGGTACACAGGCAGGTCCAGTGCCTCATTCCTGCCCTTCCTGCAGCTTGGAAGCATGGTTGCTTTGTTTGCCTGTCTTTCCAAGTATAGCACTTTTTGCTTTTACCTAAATAGCATGTCCTTTTAAGCTTAATCCACTGTATAATTTAGTATTTCTGCACTGAGGTCTTAGCAGATTTCCTGATTTCTTTTTTTTTTTTTTTTTGACTCTCTTAAGGCATAACTCAAAAATTCCTATCCAAGACAACTCCAGCCAAGTTCATTTTTGTGGCCTTGTCTTGTGAAGCACATTTTCCCCCCTCCACACTCCAATAGATTTAGCCCATGATAAAGAGTTTGGAGGACAGCAATAATCTATGGACTCACGCAAATCTGTCAGGGTGTTGGGAGGAAGCAGTGACTGCTTGGTGTGAATGATGTTCTGACCACACTCTTTAGTCTGTGGATAGCATTCTAATGGCAACTTGACATTTATCAACATATCTCTGCTTTGCACTTGGCTTTCTTTGTGTTCAGCACTCTTAAAAGTTAGACATTTGTAGCAGAATTTAACAGCGGCAGTTCTAACAAATGTGATAGTAACCATTTAAGTCAGCATACTCATGGCTACTGGTTGTGTGATACTATGGACAGTGCCTTAGATGTTGTATGGGATGAATAGCAGTTAGTCCTAGATGCAAAGTAGACAATGTTCAGAATCCTTGTAGGAACAAACATGAGAAACCTAGCGGTTATAATTTTAGAACTACCACCTAGGTGTATGCCATGTCAAATTGCCCAGATGAAAAACAAAAAATCAGTTTTCAGTTAACAGCATGATGTTGACTTAAATTTTTTTTTTTTCTGGCTCTAGAAAAGACTTTCCAAAGAAAAGCCGACAATTTGTGCTTGTCCACTGACATCAACATATTTCTTCATGCCTACAAAACAGAAAAATATACTTTAGGAAGAGGTTGGGATTATCTAGTCAATGGACTTGGAGAGGAAGAGAGACACACCAGAAAGCACATATAAAAGGTGTGTGGGCGATAGAGAAATATCTATTGGTTGAAAGAGGAAAGGTAACTTTCATAGAGGAGCTGATATCTGCTAGGCAATTTTGAAGATACATAAATATTGGACAGCTAGACAAATTTCCCAGCGTTATGACATGAATCTTAGATACAGAGGCCTCTTGGGAGTGTAGTAAAAGCCATGCCTTGCATAGTGAAAGTAGTTTAAAACTTTCATATCCCTTTTCTTTTAGTTATCCTTGGTGTTTATGAAGAAAATACATAGCAAAGTGCTTTTTAATTGGACTGTGTACTGAGAATATGGGAGAGTGGAAAAGGGAGAGGGGAAGGGAATGTGAAGTTGATGGGATTTGTTTATGCACAAAGCTCTCAAATTTAATGTAACCACTATGTTTCACAAATACATAGTAATAGAAAAATAGGGAGAGAAAAGAATTAGAAACAAAAAATCACTTGTATAAGAGAGTTTTGTATGATATTGTTTATCAAGACGGCAAATGGATCTGGGTGACAGCTGGAAAGGGGTTCTGGACAATGGAAAGCCATTATGTATTTTATTGCCATACTCTGGTGTGTGTGTGTGTGTGTGTGTGCATGTGTGTGTAAGAGAGGGAGAGAGGGAGAGAGAGAAAGATAGACAGAGAGTATGTGTCTGTCTGTGTGTGTGTGTTTAGAACTTAAGTGGTGGTGTGAAGGATACACTGGGTGTGAGCAGGGAGGGACTAGACGAGTGTGGAAACAGAGACAACTATTAGGCATCCCCACTGTTATGAAGAGGCTAAGAGTGTGAATCTTGGTCCTAACAAAGGAAAGAGCATCACAAATTAAGCTGAGATATTTCATAGCTATGATTGTTAAATTTTGTTGTTGGTGTGTTTAGGGTCTCTCTTTCTTCATGACTTAGTCTTGACAGGCTATGCCTTTAGAGATTTCTCTTAGGTTGCCCAATTGTTCGTGTAGAATTGTTCACAATGGTCTCTTGTGCTCTTGTTATTTCTGGGACATCAGTTGGAATGTCTGTGTCTTTCATTTTGGAATTTATTTGAAAATTTTTCTTACTAATGTTAGCACAGCTAGGTGTTTGTTGATTTTTAAAATACCTTTTTAAAACTGAACCTCTAAGATCTATCAATTATTGATATTTTTTCCATGATTTCATCGATTTCTGCTTAAATATTTATTATTTTCTTTATTTTGCTAACTTTGGACTTAGTACAAAATTAGTTTCTATTCAATATGTAAAGTAAAGTTGTTTTGGAGTTGTTTCTTTTAAAAATAGCGATCGATCGGCATAAATTTCCATCTTCTCAGCCCATTCTCCTGTATCTGTTGTCTCCTTTTCTCTGGGGTCTTTGGTGTCTTTGGCCTCCCTTTCACTTTCTACGTTTCTTTTAAGTATTCTCTGCAGTGCTGACTTAGTGGCTGCATTTTTTAAAGCTTTCTGTATCATGGAAAGTTTTAATTTCTCCCTCTAATTTAAAAGACAGTTTTGCTGGTTATAACAATCTGGGTTGGCATTTATGTTCTCTTAGTGCTTAGATGACATTGCTCCATGATCTCCAAGCTTTTAGGGTCTAGGTTTAGAAATCTGCAATTATCCTAACGGGCTTATCTTTGTAAGTCACTTTCTGTTTTTCTCTTACAGTTTTTAAATATTCTCTCTTGTTGTTGGGTCTCTAGTACTTTAATTATGATGTGTTGTGATGAGGTTCTCTTCTGATCAAAGTTGTTTGGTGTTCTATATGCCTGCAGTAGTTCAATGTTTATTTCATTATTTAGACTTGGAAAGTTTTCTTCCATAATTTCATTGAGCATGGACTTTAAGCCTTCTGTTTTATCTTCAGCTTTCTCCTGCACACCCATAATTTTTAGGTTGTTGCTCTTTGAGTCATCCATCAGATGTTGTAACTTTCCTATTTCTTTCTTTTTTGTTTTGTGTTTTTTACTATCTGTATGTTCCAGCTCAACCAGTTTATGTTCTGCATCTGATATTCTACTCTCAAAATGTTCCAACTGGTTACTTCTTTTTTCCTGTAGTTTTTCACATCTTGAAGGTCAGTTTTTATTGTTTTTATATCTCTGCTGGATTCTTCCTTAATTTATTGTATTGCTTTCATTATCTCCTGGTTCCTATCTCCTTTATTTTCCTTTAATTTCTTGTCAATGTTTTCTGATAGTATAGCTATGTCCAGATGTAGCACTTTCATTTTTTTTTTTTTTTTGTTTGTTTCATTTCCTGTTTAAAATCTAAGAATTTCTGGGCCCAGGAATTATCATCTTTTATCCCGTTTACATCTTTGGGTTCTGTTATTTCAATATCACTGGTATTATTTTCTGGGGTGTTAGGTTTTCCTGTATGTGTTTTATTACCACATTTCCTCATCATTCTCTTATAGTGAGTTAAGGCTCAAGTATTATTGATGGGCTCTGTTTCTTTTCCTGAGATTCTTAAATTAGACTTTCTCTGTTTTAGGTTTTACCTGGCTGTCTCTGGGAGTGGAAAGGATGGGGTGTCCAAAGGCCCAATCCCTTTGAGCTCTCAGGTGCAGGTGGGGCACTGGCAAGGACTACCTTGCTGTCTCTGGCACGCTGAAGATATGAGGCATGTGAATGTCCTGTCGCAAGAGCTACCTGGTGCAGGTGGCTACCTGGTTTTCTCTGGCACACAGGATGGACAGGGAGCATGGAGGCCCAGTCCCATGAGCTCCAGGTGCAGACGGGGTTCTGCCTGTGGCTATCTGGCTGTCTCTGGCCAAGTTACCATTTTTTTTTTTTTTTTTTGAGACAGGGTCTCACTGTGTAGCCCAGTCTTGTCCTGAACTCACTGTGGAACCCAGTCTGGCCTTGGTCTCAAGGCAATCCTCCTGTCTCAGCCTCCTGAGTGCTTGGATTATAGGTGTACACCACCATGCCCAGCTTAGCACTTGACTTATCACTTGCTAGGCAAGTGCTTTAACTGCTGAACCATTCCTCCAGACCCTGCATTACCATGTTTTGAAAATATTTGAGTGCCTGCATCGTGTAGCATACAGATGTTAGACACAAATTAGTTTATTTTTAATTTATGAGACATATTTTCTTTTTATTACTCAGAGGATAGTTTTTGATGCATCTTCATAGAAGTTTAATAAAGTAAGATATCCCCTAACAAAGGAAAACATGAGAACACTTGACCAACTCAAGAAACTGCTGTGAGATACTCTAGATCTAATCCAGTGGCAGACACTGCTGGGAAGATATGAATATGACAGTTATTAACTTCAGTGCTTTATATTTTTAGAGAGGAACTTGGAGAAAATGAAGAGATACAATAGTATTTAAAGGACAAACAGTGTTCAGGATGTTTGGTGAAGGTTCTAACTTAACTTCAAGTACAATCTTGTGGTGTCCTATTGTCCTATTGTCCTATTGGTGTGCTATTGTTTGGTTATAGTTTGAGCATGCTCCACAAAGATTCATATGCTGGAAGCTTGGAGCCAGTGTGGCAGGGTTGAGGTATTGGAGCCTATCAGCAGCAAAGCCTAGTGGAAGGTCTTAAGGCCAATGGTGGAACCACCTCAGTCCTTAGTTAGTTCATATGTGGGTGAGTTGGTATAAAAAGAGAAAACTGGACCCTGCGTATCCACAGTCACTGTGTAAATGTTCCATCACCTACTTCTGTGATGAGGTCATTTACCATTTTGGGATACAATGTGGCTGACACCAGAGGCTCAACAAATAGGTCCACATTGTACTTGACTTTTGTTCTTCAACACTGTGAGCTGAATAAACCATTCTTTTTTTTTTTTTTTTTTTTTTTTAGCTAGGTTGCCTCAAATATTTTTCTATAGCAACAGAAACCAAACTAATGTACCTAGTATTATCTTTATCCTGTGTACAGAAAGCTGAAGCTTAGAGCAGCTAGTGTTCACTAGGGTAACAGACAATAAGAAAGGGGAATATATAAGTCGGATGTGATGGTGCATGCCTGTAATTTCAGCACTTGGCAGTCTGATACAGGAGGATTGCCGTGCATCTAAGACCAGACTGGCCTCCATAGAGAGTTTAGGACTAGTCTGGGCAACAGAGCAAGACTCTGTCTCAAATAAATAAATGAATAAATAAATAAATAAATAAATAAAAACAAAATAAAGGGGTATATAAATTTTACCTCAGTCTGTCCTGCTTGAAATCTGCCCTTTTTGTGTTTATGTGGTACATTAACCAGTAAAAAGAAGAAATAAAAGTATCGTAGAAGTAAATGACAGTGGGAAATCACAGGACTATCCCTTCAGAGAAAGGGAAGTAATCATAAAAAGGTTTTCAAGAAAATAAAGGTGAAACAGGTAATCTAATAAGCTGGAAATCCATTTTTTTCTTCCCACCTCTGAGACTGTAAAACAGACTGAAAAACAGACGAAGAGACCCCTAAAATGTTATATCTGATTAAAACAACTTCTCAGATATGGCTTCTTTTCTCTTTATGCACAACTTGACTCTTCATCTGTACTTCATGTTATGTCCCAGCTGTGAAGGTTCAAAGACAATAAGTACCTGTATGGAAATTCCCAGTGGAACAAGATTATCTTACTATTCAGATGTTTGTAAAAAAAGTTTCCTTTTTTGGCTTCTTATGTAGCCCTGCTTCATTGAACAATACCAATTGTAAAACAAAAGCTAAGTTTTAAAACAGAAAGCATCTGAAAGCTCACATGAATCATAGGATTATATTGGTAATCTAACACAGTCTTAAAAATACATGTAACATACTGGTCTGCCAGAAATTTGCTTGTCTTTTTTGTGTTGCTGCCATTACATACCTTTACTTATATGATGTGTGCTTTTCCATTATATTGCCCTGTCCCAAAGCAATTCTTATTCAATCTTATATTTTAGTTTTTGCCTGTTTCCTGAATTTAACATTTGTACACCATGACAAGCAAAAGTCCAGTTGTGGAAATGGTGGAGAATTTCAAGCAGCTCAAGTTTTGACTCCTTGGCATTTGAATAGCAGATAATTCCTAGTGTAATGTGAGAGATGATGAACTCCACTGATTCTTTTAGATTTCTTGATAATAGAAACCAGAAGAAAAATTGATATATTTGATGTATTAAACCAGAGGACACTTCATGGTGGTTTTCTGAAAGAAGTGATATCTAACTTTCCTATGTATTCAGGTTTTTTTTTTTTTTTTGAAGTTGCTTCATAACAAAATTGCTAACAGGGCATTTTACAAAGTTGGAGAAATTTCTTACCTAGTAATATCAATGTTAATGTGAAAAGAATGGAACAGAGAAGTTTTAAGATTAAACCTCGCATTCTGGAAAGAATAGACCACAAACAATCTGGAGAATTTAATGGACACAGCTCCTTGGTTTTAATTACAACATTACAAATGTGCAGATATAATACCTCGATGGATAGTTTCATGAGGAGTCTATTAAATAAGTCCGATAGCAAGCAGATTCTTATCACTAATAGTATCATTTCTTTTTAGAAACAGGATAAAATTCCTCCATATTTTTGTGAAAAACAGGTTAATATCACCTCCCAATGTGACACGGCATTTAAGTATTTTCTACATGTTTAAAATACCTTTTTATGATTTTTTTATCTTCATACATTTGGAAAGCCATAGCCCACGAAGAAACTTGCCCATGGTGGTAATTCCAGTGACTCTGATCTTCCCTAGATGGCAGTCAAACCACAGGGAAGGCAGAGAGAGGTTCTTGTTGAAAGCTGCATTAAAACGGCTTCAGTGTTTCCACATCAGGTGTCTGGCTTGTTACAGTCCTCAAATAATGGTGATAGGAATGTTAAACTCAGGAAAATGATTAACTGATAAAACAGGACAAGTGTGGTGATCGATGCCCTTCTGGTGGCACTACCTTGGGATAAGAAGGCAAGGGAGGTGAAGAGTCTATAGAGATTGCAGGGAAATAAAACTCACAGGCTAACATTTGATCTCATTGTATGATGACAGCTATAACATGTTTGTGAGTTGTGTCCTCTGTGAAGACTTCAGATTTAAAAACTGTAGCCAATTATGTTTACCATGGAGAGAAATGAGTATTTAGAAGTCTACTGAGACTGATTTTGGGAAGGAAAAATTATAGACAAAGGGAATATTCTGTTTCAACTCTCCTATATATCCAGTGAATTTGGCTTGTGTGAAAACATGATTAAAACCAAGTGTCATTATTGCACTGGTTTCAGAAAAGTCTAGTGCAATGCTAGGATTTAGTGCAGGGAAACTTAGGTGAGGTTTGTACTTGTTATTCCTTAAGATCAGAAGTGATTGTTGTTTTAAGATAAGAATATTTATTTGCCCACTTGACATGGCTGTTGATTGACAATCCTGAGGAAAATTGATGACATAACACTTATTCAACATGCAACAAATTTCTTTTCGGCTGCCTTACTGTGTCGCAGACACTGTGGCAAGGGCCTGGAGAGCTCCATCTTTGTCTTGCCAGCCTCATGAATGCATGTTTTGCCAGGACAGATAAACTCTGAGTCACATAGGATGCCAGTGCGCTGCTTCATGCTTCCAATATAGAATAAGGACCTCAGTAGATTTAACTTGGCTATCCACCAAGAAGATCTTCATCAAGAGCTGAGCTTTAATAAAATAATAATGATAATATCAATAAAACTACATTAAAAAGTTCATTGCGCGTCTAAATTGGCTACATGAGTTAAATATATTATGCTTATTATGTAAATAGAGAAAGGTAGGCATTTGTGTCTTTATTTGTAGATAATGAAAATCAGAGAAGTAAAGTGGTTTCCCCAGGGACACACAGCAGAGCTGTAATTCCAATTAGACTCTGTAACTCCAAGGCTAATGTTTTTCTCATCAGGCTATTTTGCCAGCCTATTCAGAGCTTCCTTACTGTGTGCACATTTTTTTTTTTTTTCTGTCTGCGAATCCCAGATGGATTCCTTTACACAGATGTGTTAGGGGTAACTTGTATAGTCGTTTTCAGTTTGATTTGTTTTTAAAGACTCTGGAGAGTTCAGTAATTAACTTAAAAGACTTACTTTTTGATGATATACTATTACCGAATAGCAAGGGAGAAATTTTGGCAATAGGAATGTTTTCCTTATCCCTTAAATGAATTGTGATAATGGCTATTACTCTACTGGTCCTAATGTAGCTTAAAATGTAATGGAAATTCTGCCATTGCTGCATAAATAAACCCCGGAGTGTCCAGCCCTTTCAGCCTTAGGCACGAGATGGTTTCTGTGGAACCTGGGAGTAAACTTACTAGCTCTAGGGCCGGGCCAACCCTCACAGAACCAGCTTCCAGCCAGACCCTGAAGCTACGAATACCAGCCTGGATGATGGTCCTGAGGACTTAGACTCCCAGCCTTCCTCATAGCCTCATGATCCTTGTAGATGCTCCCACTGGTCTACCTGTGCACTAGGCCTGCTGTGGATCCACGCTAGGCTTCAGGCTGGCTTCCAAAGACTCCTGTTCCCACAGCCAGACTCACAGGCACAATTTCTCTAAATTTGGCTTTTATGAATCCGGCTTTTAGAATAACCTCCTGCTTTGATGTAGAGCTAAGTTGCTCCCCCAAAGTCTCTTTTCAGAGATGTGTCTAGTTGGGGTGGGTGGATAGCGGGGTGTGAACTGAGACTGTTCTTGTCCCCATCTCACCTCGTTTCTTGCTGGCTGTCATGAGTGAGGAGCTCTCCTCCACCCCACCCTTCCATCATGCCGTCTGGCCTTGCCTCCAGCTGACCGCGCATAGATGGAAACCGTGAGCCAAAATAACCTCTTCCACTTTAAGTTTTTGATCTTCACTGAGACACCTTATAATGCAACTCTCTAAACTGAAAGGGAATTTTGAAGGTAGAGGGAGGAAAACAACTCATTGCATTCAAGACAACAAGACTGTCTCAGCAGAATCTTAGCAGAAATCTTGCAGGCCAGAAATGTGGAAAGCAGTATTCAAAGTTGTGAAAGAGAAAAGCTGCCAACCAAGAATAGCATGATCAGAAAAGCTGTCCTAGTAAGAAAAAGGCAGACTTCCCAAGGGGGGGAAAAAAGAAAGCGGAGGAAATTCACCGCTGCTAGATCTACCTTACAAGAAATGTTGCAGAAGATTCTTTGAGTTGAAATAGAAAGTGCTGTCTAGGAACTTGGAAACATGAAGCTACAAATAGGTCAGGGTGAAAATTTAGCCAAATACAGAATGTTTTAGCATTATAATGATAATGGGTAAATTGAATCACTTCAAGCACTAGCAAAGTTAAAAGGGGAAACTGTAAAAAATAACTATGGCTTCAATAATATGTTAATGGATATATAATATAAAAGTAATTTTTATGTCAATAACATGAAATGCACAGAAGGGAAGATAAAATGTAGATTTGTATGTGATTAAAGTTATCAGCTAAAATTGATCATTTATAAAAAAAGTTCTTCATAAGACTCATAGTCACTACAAGGAAAAGCCAGTTGTAAATACACAAAAGATAAAGAAAAAGATCAATGAAGCTAAGTTGGTTTTATTAGAAAGATCATAAAATTTAGCAACTTTAGTTATGTTAACAGAAAAGAGAGAAAACTCAAATAAAAAGTAAAACTGGCATAAAGCATTAAATAAATTGTAGATACATCCAAAACATAAGATGCTACTGTTAACAGTTACATGCAAACAAATTGGAAAATTTAGGAGAAGTAGATAATTCTGGAAACATGCAACCTTTAAAGACTGACCATGAAGAAATAGAAATAATGAATAGGAAACTGAATCACAAATCAGACATCTCTTATCAAAAGAAAGCCCAGAGCTTGATGGCTTCACTGAAAACTAACATCAATCTGTATGAAACTCATCTAAAAATTTAAAGTGGAGGAAACAGTTTCTAACTCATTTTGTGAGCTTGCGTGATTCTGACAAGTCTGACAAAGAAACCAACAAAAACCAAAATTGTACACTAGTATCTCTGCTAAATAGATGGAACAACCCCCAATAAAAGAGTAATAACACAAATTGAATTGCTTGTTGAAGTAATAAGTTGTGATTATGTAGATTCACCTTTTCAATATGAGGATGGTTAGGAATATCTATTAAGGTGGCACATCACATTAACAAAATGAAAAATCAAATCCACAGAATTTTTTCAAAAGATGCAGAAAAACACATGACAAAACACAGTGCTATTTCATGATAAGAACCCTTGGCACATTTGATAATACAGCAAAGATACCTCAACAAAATAAAGATTGTATATGAAAAGCCCACAGATAGTATCAGACTCAGTGGTAAAACATGAAAAACTTTTCTTCTTTTTAGATCAGGACAAGACAAGATTGACCACACTGACCCTTCTAATCTGTGTATCAGTGGAAGTCCTGGCCAGAGCAGTAGACGAGAAAAGAAATAAAGTCATCCAAATTGGCAAGGAAGAAATGAAATTATATGTTTTCAGATGTTTCTGCTTCATAGAAAATGCTAAAAATGTCATCAAAATACTTTTAAAATTAATAAACAAAATTATTAAACTTTCAAGATGTGAAATCAACTTGTCAAAATCAGGTGCACCCTGTCATTGCCCTGTCATTCGCATGTTAGAAGATTTCTTTCTTTTTTAGGTTATTGCTATGTTATGCCTGTCAGCTCAAGAGTACTAACGTGACATCTCACGAAGATGTGAACACTTACATCTAGGAGCAGAGACCCCATTCTAAGACCAGGTTTTTAGTGCCCAGAACCAACCACCTTGTTTCACTGGTTGGGATCAGTCCTTTATTCTGGACAACCAACTTTCAATGAAATCAAATGATACAAATGAACAGATAATAATTAGTTGCTTCCCATTTGCTAGCAATAATCAGTTGGAATGTTTCTTTGAGAGGGATTACAGACAAGGATGTAAGACAGGGAAAGAGTGATGGGTGAGTCGTGCATTGGCCTATTTGTTAATCTAGATCAAAAGATACAATTACCTGACTGTGTTCTGTACTGTTCAGATCTTGCCTGGCCATTGGATCTTGTAACGTTATTGATATTATAGAAATGGAAGTGAGATCATTGTGTGACCAGGAAGTTACTATATATGTGGGATGATTGTGCATGAGAAGGGTATTTAAATTGAAGGTAAGATTAAAAGCAAGGAATGTTTTTTTCACTGCCATTTTCAGAGACCAATTCAAAATAGAATTATATGTGTAATTGCTAGGTCTGAAGGTACTGAATAATGCCCACTCACATTAGGAAAAGCAATTTATTTTACCAGTTCATGAATTCAAATGCTAATCTCATCTAGAAACATTCTCTTAGACACCAGCAGAAGTATGTATAATTAGGGAACTCGCTGCCTCGAAGGAAAAATTAATGGTAAAGAAATATAACTCCAGAAAAATGTCTGCAGATTTCATTTATTTATTTGTTTGTTTGTTTTTTTGTTTGCCTTAGGCTGTAACCTGACAAAGGAAAATAAAAATAAATATGAGAATGTTTGTTTTAATTTAGGGGGCAATTGATTCTCTGTATTCATTGCCCTCATAATTTTTATTTTTTATTAATTTGTGTTGAAGTTTTGTTATATAGAATTAGAAAATCTGATTTTGAAAAGAGTTTTATTTTTATTGTTGAATTTCCCCTCAAAATTATTATTTTATTAGTATGTATATGTGATACATAATAATTGCATTCAACTTGAGGTTTGGCACATATACATATTGCATTGTGATCATTTTTACTTCCCTTTCCTCTTCCTGCCCTCTTGTCACCCCAATCTCCTCATTTTCCTCAAAATCTCTATTTTCTCCCACCACTCTTTATTTTGATCTTTTGCTTATTTATGCTTGAGTTTTCTCATATTAGAGAAACCATCCCATATTTACTTTTGTGTCTGATTCATTTCACAAAACAAGAGGGTCTCAAGGTACATCCATTTTTCTGCAGATGACTCATATTTATCTTTATGACAGGGTACTGCTCCATTGTGTATCAATACCACATCTTCTTAATCCATTCATCTGTTGATGGACATATTGGTTTCTTCCAACATTTCGCTGTTATGAGTTGTGCTTCTGTAATCATGGGTATCCACATGTCATTGTCTCATGATGTCTTTAACACTTTTGGGGAGACACCCAAAAGAGGTGTACCTGGGTCAAATGACATATCTAGTTTTTAATTTTTTGGAGAATTTCTATATTCTTTTTCATAATAGTGGTACCAGTTTATGGTCCTATCAACAATGTAGAAGGGTTCCGTGTTCTCCAGAAACTCTGGTTATCTCAGTGCCTGGTAGGACAGCTGTCACATAGTGGGCCTTCAATAGATATGTGAGTGGGTGTTTTAAATTGCATTTAGTACTTGTAATTGGCTAAGATTTATGCAAAATTATGAATATAGAAATTTCTAGGAAAATTATCAAATTGAAATTTATGTAGTTAGCATTTCTATCTTAAAATTATAGGAAAACATCATATAAACCCGTAGATATCTGAACTTAAACAAAATAGAATTTTTCTGTTTTCCTGTTTTGACAATTTTTCCAGACCAATTATTAGCAAAAATAAAAGGAGAAACTACTTCATAAGCAGCAAAGCCTTGACAGGTTACTCAGGAAAGAACCTTATCCATTAGTCCCTGGAGAACCCAATCATGTTACCTTACCTGTGAGCTAATTATTGTAACAAGGTATCAAGAGACAAGACCACCGAAGACCAACAGTGAATAGAACAAGTAAGGAGTCAGAGGACTGGGAAAAAAATCAGGCGTGAAGCAAAATGAGGAAGAATAAAAACCAAAACTGATATATCGTTTGTGTCAGAGACAAGTTAAAATAAATTCTGATATTTTTTATGTTTTTATTTTGCAAGTTTCTTATATCAAAATATTTAAATGCTTCATTAGTGTAAATGTGACAGGCAGGAACTGTATAGGAACACATTATGAAAGTTTTGTCTTAGAATTATGTGTTACTCTGTAATTTCACAAACTGCCCAGTATTTTTGACTTGTATATAATATTTGTTAAAAAGATCCTAGTGTGTTGTGGTGTTTTTATATTGTTAAAACAACTTATGCTTGAATTTCATGATTTGATTTTTATTATGATTTTGTGGGTTAGAAATTCTGGAAGAATCTGATGGGGGATTCATCTCTGATCAATTTGGCCGCAGCAGGGCCTATAGCACACACCTTGATGCTGGCCTGTTCCTTCATATAGTTGAAACTGAAGTTCCCGGAAATAGCCTCCCTCATCATGAGTGCAGACTCTGTCTGGCCCTTTTTGATGGCTGCATTGATTGTCCTTCTCTATGTCTAATTTAACATCCTGTGATAAATACTTTGATATGTAACATTCCTATAATTACTAAGTAATCCTTTTAAGATGTAAAATCAGAACCTCTACCTTTCCACCATAGCAACAGCTAAGAATGTCTAGGATAACATTTGAGGTCTATATCACAGACCTCTCCACTTCAGGGTGACCTTCCTAACTAATGCTTCCACTGATGTTTTTCAAAAGTGCTCTGATTTATGACTTTCTTCTGTTAATTATCAATACTGCATGGTAACTGCTACTCTTTGGAATGTGCTCTCTGGGGAAGCCTAAATCCATGTTCCCAGGTCTAAGTCACTCATATTTGGCTTCAGAATATCTCTTATCCTCTTTAAGGCAAAAGTTTTGTTTCTGCATCGACAGGCTCTTGTTTCTCCTGGGCCCGTCTTTCTGTTCACAAAGCATCTTCAGGGCCTTCCCTCTGAGGTTTGTTCTTCTCACAGAGGATGCATTCAGGCATTAGCTCAGGGTGCCAGAAGAAAGAGACAGAAGCTTCTTGTCCTCTTATAGGCTGAACCTGGACCTGGAGTTGCATCATCTCTAGTGGTCCTTATTTGTCAAAGCAGTCACAGCCATTTTTACAGCCAAGGAAGAGGGAAATAGTTCTCTCATGCCCCTGGAAGGAGGCCAAAGGCTTTGCCTCTTTCTTTGTCCATCCACATTGTAGTTTTTAACCTTTTCAGGTAGTGGGGCCTTCCGAGCATCTAATCAAAGTTACAGAACAATGAGCTCTGACCACATTTTATGTATACTTTCAGTGGACATGCTTACACTGAAGATTTAAATGTCCAAAACACAGTTGTTTGATGAATGCAATTATAGAAATAGCATTAGATCGCTTCCTTGATATTACACCCACTGGTCTGTTCATTAAAACACTGTTTCCTCGGTCTCCTCTTGCCTCTAGAAGCACATTTAATTTTCTTGCCCTCCAACCTTAACCTTCTTTTCCTTTCCCCTTGAGGTCTGTCTTTGAAAAGATCTTGGTTGTAGTTCAGCTGTTATAATTTCACAAGGTTCATTTCTCTCAGGGTAGTAATAAAGCTATGAAGTATGACTGGGTCAATATTTCTCCAAATGAGTTCTTTTGTCCATAATTTATACCCAGCAGTGGACATTCTGTGAATAGAAAGATAGAAGGCAAATAATCCCTCGGGACAATATTTTAGTAGACAGATGTCATTGCCACTAACCAACTTTTAGGCTGTGCACACATATAACCTTCACCACCTGACTTCTTGCTCCTATCCCCATTGTCTATCTGGATTTTGTTTCTTATCAGCCATGGAAAATACAAAGGTTGTTTCTCAATTTTGTTCTGTAAACGTGATTGCTGCATCCTGAAGGAATTGAAATTAGGCATCTCAGCCTGAGGGATTTTTTCCTCCAGAAATAATAAAATGCTTCTTTGGTTTTGTCTTTTATGAGGATGCCTGCATCCTACTCACACGCCTTGTAATGTAATCTCAAGACACAGCTGTTGTTTCAAAGAGTTCATTCATGTCAGCAGCAATTAAAAAGTCCTTTGTTTTCCAAACATGCTTCCCCAGCTTGTCTCCAAGAGCTCTGCTAACAACGATTCCTGCAGTCTGAGGAAAGGAATCTTTATTGTGTGTGGCAGACAGGGTGTGCTCCGCTCATTTGCAGTTTTGTTCTGTGATTTACTGCAGGTGTACCTGTGCATCTTCTTGACGATGAGGTTTTATATATAGAAAATCCTCTGTCATCACTTTGCCACTTTGAGATATGACCTCTTGGAGCAATGATTTATGGCATGGATGTCCAACCCTTTGGCTTGCCTGGCTGCACTGAATGAAGAGGAATTGTCTTGGGCCACATGCAAGATGTATAACATAGTTCTCACATCTGAGTAACAAAACATACTCTTTAATACCTCAACTTGTTAAATTATTTTATAATATTATAAAATCAGATTATGCCTCTTATTATTTTATAAACTAGTATTTAATAGATAAGCAAACTTTCATATCTGCTTAACAATAATAATCACCTGTCTTCACAGAGGCACTCACATAGGCAGATTGAAGTCCTATTATCAGTAATTGCTGGATTTTCTTCCTGAGTCGCACAAACATGTGGGTTTCCATCTGAGTGACTGTGTTTGGCGCAGGAGGCAGAATCAGCACTGCTCTGTGCCTGTGTGTTCCGCTGTCGTCTGTACAATCTATGCTCCAGCACTGTGCACTGAAGCCAAGGAAAACATGGGTAAAGATCACTTTAGTGCTGAACGTTGGTGATCTTGAGGGGCTGTGTTACTAGCTGTCGAGGGCTGCATTAGTCCATGGGCCATGGGTGGGGCACATCTGGGTGAAATCATGTTTTCTACATACAAAGGAAATCAAACCAGTTGATTTGTATCAACGTGCTATCCTGGGTTTATTTTCATTTTACATATCGAAATGACTGCATCCTGAGAGTTCAACCTCAAATCCTGACTTTGTCTCTGCCAGGTAAAATATGCCTTTTATAAGATAATACCTCATGCATATAGGCATGCTTTGTGTTTCAAGTTCGCACACCTGAAGGGTGGAAGGAGAGTCATGTGATATGATTACAAGGCACTGGAAAGGACTATTTTTTTCCTCCATCCATCCTCTTGTGACCTCATGAGTGAGTTTGTTCCTTCTGGAGGATAAGAGAAAATATACATGCTCTCATTATATCTGACTGTTTTCGCATGTGGAGTGGTACCTCAGATATCTTTTAGGAACATTTACAAGTGTTAGTTATTAACCCATCTGTGTATCTTTCAGACTGCTACACGTACATGATTTCCAGTTTTAATTATTTGTGTGCATGGAGTGATGGTGGTTAGGGTGGGAATAAGTGGAAAGCTTCTCAAATAACAAACCCTTTGTGATTTTATTCTGTTACTAGACATCTTTTTGTTTCAGAAGGAAAACAGAAGATAAATGGGAGGACAAGGAGCTGAGAAAACTAATTTATAGGGAGCTGAAAAGTCAAGTTGTACAGCCAGGAGGAAAAATTTCCCCTCATATTTTAAATAATGAAAATGAGCAACTGACATTTCATATGAAATATTTGCTTACTTACTTGATGAGGGATTTTGTATTTAGCAGATAGTAACCAGTCTGGACTCCACAGTGTAGGTGATACATGAAGTTAGAAGGAACATCTGAAGGAGTTGGGGACGTTTCCAACTCAAGATCCCTAAGGGTCAGTGGCCTTGAAAAAGAAAGCTAGAGCAGCATATGGTGTAGCATCTTGATCTGTGTCTATGCTACAAGGTACTTTCTCTCTTCTGCCATTATGAAATTAAAGATCAAGAAACTTGAGAACATCATGCTTAGTGAAGTGAGTCAGAAGCAGAAGGTGAAACATCGAATGGTCTCTCTGATATGAGAGACTCAGATCACAACTATCTCATGGAACTTAAAACGGAAATCAAAGTGAAACAGGTGTAGAGCAGGGGAGAGAGGGAAGAGAAGGGAGGGGTAGGGACAAAACGAGAGCGGGAAAGTCCTTGTCATCTTGACAAGATACGTAAGTGCACAAAATGCTCAACTTCATTGTAAACCTTAAATTTTGTGCTTATGCATATCGATAAAATGGGAAAAAAGATAATCTTAGTTCAGAGTTAGAATTCATCTGAAGTCAGCTATGGAAACTTTGCTTTATATAAAAGTAGTCCTCAGCATGTACCATAGAGGGAACATTGACTGATTAACTGAGTCATACATAGCTTAGTCATAAAGCCAGATTTAAACCCATATCTCTTGAATAAATCAAGTCTGTCTATAGACTAGAAAACTTGACAGAAATGTAGTAGGTATTTTTCAACAGATTTATGGAAATATGTTTTACATACCATAAAGTTCACCCACGTAGAGTGTGCAGGCTGGTGACCTCTCAGTATATTCACAAGTTGTACAGTCTTCTCCTCATATTAGAATGTTTCAAAACTCCAGAAAGGAAATCTGCTCCCTCTAACTGTCACATCCCTTTCATATCCAATATGTGTCTCTACCCAGGCTAGCTCTGCATCTTTTTCTGTCTTTATGGATTTGCCTATTCTAGACATGTGGTATGTTATATATGTGCTCTCTTATGACTACCTGCCTCCAGTTGGCATCGTGTTTTAAGATGCATCTGTGTATAGTAGCGCATTTTAGTCCTCTTCTCAATACAATATTCTTTTCATTGCCAAAGAACATTACATTGGGTAGCTACATCATGTTTTGGTTTTTTTCTTCACCCAATGAGGATCACTTAGATCTTTTTTCTACATTTTGACTATTGTGACTAGTGATGATATGACCATTGTGTATAAGTTATTCTAGGCGCATATGTTTTAATTTCTAATGAGTTTATATTTGGGAACATAATTATTGGGTCATATGGTCTTTTTTTTTTTTTTTTTGAGACAGGGTTTCATTCTGTATCATAGGCTGGTGCTGAACTCACTATGGAGCCCAGGCTAGCCTTAGGCCTTGGACTCAGGCCAATCCTCCTGCCTCAGCCTCCTGAGTGCTAGGATTACAGGTGTGTCCCACCACACCCAGCATATCTGGTGCTGGAGAATTGAACTTGAAGCCATCTGCTTGCTAGGCAAGTGCTTTAACCACTGTGCTATTCCTCCAGCCCCAATATAGTAATTTTAAAGCTATGTTTAGTATTTTGGGAACTGCCAATTTGTTTTCTACTAGTTTTTAAGTGAAAGTATTGTACTACTTCCATGACCCATAAAAATGGTTAGCTTATTTTAAATAATACTTAACTATATGTGTGCACAGGTTGGAGTATATTAATATATAATTAAAATTATGGAGAGGCAAAAGAAACTTGTCATATTAAAGAAAAGACTGAAAAGAAAAAAAGTTATGCTGCACTAGAATAATTTTCATGGTCTATATGTAAACTTTGATAGGTCTCGGATTGATAGTGGTACGAATCTGGAAAGGTTAATATTGACAAACTAATTTATTTTTTGCATTTCTAGATATACAGTTTTGCTGAAAGGGGTAAGAGAAACAATGACAGGGAGAAGGGTGTGCCATTTTAAGAAAGGACCAGTGTCCTTGCTTAAGTTCTTAGGACACAAATGATAGGAGGTGCTTGGGATTGGTACTATGTACACACCAAAGAATCTATTGATCTGAAGCAGCACTTTGTAGACTGATGTGTACACAAATCAGAATGAAGCTATTAGATTTCTTTTCTCTATGTTTCTATTGAGGCATTTTGCCAGCCCTTCACCCCACACCCCATCCTTGTGGCATGCAATATGTCTGGAATGCCTAAACTTAGGTCCAAGTCCCAGGTCTTGTTCTGGGCTCTGCCATAACCCAAGGGACACGACTCATGATGTTGGAATCACACTTGCATCTGTAGAGTAGGAGTAATTACTCTCACCAATTTCAAGGAGACAGGCTTATGTGTTGACAAATAAGAC
Source organism: Ctenodactylus gundi (assembly GCA_004027205.1). Lineage (NCBI taxonomy): Eukaryota > Metazoa > Chordata > Mammalia > Rodentia > Ctenodactylidae > Ctenodactylus > Ctenodactylus gundi. The sequence goes on from PVKB01000058.1 coordinate 1,321,291, forward strand.
GATATCTAGCATGCAGCACTGTATGATCATCAAGGTCTAAAGATCATGTGTTCTCATAGGCTGAGTAGAACTGTACTCACTATAGATTTTCAAAGGGATGTTTTTAATGTTCAGATTACTGGTACTTAATGTTTTTCCACACTTACCTACAATGAATGACTACCACTACAGAAAACACCAAAAAAGTGCTTCTAAGTGAATAGTCACAAATAAAATATATGCAATTGTGAGGAACTAACATATTTCCTTAGTTATTGTATCCATGATGAAAAGAAAAGCTCACCTCAAAAAATTCCCTTGAATGCATAGTATTCCATTGTGTATAGGTATCACAGGATAGACATGAAGTTTTGAACAAAAATGGGGCCACCTTGAGACAATAATGAAATGGATTAAACATAAAAGACTGACTATAGATGGATGTTCCTCTTATGAAAATCACAAAAATAATTGCATAAAAAGGCCCCGACATGAGTGAAAGGGTAGAAAGAAGAGCAATGGTCGTCTAGGAAAGGGGTGAACCTCTGAAAAAGGGGTGGGCATAGATGCTCATTGATTCCCCAAACCCCATGTATTTAACCTGTTATAGAACATGGAATTCATGCATAAACAAATTTAAAAATAATTTTAAAAAGTTTCCTTGAAATATATTAGAACATAGAAATTACATAAAAACTGTATTTGTATTTTGCATTATTTTATATTTCAGTTGACTTAGTTCATTTTTATTGCTGCAAACAGGTGAAACCTATCATGCTTTTTTTTTCGAGGTACTAGGGACACCTCTTGACTCTGCTGTTTTGAGTTATTTTGTAATTTCACAAGTAAAAGTAGAGGTGAAGTCCCTTTGGACAGATCAACGCTATTGCTGTTTTAAATAAAATGTAGGTTAACCCATTTCTGCTGCTTCTTGTGCTAGTACTACCAAATATGTTATTGTTATTATTTTAAAAATAGCTTGTAAGTTTTATATTAAGAAAAGGAGAAATGAGATAAAGAGCTATCTGTAAAATTCATATCAATTAGCAAGTTAAAAACATTGCTGGGAATATGGTCCCAGAGTACCACTTCTTTTTGAACTTCTCATATAGCTTTGTTAAGTGAATTCTGGATTAAAAGTATTCTCAAAGATAACATTTATCCTAAGGTAATTCATTGTACATTTACAGGGATATAAAATGTTCCTTGATGAAAGATTGCAGACAGAAGATAAGGCAAGGAAAGAACAGAACTTTTTTTTAATAAGAATTTTCAACCAAAAATATAATTAGCATCTGTCAAGATCATTAAATTTTGTTGCTGTCTAATTTTATGAGGGTAGCAGCTGCTATGCCACTTACTACCTGAGCATCAATATCTTAAGACAACACAGTCTAGTTTTTACTTTTACCTACCCTGGACAAAAAGACAGGGAATTCAGTAGTACTATTTCTGGAGAAAAATGACTTGCATTAGGAACATCTTCAGTTATTTGCTTCGCTTCATATAACTTTCTCTTTCCTCTCTCCAAGTTCTCATTATTCAAAAATAATTTCCACTAAATTATAGAAAAATAGTTTCTTCTGAAGCAGAAGGGAAGCAAAGCTGAGCATGAGTCAATAAACAATTATGAGGCTTTCAAATCATCAAAAAAATGCCACCTCTGACGTATGACTAGTGCTGGTCTCAGAGCTCACAGAGCCAGTTTATGGACAGACTGCAAGGGATAATATTTTTTCTCTTTTGGAACTGATGGTCCCTGTCATCTCAACTCCAGGGAGAGTTTTTCTTTGAACCAGAAGCTTTTTTTTTTTTTTTTTTTTTTGAGGATATACTAACGATTCACATGTGTGTCTTTTCTCAAGAAGTCTGAGGCTCTAATCAAAGAGAATCTGACATCAGTGACCTTCAGACTTCCATGACTTGGACCACTGTTTGCTCCTTCGTGTGGAAGGATCAGTGCCCGAATGGCTTTGGTGGGGAGAAGCTTGGGACCACTTGGGCCTCAGTTTCTGTGTGGCTGCTTGTGAGCACTGTGACCTTGGCAAGTCACCGTTGGAAGGTCACTCAATATCAAGAGACCTCAGTTTCTCTTTTGAGTTGTACACACATGAACCATGCTTTTCTTTTTAAGATTTAAACCATATTTATAAAATCCTTAGCACATGTTACATGTGGCAAATTTTGTTGGAGTTTTCTTGTTCCTTTTATGCCATTAGAATTCTGAGGCTTGGTGAGTGACAGTGAGTTCAGGTGTAGAGGATAATCACGGGTGTTTCAGGGCCAACGTGGCAGTTTTATTTTCTACTATCACGACTGATTTGGAGGCGTAAAATTCTATTATGGCCAACATGAGAGGGGAAAATCTTTGGGGATTCTGGGAAAGATTGTCTGTCTTGAAAGTCTGAATGGTGGGAGGAAAAGTTCTCTCTGGTGCTGGACATTTTTATGTGAGGAGTTGGAGGCTGGTACTGCAGCAGCCAAATGACTGAGGCAAAACTGACTATGAAAACCGACAATGAGGATGCCAGGGTCATGGTCCAGTCTAGGCCTTGACGTCATTGTGAAACATCCTCAGAACTTCTTCGTTCAGTTTTTTTGTTAGTAATCAACAAATATTCTGAGTGTCATATTTTCTATTATTTATAACCTAAAGCATACATTCAGAAGGGAGACTGTCTCTGATATGTATTGATCAGTATTTTTTGAAAGGGGGTAGTTTGATATTTAATAAAACTTATTACATCGAGTTAATGTAAATAAAATAAATCTCAATTTAATTCCAACTGTAATCTTATAATACTTTAAAAATATTAACTTTTTAATTTCAGGATAGATCTAAACATGAAATTTGGTTGATCTCAGGAAGTTTTATTTTATTTTAAAAGCAAAACAGAATGTTATTGAATTGTATATTAGAAGGGAATTTAATAATTACTCCAGAGTCTAAAAATTTCATGTCTCTAATTACATCACACTTTAAAATCATTTCTAGATAGATTGGGGATGGGTTTTTGAATCCTTGAAATTCTCGTTTATATTAGTGTGCAATACTGAATCTCAGAGTCGATTAATTATGATATAAGAAGATTGACAGTGATCTGTATAAAAGATAGTTCTTATTTTTTTGAACAAGGCATCATTTGTGCTAGAAGAGAAATGTAATTTCTGCTGTATTTTGTTATTTAAGGGGATTTTTTCTCTTTCCTTTATTTTTATCTGACAAACCGCAATACTGAAGGAAGTGTAAGATCGCTGGACACTCCAATTTTAGAAATTTGGAACAATTTTGGATTTTTTAGATCTGTGGTGTCAATTAGAAATATAAATCTTCCATTTATCAGCAACTATAAGTTTTGTGAATCTGTTTAATAGAGGGCATACATTATTTTCCATTAAATTAAAATGTCTCAATCTTCTTTATGCTATAACAAAGTAAGTATTCATCATCCATCATTCCAAAAGTAGGTATTGTGTCACTGCAGTGTTCCAGAACACTCTGCATTGAAAGCTGTAGCCCTGGGAGAGTGTGCAGATGTTCTGAAGGCTCCTTTTAATTCCTTTGACTATATTACTGCTTTTCCAAATGATATTTCTTTGTGTGCATGAATATATGGTTCGAAACAGTTGAGAATAATAGCCTGAGTACAGGCAGGAGTGTATCTTGTTCTGACCTCTGCTAAGTCATATTTAATTTATGGATTAAGAAATGCTAAGATGGAGGTGGTGGACTGGAAATGTCTGTGGTTTGGGAGGCATCAGGCCATTCCCTTGATTTGCACAACATGGTCCAAGTCTGTGTCATTTCTCAGTTTTCGGTTGATGAGCAATATAGCTTTAAGGAAAATTATTTGACATAAAAGTGAGAGCTAAAATATAATTTAAAATAGATTTCCAATATTTTTGGGAAGAAGTCATGGTGAGTGGGTTTGGGAGTGGGTGCATAGCTCAGTGATTACAGCACTTCCTTAGGAAGCACACGGCCAGGGTTTGATCCCCCAGCCACAAATAACAGCCACCTGCCATCCCAGCACTGAAGATGGTGAGGCAGGAGGAGGATTGCTTGAGTTCGAGGCCAGCCTGGGCTACACAGTGACTCCAAGACTAGCCTGGACTGCAAAGCAAGTCTCTGTCTAAAGAAAAAAATTATTATAGGCTATACCTTCTGTATCTTTATCCCTGAATCACCAGGAGTGCTCTAGATTGAACTCCATTCCAGTGTTATAAATTCCCTCTGTAAATTTTATGCATTTCATGCTAATGAATTCAATAGCAGGATGTTTGAGGAGGGTCTATGACTTTCCCAGACTGCTTAAAGAGTCTGTGTCCAGAGCCACTGAAAGCAAATGGAATCATGTTGTGCAAAATTGGCAAAAAAATAACTGAACAATTGAAATAAAAAGAAAATGAATCATTTGGATATGGTGCTGATTACTTCTGTTTTTCCCTAGCGCAGAGTATGAGGTGGGAGCTGGTGAGGCTGGCTGCAGACTGTGCATGCTGAGCAGCCTTCACCCTTCTTAGAGGGGAGACGGGACTACGTGGTTCTGTGAACAACATTTGGAGCTCCCAGGTGTAGTTGAGGCTGAAGACTGCCTGCCTGCAAATTAAGTTTGAGAGGCATCAGGCCATTCAACTGATCCCTCCATATGCCCGACATTGTCTAATTCTGTGTCAATTCTTCGCTAATTTCGAGCCCGATGGACAGCATTACTTTGGGCAAGATTATTTGACAAAACTGAGAGCTAAACCATAAGTAGTTTAAAACTCAAAAGGAAGAGAGTCCTAGTGCTTGTTAGACTGATGTCTGTAGTAGTCACTACTTTCCTCTGTGATCGCATTCACTTTTATTGCTTAGTAAAAATGTACCTCAGATATTGGTGTTGCATAAGTACTTCCATTTACTGCCTTTGTGTGAAAAGTGAGTACATTTACTTCTATCAGAACTGTGAACTAATTTTAAGTTCATAAATTGGAAAGGCAAGCCAAAGTAATGCTGTAGTAGTAACCTGGCTCCAACTCGCTGCTTTCGCTTTTTCCTTCGCCACTGTAAGGTGTATACAGGTTTGTGTACGGACATGTGTTCAGAGCCACTTTTATCATAGTCTAAGGAACTTGCAAATTTATACAGACACGTTAAAATTAAGGCAGTTTGTCTTCAAATGACAGAATTATAAATAACAAATGTCTACTCAGAAGTTATTTAAAAATCAAAACAATTAGTTAAATATTTTTAATGAAAAACTCATGGAGCATGTGCTTTTCAAGTCATCTTAAAAACTGGTGATGCAGAACTTTTAGCAGGCTAGAAATGGAGAACACTTGCCTTCCCTTTTCAAGAGAGAATGGAGAAACAAAAAAGCTCAATGCAGCTAAAAAATCCTTGCATATTTTAGTGCTGTCACTGGTACATATTCAGTTCTGTCTTTCCCTAGAGAGTAAAAAGAAATTCCCTGACTGGAAAATCAGAATTGATTTCCATTTTTACAGCAGCTCAGCCTGAAAAGCTTGGAGCCTTCCTAAACTCTGTGTTTCACCTCACATACAGTTTATCAGCAACTCCTCCTGTCATCTTTCTCTACAAAAGACATCTGGACTTCATTGTTTTCTGTCACCTCATCTGGGGGTGTCCATGTCATTGCCAACAGCCTCTGTCCTGGATGCCTCTACTGGTCTTCAAGTTAGTCTTTTAACTGGTATTTCTGTTCCCCTTCTTGTTCTCATTAGATAATTTCTTAACACCTTGAGCAGAAGTCTGTTGACATGTTAGGTCAGATCAAGAGAGTCCTCTGGTGAAAAAAACTCTACCATGGCTTTCCGTCTCTCTTAGAGTACCAACCAGGCCCTGAGTTCTACCTGAGCTCTGGGCACTATCTTACCAACTACTGTTCTTTCTCATGTCCTGCCTTTTGGTCATAATGACCACTGTGCTCCATTTTGCCTACAAGCCTAGCATAGTGGCTAGTATAGAGTAAATATTAATAAATAAATGAATGGTAACCCTGGTATATTCCAGGCCAATATTGGCATCTGAAATTCAATGAGGCTTAATGTCTGAAGTCTCTCATTTTGTGTTTGGATCCTAACTTTTGTGATTTCTAAGAACCTTACATTTCTTACTTTCCAAAGCTTCTGGATCACTGTTTCATTTAAATTTTCTGTTTGCATTCTTCATGTGTTATCTCTGGATTTTGTTGTCCTATTAGGCACAACTCAAATTCTTCACTTCCTGAAGTTTTGTATACAGCATGCTTTGTTAAAAGTTTGGAATAACAAATGTGATATTAAAAGAAAACACCTAAAGTTAAATCTCAGGTATTTGATTTCTTAAAATCTGTGAATTTCTACACTGGGGCTATAAATAGTCCCCCCATTTTTGTTAGTGTATATGTGCCATACATAATAGTTACATTGACCTTGAGAATTTTGTACATGTATATGTCCTTTAAACCTCGCATTCCCTTCCCCCCACCTTTTTGCCATCTGGCCCCCTCTCTCATCCCTCTGATTTCCAATATATCACACTTTTGACATTAGTGTTTATTTATTCTCTGGGTATCTTATGCTAGAGAAAACCATGTGACATTTGACATCCCAAGTCTGACTCACTTCATTAAGCATAATAATCTCAAATTGTATCCATTTACTTATAAATATGTCTTTATGGCAGAATAGTACTTCACTGTGTCCATGTATCACGTCTTTTTTATCTGTTGGCCTATTGATGGATGTTTCAGCATCTTCCATGATGTATCTATTGTTAGTTGTGTTGCTATAAAAATGAGTGTATGTGTATCTCTGTGATATGATGCTTTTAATTCTTTTGAAAGATACTCCAAAGAAGTATCACTGGATCAAATGGAATATCTTTTGTCAGTTTTTTTCTTATTAAGATTTAGTTTCTTTCCATTTAGCTGATCCTAATTTTTCTCCTTGCCAAGATGTTATATTCATTTTTTTAGACATCTGAATTTGATGGAATTCTTCATTATTGAGTCAAAGTCCTTTTCATATAATTTCCATCCATTAGTGTATAAAATTAGTTTTTATAATTCTCTGATATCCATTTAATATGAGTAGCACTCCTTTTCCAGTGACACTAAATTACCCAAGTTCTAAGACATTATTTAAAGCTTAGATATAATTTTACTGTCTTAGAAGTAAAAATATTCCTCTCTAGGCAAAGTTATATTCATTTTGAAAAAATATACTTTTTATTCATCCAGGCTTCATATATTAGTTCCTTGATCACTTTATAGTCTTAAATTAATAATATATATCAGATTTTAAAAAACACCTTCAAAAACTGATTTTCATACAGTAAAAATTCTTTTGAGAAGTTTAAAAAATTCAATATGTATTACATGATATATAAAATATGATATGAAAATTTATGCTTTAATGGTAAACTCAAGAGCATCACAAGTAGACTACTTGAAATTCCACATATTGTTGGAAGAAACTTTGTATGATGCTGACTGTACATTTAAATCAAAGCCCACATAAGATTGGGCTCTCCATAAAGAGCTATTCATTCATGTGGCATTTTGTAGAGAAACTTAAGTAAAACAGTATAGGCAGTTTCACTCTGGATCTTGGCACTAAGCAATACTGATGATTAATGACCTACATTGGTAATTGGCTCTCGCTTACAGATGCCATGGACATTCAAGACATGAGATTATAATGAATGGAAATATCTCGGTAGTTCAACTAGAGCTCACTCACTGAGGGATTAAGGTGACCTGACGTGCTAGCAGAAGCCTGGTTATATAAAATTGCATATGCCATTTTTAGCTCTTTTTTGTATGGCAGCATTTTTTTAAATCTTAGAGCTAGAAAAGTCAGAAAAAGAGAGAACATTATGAAATGATACCAAAAAACATTTGAAACCAATCTGTTCATCACTTAAGAAAAGTAAGGTTTTTAATTTTTTTAAACAAATGACATTTTGTAACAATTACCTGTTAGGAATAGGTTGCATTATTATATTTTTAGACTGTACTGTAGCCTTATAAGGGTCTATGCTTATGAACAAACTCAGAGGAGTAGGTCCTGTTTTTATCCAAAATAACATTAAGCCAAAAAATCTCCTTGTGTGATCATCCTGAAGACCTAGCATACGATGCCTATCTTTTCGCATTTCTTTTTTTTTCTTTTTCTTTTTTCACTTGTTCCCATTTTATTAATATGTATAAGTGCAAAACAAAGTTTACATTGATCTTGAGTATTTTGTGCACATACATATCATAGCGAAGTTACAAATGCATTTCTTTTTTCTTTTTAAATTTTATGAGCTTTACACTCAGACCTGCCTCTTCAGATTTCACCTGGATTTGTAATTTAATCTTAAACTTTGCTTGTATCTGGTTACACTATTTCTACTTACCTGCTTTTACCTCCCAGATTAGTTTTTGAATCTTTGCTCTTCTGGGTTTCCATTGGAGATTTTCAGACCTGTGCAGCCTGGAGATGTGGTGGTAACCAAATAAGTTTTGGAATAAAAACGAGGGAGAGAAGCTTTGGAAACATGAACGTGCAGATTGCATTTGAAAGAACACAGTGTAGTTCAGCATAGCACGGGGCATGTGGATGCATCTAGTGCACCGACTCTGAATGTGAAACTGCAATGAACAGAGGAGCTAACATGCATGCCCCACACCCTAGCGAGAGGATATTTTGCAGCTTTGAGGTTTCTGGGCGTATCTTTATGTATTTCAGGAAGATTTTCTGACTTGTACATTATTGCAAAGGCTTATGATGGGACGAGGAAATTGGAAGGGGCACAGAACGTTTTCATTAATTCACACCAAAGTAATAAAGACTCAAGTTAGGGAAATGACAGTAATGATGAGCAGAGGAACTGCAGAGTTACTTCCTTGGTAGAATAAGCAGTTATCATGTATGTTAGTTACTTCTCAAGTTCCTGGGATACAACACCTGACACCAACCACTTAAAGGAAGAAAGGGGTTTATTTGCAGTTTCCTTTTTTTTTTTTTTTTTTCCTTTCCATGATCAAGCTAGAGACATCATGGTGTAGAAGCAGAGTAGACCAAGACTGGCTAGTTCTCAGCATCCAGGAAGCAGGAGGAGAAGGGAGTGCCAAAAGGGAAGGGGAGCTGCCACACACAGGGTGCCCCCAAAAGTTAGCTGTTTTTTTTTTTTTTTTTAGGTGTGGTGACTTTGGGACACATTTTACTTTGAATTTAGTGCTTGCATAATTTTTCTCAAGACACTAGGTTTACCTCAAATATTATGGAAAATTAATCCTGAGCAAACACATGCCTACATTACATTATATTCTATTTTATATTTGTAGGTTTTAAAATATGGTGTCCTTTAGGACTCCCTGCATAACATTCAAGGCCACCTAGAGACACCCAGGAGCATGCTTAACTAGGAGTTTTCTCACCCAGCGAAGTTGATGTGTCAGTATTGGTCACAGCATGTAACAGAGGCAAGGGGAAAAATGTGAAAAGCTGAAGATAACCCAGAATATCTAAGCCTGTGGGATCACAGGCAACGAGCCCTTGGCTTTGTGCTTGTTGGAGGGCCTTGTATCCCACTCCTATGGGTTTTCTCATAGGCAGAGACTAGCATAAATCTAGAGGCTACAGAACATATTGGTGCAGCCCATTCCTTATGTAAGGCGTGCTGCCCGTGAGTTTGGTTTTGTTAGGGAAGATGCTGATGTTTGAATATATTGAGTTTGAGGGACTGTTGAGACGTTTTTCTTTTAATGGGTGCAGCTTAGCAAGAAGAATTTAGGAGGGAAGCCAGAAAGATGGAAATGTGAATCTTCCCATTTATAGGAAGTACTTTCTACACATGAGCACAGAGTTGGTCTTTGGAGAACAAACCCATGTTTGATTAATTCATGTGTTTTTAGCCTTCAACTCAGTGATTAGTTCAGACATTACACTGCTGAACAAATGTTGACTCTTATTTACTCTTGTTAGCTTTCTGCCAACTTTTTCCAAAATAAGAAATATTAACATTAAATATTTGAATCATTACTCTCCTCTTCCTAATTTAGAAGATAAATTTGTATATTGGAGAAAAGAGAAATTTTGTGTGGCTAAGGATTTCAAATCTTTTCTTTTGAAAAACTCAAGATAACTTGTTTTCTTTATTCTATGATTGACTATTTCTACAACAGGCTCAGATTTGAACTAAAATTAATTATAATGTTTTGTGGAATCCCATAACAACATATTGAAATCAGAGAGGGTATTAAGTTATATAATATTAGAAAAAATTAGTTTTCAACAAAATAGGCTTCTATACTAGATAATGTGATAAACTGACCGCATTAAGTTACAAATTGAGCTAGTTTCTTATATGTAAAAACATATTTTTGGAATTTTCATTATCATTTAATGATTAAAATATTGGCAAAAAAGTTTAATTTCATCAGAGTTTGAAGTCTAATTATTTTGTTGCCCAAAGTGATCAGTCTAAGAGCTCACAATGGTAGTAAGAGAAGTTTAATGAAAGCTAAAGAACTTATGCTATTTTATGCATAATTTATGTTATTTGCATATTATCTTTGTGTCTTTTCAGAAAATACCAATGAACTATTTTTTTAAAAGTAAACTTTTATGTCTACATTAGCTTTTAAAAGATTTGGCTGAAAAATAACTTTGGAATTAGTATCTGACTTAATGTGAAATTAGTAATGTATAATGCAATTATAGTAATAATCATGAACAGTTGTAAATATTTGAAGGAAGGAGTAAAGTCTTTTTGTGTATATCATCACTGATATTATCACAGAAAAAATTTGCCTCAGGAAACATCATTCTCCTTAATATAATTCTTGAGCCAATGGCTTTCAAAGTTGTCCAGAAGCATGCCATTGTTAATTCTCATTTTCTGTGATTTCGGTTGGGTAGTAACACATGGCACATCTGGACTGACAGACAAAACCAGACCACTCTTTGTTGTCTCTAGTGGATCACTCAATCAGTAAGGAGACTCATAATGACATTTCCTTTTGCTTTTTCTTTTCTATTCCAAGTCAAGTGTCACATAACATAGTAGGTAAATCTGGGCATTGACAATTTCTGCCATTGAGCAGAAGCTGTATTCAGTATTGTTTTCTTATTCCCAGAATAACAGTCAGGGCTGTCACCTTCTTTCCAGCCTGGGACCACCTGTGTGAGAAAGGAGGACATTATGCTCATGAGAGGCAAGCACAGTGAGGCCCAGGAACTCTTTGAATTCTAAATGGTTCGGAGCGCCAGGGTGGCAGATGCCAACAGAATGCTGTCCCTTGACAGTCTTTTTCATTTTTTACTCTTTATCCCTATGGCTGCCCTGGAAACAAACATAAAACCTCACAGACTATATCTAATTGCATAATCCCAGGTGGGAAAAACTGCTCTCTCTCTCTTTCCAACTAATGATCAGTTTATGATCTAAGGAAGGAGGATTGATAGTCCTGGTTAGTTTTGTTCTTACTAGTGCCAGCACAGATGCTGTTTTATTCTGAGAAGTGTCTAGAGAGGGCTGTCCCTGAGGCACGTTGTGGAAATAGACTTGGACTGCTTTTTGAGTAGCAATATAGGAATTTCTTCTGGGCCTTCAGGCAGGGCAAAAGATTAGCTATTAGATCTTTTAAAAGGGAAACATTCTCTTTGGAGCAAAGTAAACTCTTTCCTCATTCTTCAGATAAACTCTCTGGTTCTCTCTTTTGCTGCTGTGCCCCTGCACCTGTAGCCATGTGTGGGCACTCTCTCTGGCACTTCCTGCACCCTCTGCCTGGCTTAGCCCTCAGAATGCCAACTTAACTTTCAGGATGAGGTCTTAAGTCTAGAGTAAAAGCCAGTGTTGAATAATCGGCAGATGCTACCAGCCACATCTGGGGCTTTCTGTGCAGGGTCCATTCAGAGTGTCTCTTAGGTGGAACTATTGGCAGCTTATTGGGTGGAGACTTTATACTATCAGCCTTGCAGGGGAGGGGGCAGTAGAGAAAGAAGGGGAAAGAAGATGGATGCAGTTTCAGTGATGAGGCGGGCTGTTTGCCTGTGTGAAGGGAGGAGTAGAGGGCAAGGTGGGGGGTAATGATGAATTGTCTCATTGGCACCCACCAGACCAAGAGTGGGGCACTGTGCAAACATGATTTTGCGTTTACTTGTGAGAGAATGCTGAGATAAGGCAGATGTAGGCATGTATGAAAGGGAAGAAGGAGGTGGGGCTGTCTTTCCTCAACTGGTTAAGGTGAAGACTGCTAGGTGGTGAAGGTTATTAGGCCATCAGAGAGACCTAAATTCTATTTCTCATGAAATAATTTTCATTTGGGTACCAAATTCCTGAATTCTGCCTCAGTCATCCAGCTACAGCACAGCCACTCTCCATGGGGTCCTAAAGAAGACACCGTGATGCTAGGACAGCCTGCCGAAGAACTCTTATTTGTATGGGGAAGACCTTTGGCAACGTGCATGTCCTGCGATGTAAACAAACTTGGTGTGAGTTGTAAGAACTCCTTTTCCTTCTCATCTAAGCCTCTACTTTTAACAGACTGTATTAATTTGAATTCTTGGAAAAACAGGATTTATTAGGGTGGCTTACAGAGTCCATAATGGTGGCCTGCTTGTGCCAGAGCTGACAGGTCCAGCAGCTGCTCAGATATGAAGAAGGAAGAATACCGGGCTGAGATCAAAGGCCTGAGGGGTCACTGGAGGACAGCTGGCATGAGTCTGAGCTGTAGATTGGTGTCCACAGGGGAAGGTGAAGATCTGAAGACTGGATTGCATCTGCACTGGAAACCCGTGATGTGAAGACAAGAGCAGTCTGAGCTGCGGGTCGACGTCTAGAGGCAATGGCTGAAGGCTGGAGCTGTCCCAGAAGAACAAGCTGTATAATCTTTCTTTTTCCTTCTTTTTGTGTTCTAGGAACTGCCAATCTATTGGTTGGTTCCACCCATATCAAGGGTGTGCCTTCTTTACTCAATTTGTTGGCCCACACGTCAATCACAAAAATCCCCAACTCTGCCTTACAAATTAGCTGGGTGATTTCTAATCCCTTCAAGTTGGCATATACTTTCAATAGTCACTCAGACTGAAGCTTCTGATCCTGACACCAATATTCCTATCACTCTGAAGATTTTAAAAAGTAAATGGAAACATAAACCATTGAAAGTGTTGTTAAATGTCCTGTCAGTGGGTTTTTCTCTTGAAACAACAACGTCAACAACAGCAAAAGCCCAGAGCGTATTTATATCCATCCCCACTCTGGCCAAACAGAGCTCGTGCTGTCATCTGAGCATCTGTATCCTTCTAGAATTATTCACATATTGAAGCCTAATCTGTCATGGTCTTAGGAGGTGAGTGCTTAGACATGGATTAAATCACTGGGTAGAGACTTTGTGAATAGGGTGACTGGCCTTACATAATAGAGACCCTGGAACGTTGACTTATTTTTTCAGCTATCTGAGGACCAGTTAGAACATGCCATCCATGAACCTGAGAGTGGCCCTCACCAGACATAGCCTACATCAATTGATGTCTTCATCATGTGCATCTGAGACGCCTAATTGTGAGAAATAAATTTCAGTGGTCAATAATCTACCTAGTATATGGTACTGTTTTTTATATAGCATCCAAAAGGACTAAGAATGATCAGTTCCTGGGGTGACAAGTCACCCCAAAATGTTAAAGAGTTCAAAGAAGCCAAAAGCTTATCTCATAATTTTCCATCTGTTTTTCTTTTAAGATAATTTTTTTTTTTCAGTGTCCTGATCCCTTGACTCCTTTTTGATTGTTTTGCTAGCCTTGAACTCAGAGAAATTCTCTTGCTTCAGACTCCTGAGTGCTGGGATTATAGATGTGTGCCACCCTACTGAGGTAATTTTTTGTGGGGTTCTGGGGAATTGAATTTAAGGCCTTGTGCATGCTGAGCAAGGGCTTCAACTGCTATGCCTCAGTCCCCTTTTGTTTAATTTTGACTCCTGTTAGGGCTTTGTTTCTTCCTCGGAAGTGAGTTAGATGAATGAATAGAGTGCAAAAAAGCACTAACCTGCTCCTGGAAGCCAGTCATTCTAGTCAATGTCGTGCATTTTAAGATTTTCTTATTTTGTTGTAAATAACAACTTTTGATGTAGGCCTGGCCACTTCTGGCCTCCATCATTTTGGGATTTTTAAGACCTTAGATGATGGTATTTCAGACCTTTCCTTGAGCTCTTGGTTGATGAGTGAGTCCTATTTCTCATTCTCTGGCAGCACCTGCAGGGCTCCTAGCCACACTGGCCTTCTACCTCTACACACAGTTTTCAGGTATGGTCTCACCTTGAAGGGAAGTGGTGGTTTTCAGGGTGCTTGGTTTTTGTAGGTAGGAGAAGGTGAGGGGGCCACAACTTTACTTCCTTTCAGATAGCCTGATTTCTCAGACATAGCTAGTTCTTTCTCTTGTACCTCTACTCTTGAATAGTTCTTCTTTGGAGTCTATCCCTTTAGACTTTGCAAATTCAATTAATCATTGAAGATTTTTGCTACCATAATTCCAAGGACTTATGTTCTTTGCTGAAAACTTAGACATTAACTAAGCACTATTTTAGACTCATGTTTAGGAAGACATACTTGTATCTTTATAGTAATTTCACCTCCATACTTTTAAAATACACTTTGTACCATTCTAAAAGCATCACTTGACTTAAAGTTCCAAATAACTCCACCCCTATTACCTAAACTGTCCCATGGGGCTCAGCTGCTTCTTAGGGATCTGATTAAATGTGAACAATCTTTACTTTGCCAGCTAGTGACGATTCAGAGCTCTCTCTACAATTACTGAATATCCAAGGCGACTTCCTTATCACTGAGATAAGTGTGACTGCTTTCTCTCCCTCCCACTTTGATCTAGAGCAGGAATTGGTGTATTATGACTCTAACTTGCGGCTAAATCTAGCCCGCTGACTAATCTAGTCTGTGATTAGCTAGGATGAGTGGGACACAAAGAATGGACTTTTACAATTGTTTATGTCTGAAAACGTTTAACAAAGAGCAATATTTTGTAAAATATGAAAATCAAATGAAATTTAAATATCAACACTTCTTAAAGTTTTTTTTTCTGAAGAATGTTGAACTATATCCATTCGTTTATATATTGTTTACAGTATGGTACAACAGCAGAGTTAAAGTGCTTGTGTCTGGGAAGATATAACCCACAAAATATAAAATATTATATAAAATATTTGCTTTTTTGAAGAAAGTTTGCTGATTTATGATTTAGAGGCAAAAACTAGCTTGCTCACTGTTCCCATAAATGGTTAATAATTCTCCTTGCACCTTGATATTGTAATTTGTAGTGTTAGAGTAGAGAGATCACAGTGGAATCATGTTCTTTGACTTTGTTTTTTGGTTTATTCTTTCATTCTCTGTACTTGGCTTTCTCCTGGCCTGGGGTATTTGGAAAATTTCTCTCTCTGTTTACTACAGCTCAGCTTCACCTAGAACTATAGACTATTTCACCTAGAATTCCTATAGATTTACCAATATTTTAGGACACATTTACATCCAATGAGGTAGCTGTTCATATAATTACCATTCCCATTTTGCTATGCATTTTTAAACAAAGCACTGTCTCAATAATGAATACCAACTGTTTTACTGTACTTTTAAAGACTTACTAAAACATTTGAGCAATAGTAGGCCTGATAACTAGAGTAAAATGTATATATCATAGTTTCCAAGAATCACAAAGCATAGTAAGAGGGTGGGAGGAGACCTCGTTTGGTTATGAGTCCTCTAGAGGCAGTGATGCCCTCTAGGTCCCATCATCACCGGTTAGTAGTAGTTATTGTGCACCTGAGACAAAGTCTCTGGCTTCCTGACTCCTGTCGCACCATGCTCACTCCCCACATTTTTCCTAAGAAGTCTCTTAAGAAAGAGCAAGGAAAGAACAGACGTCAACTCCAGAGTTCGAGTAATTTGCTGTGGAGTGAAATGATAATAATCTTGATAGGATGCTCAGTGTGGAAGTTGTTAAATGACATGAGTTCTGTGAGGTGGTGAAAGTACTTGTGTGCACAGAGAAGGGCAGGCAGAGTTCCTCTTTCAGGCTTCCTTTGTTAAACAGCACGGCTCCAAAGACAATTAGCTGTACTGAACTGCAAAAGCAATAATTATTTTATCTTGTAGAATACTCGACTTTTCTTATTTTTCCACCTCACCAGTAATTTAAGATAACTTGATGGCATTTAAGTAGGAGAAAAGAATTTGTATGTAAATGAGGGAAAGGACAAAAATTGGCTATTAAAGTCCATTGGATTCTAAAAAGCCTCACTTTTGATTTAAAAACCACAATTCTACAAAAGTGTTTAAAATATCTAGAGATTTTTTCCCTATTAAATTATTTAATTTGAGAATAATGTGGTTTTTAATTTTAGAGTAAAATGAGTTCTGTGGTAGCTTTATAATAAAAAAGCAACAAGGTGAAAAGTATTAGAAAAGTTTTTCTGCTTAATCATCGCATTATGGCTATACATATTAGGGAGTAGCAGTATGTGTGCTAATTTGCTCTCTTTTAAAAATCGTGGCTTTTATTATGATGTATATAAAATATATGTGTATGTGCACATATACATATGTATGCACAGTTCAGAAATAATTTTTTTTATTATAAATACTGTAAAAGTAAAATTATGATCTACTTCACATAAATATTTTAGAGCTTTAAAAATCACATAAGCAAGTTCCATGGTTGAAACATTTCATATTTGCATTTATCATCTGAAGGCATCTGCCTGATCTCCAAGAGGTTGTGAGGTTCCGTACAGTTGTAAACACACTGTGGAGTTGGATATTTATGAAAGGATACAAAAAAGACTATCAGTTCAACATTGTGGAAATAGGAAGAGATATTTCATGCCATTAAACTAGGCAGGCTCTTGGAAGATCACTGACATTCTAATTTCTTCTTTTGGGCTGAGAGGAGAGAGGAGATGTGTGATAAAAAACCGAGAAGTGGTTGAAATTGATCAGACAGTTGAGGTACCTGATATTATAGTTGTGCAATTTGTTTTAAGTTTCGAAATATCTAAGAAAATCAAAGAAATGTGTCAATACTTGTCTGGCAAAGGAGACAAGAGTGGGAAACCTCCATGCCAGTGAATGATTATGGCATATATTCTCTAATGTGCCGTGTCAAGTGAAAAACATGGAAATAAGATTTAACTCTTCCAACTACTTCTTGTGGCAATGCTGCTATCATCAATTAACCTTAACCTTGACTTTGGGGCAAAGTGTCTGGGCCATTTTCTTATTCCAAAAGAAAAACAAACAAACAAACAAACAAACAAACAACTAAGGACTTCTGAATTTGTTCTTTGAAGATCTTATACTGATAACCTCTAAGGAGTTTTCTTTGAAATTCTTTATTTACTATACTGCAACAATTTTGTGTCAGTTTTTGGCTTTAAACTTTTAACACTTGTGTGTATATTCATTTTCTACTTTTTTGACTTATGTCACATGTTTTAATATTATATTATTACTCTCTTCTCTAGAACATGACTGTGAATCTCCTGTAGTCATTTGTTAAATAAGATTTAAAAAAATTAAAGGGCATGGTGCATTATTCTGACGTATGGGAGATGTCCGTGATAGCTTCCTAATATCCTCAGTGGCAGAAAATTTAACAGAGGCTCTTAACTTTCTGTGTGTATGTTCGCACTGTGTACCTGTGGCAGGCAAAGTAACAGCCCCTTTAAGATGTCCAGGCCTTGAGCTCTGGTGTATGTGAATGGATCTGTTTACGTGCAGTGAGAACTTTTCTTGGATTACCCAAGTGTTTCCAAAGTAATTGTAATTTTTTTTTTTTTATGTGGAAAGGGAAGAGTGGGAGATTAGAGAAGAAGGTAAAGCCATGGAAGCCCAGAGAGCAGAGTTGTGCATTTGCTGCTGAGGAGATAATTAGCTGGGAAATGTGGTCATCTTTCAGATGCTGGAAGAAACAGGAAACCAGATTCTCCCTTGAGCCTCCTGCCTATACTTTGATTTTAACCTTAGATACCCACTTCAGAATTCTGATTTCTAGGTCTATAAGATGATGTATTTGTGCTATTTTAAGCCATTAGGTTTATGGCGAGTTGTTACAGCAGTAGTTGGGAACTATGAGATTCTTTTGGGCAGTCTGATGAAGCCTGTGACTTTCTTATAAAGATAACGTTTTAAAGTGCACAAAGTAATCCCAGTGCTTTGGGAGGCTGAGGCAGGAGGATTGCAAGTTTGAGTATAACTGGGCAACTTGAAAACTTAAAACCCTGTATCAGAATAAAAAAATAAATGAATAAATGAGCTGGGGATGTAGCTCAGTATGAAAGCCCCAGCCCTGATTCCACAAAAAAATACATAAAATAAAACTTCTAAATACTTCTTTGAAAGGAAATTGATTATATCAAAATACCTTTGATACAGGATTGAACAGTTTTGCAAGGTAGCAATGCATGAACATTTGTGTTGATATATTAAATGACAAAGTGAAACCATTTAGAACAAGATAAACGTTGTCTTTTAAATATTAGTGTGAAGTCTCACTCCTTATTTATTGTGCTCTACTTAACAAGGTGTACAGTCTTGTAGAAGACAAAGAATTTAAATTTGAACAGTCTAAATTTGAAATCTGTAGCATTTGCACTAATATTTCTTTCTGAGCTTGGCTAACATGCAATCATGGATGGTGAACAATGGTAAAAAACCTTTATCTAGATTCCTGAGATGAAAATAATTGGTTCCAATGTAAGCCAAACAACTCTGAGAGGAGAAATTTCCAATACCTGGCCAGTTAGAAGCATCTTTATGAAGGGAAATTGCTTGCAATTGAAAAGTAGGCTTAATCACCTCTATCATTTTAAATTACAGTGTAAGTAATATTTTGAGATATTTGTGACAACTATAAGTGGCACTATTTGTGAAAAAATGACAGATACCACCAATATATCTTTTATATTTATAACTGAATAAAATGCTAACATTTTCACTAGCACTTAAAAATACTCTTTTGATCCAAGTACATGGACTCTCAAAATTTTATCCAGAAGTCTCTATTTAAAAAAAAAAATCTCTGGAATAGAAACAGAGCTAGTGGTTTTGTAGACTGGAATTATTCAACTCCTCTTTTTCACTCTAATTTGTCTTGATTATAAACATAAATTATAGTAAGATACTCAAACATACAACACACATGATATATTGCCTGTCTTAGATTGGAGAGCCTTGAATAAATGTGATTAAAGGATCAGAACTTATTTTCTTTTCATATAGCTTCATTTTCTTTCTTAATTTCTTCTGTATGTGCCTTCCTATTCCTTAAAGTGTTTCTTCTTTTAGGGAGGCAGATAATTTTTAACAATGGCTTAATAATGAGAAAATCATATTCTGTATCATAATAAAAAACATAAGCGGGGACCAAGAATGGAAGTTAGCAGATAAATAGACAAGGTGATTTGTGAGATGCAAGCATTGATAAAAAATTACTTATTTTTATTAGTTAAAAAATTTATTACAGTAAAAGACACATTGCCTTTAAGCACACTCAAATATTTTATATCCATCTGGACCCACTTATCCTATTGTTCTTGGGACTCTCTGAAGCAGTCTGGAAGTCCTCTTTCTTTGCAAAGTGTAATAAAAAAAAATACAGTGAATGGTGCTATCCAGCACTGTTTAATGCAGAGTCAGGCTCTTAAAAACATTGTGGTGTATCCTCATCCATCTCCCCCCCCCCCCCGCCAGATTTCACACTGTGCAATTTCTGGCTCTTTCTCAAAGTCAAAATGACCATGGAAAGTAAATATTTTGAGTTGATTCAGGACATTGAAACAGCTAGGGTGGCATAAATATAGATACTCATCAACAAAGATTTTGAGAACTGTTTCACAAAGTGGCAGGAATAATGGAACAGTTGTCTTGAAAGTGAGGAGTATTTTGAGGGGGATTAGTGGCAATGCATATCATATTGTAATAAAAACTTTAAACTTAAGCATTTACTATGCTTATTTTGTATAGTCAGTTTATATTTATTAATATACTGCATGAACTAAATGTATGTGCCCTCATTCTTATGTTGAAATCCTAACTCCAAATGCAATAGTAGGATATGACTAGGAGGTCATAAGGCTAAGTTTTTGAGAGGAGATTAATGTTCTTATTGAAGAGACCTCTGAGAGCTCCTTCACTCCTCCTCCGTGTGAGACCACAACAGGAAGATGCCATCTATGAACCAGAACACTGGTCTTCATCTGACACCAAATCTACTAGCACCTTAACCTTGGACTTCTGAGCCTTCATAAAGCCAGAAATAAATGTTTATTGTTTAAGCCATCTACTGCATAGGATTTTTGGTATAAGGTCTGAATGAACTTTATAATACATTTTATATGGGCATTAAGAGAAAAATTGTATTATGTATATCAAATCTCATAGATGATTTGTGTAGATCATAATATATATATGCATTTATACATATATATATATATATATATATATATATATATATATATATATCATCATTTCATGATATAATCATTTCATTAGAGGGGACTAGGGTACTTATGGAATCTATTAGACTTCAAGCATCTTGATGGTTTAAGCCAATCAGACATCTTTTACTTTAATAAATCTGGTCCTATCAAAGAGTAGATTATATGGTCCAATAGATCTTTTACAACTTTAATAATACAACCTACCATGAAAAGCAGAGATTAGTAGCCACTGATATAGAAATTGAAATGTCCAGTGCTTAAAAATTCAAAGAAACAAGATGAACTTATTTCTTACAATTCGTAGATTTCATATTATGCATTTTTCATGAAACCTACCTTTTTCTGTATAAAAATAGTGCTCTTATTTAACTTGCTGTCATGAAGACAAATTGAGCTAGTCAACTTGGTAGTAAAATAGACCTCTGTTCAACGTAGTCAGTAAAAGAGTCTAGCTAAGCTGGCATTTTTCAGGTTTTGCATTAAAGTAAGAAATGATAAATTGCTGAAGAGCAAACCTGGCCAAATCGAGATCCAAGTGCAAGAGAATGTGGAAGTCTAGAAACGAGGTCTGAACTTGCTTCAGAATGACAAGTGAAATTACACCTGGAATTTGCTGTGACTCCAGTGGATTTAACTCTATTACTTAGCCTTGTGGGACCAAAGTGGATCTCATGAAGTGTTTAGAAAGGATCCAAGGTATCTAATGGCAAATGGATTATATAATAAATCAATAGTGAGATGCTGCTGGCTATAATGGAAGTTGTTGATCCATAGCAGCAACTTTGGATTAATTTTCAGTGTAAAAAATTGCATCAGAAATAGCTGACTGAAAGTTTTAGAAAACTGAGATGAAGAATGTCTCACTTGATTAAAAACTGAAGGGCAGAAGTAATATTGCAAATAACCGAGATTTTGTTCATAGTCTTAGATTTCATGTGTCTGATATTTCTTTTTTCTCTCATTGACCATCCCCATTTTTGTAGCATGTGTGCACTCTTGTGTGTGTGGTACACAATGCAGGTAGAGGGAATGCGGACTCAGAAGTGTGAATGGCATAATTGGATCACTAAAAAATTTATAGGCCTTTTTAAATTTTTTTTCTTTTACAGTTATCTGCTTGTTGGAGTCCACTGAGCTAAACACAGAACTGTATATATATTTCAGGCTGAATTTTATTGAAATATTCAGAATATAAAGTCCAAATATTCTTTAGTCTTCACAAGTACTGCTAATGACCATCATCACAGTGACTCAGCAGTCATGAGGGCTCCTGTGAATTCACCAGCCCAGTACAAGTTCTGCGGCTGCTGCGCACTGCATGTTGCAGACTGCTCTCATAAGTGTGGGTTTTTATACACTATGCCAGTAGGGATGAGGGTTCAGGACTTGGGAAGTAAAGTATTTGTGATTTGGGAGAAAAAAAAAAAAAGAGAAGAAACATGCTAGGAATTGAGTGCATGTATTTGCTAGAGAAGTAGAGAGAGAGAGAGAGAGAGAGAGAGAGAGAGAGAGAGAGAGAGAGAGAGAAAGAGAGAGAGAGACAGACAGACAGACAGACAGACAGACAGACAGACAGAGGGACAGAGGGGCAATGTGGTGGCTTTCAATTTGACATAGCACTTTGATTGTAACAACACAAGGGGTCAAGCTGGCTGTGTCAGAATGTTTAGCTTGGTGCCTTTACTTGCCTTCTAGACTTCCAAATCATTGCTTTGACCTTTGGGTGAGGAACTGAGTGTTCATCGTATCTTCCTAACTATTTCTGTTTTATCACTTAGTACACAGGAGATAAAAAATGAACATCTACCATGCTTAGCATTCTAAGCATTACAGATACCATGAGTTCTCAAAAGAGTGGCATGTTAGCTCATCAGATGACCCTGGTGCTTCAGGCCTGTGCTCCCAGCCCTCTGGAGACTGGAACAGGAGGATTGCAAATTCAAGACCCATCTGGGCAACTTAACGATTTAGTGAGCTCCTATCTCAAAATCGAAACAACAACAACAAAATAATGGACTGCAGATACAGATCAGTGTGAAGAGCCTGGGTTGGATCCCTAGTATCACCACCACCACCACCAGAAAAAAAAAAAAAAAGAGTCATTGAAGACACAGGAGTGTAAATAGTCATTTCAATTTATTTATTTATTTATTTATTTATTTATTTGTTACTCACCTCCATGGGCATCTGGCGGGAGGCCTTGATTTTAAAAGGGGAGCTAACATTCCCTGAGTTTTGATATGTAACCAAGTTCTATGCTAGAGGCCTTTACATTCATTATATGATACTTAGTCCTTGAAAGAATCCGATAATGTGGTCGAGTTCCCGCAGCATATCCACCAGGAGTCTCTTGCTCTAAATAGATTTTCAGGAAGACTTAAGGTTGAATTTTACTTCACTGCTTTCTAAATGGATCTTGGTCAAACCATTTAACCTTCCTGAACACCAGTCTCTCCAGTAGATTAAATTAGTTGTAATTAATAATCTCCATTTCCAGGGCAAGAATTAAATGAAATAAAGTAATTGAGAATAGTGAACATACTATTAGGACTCAATAAATGTTTCTTCTCCTACATTCTTGCCATTTTATGTAAAAATTAAGGCAATTGTCGATCTTTCACATATAGCTTCTTAGGCGTAAAGCTTCCATAACCTATGTATCGTGAGCAATTCTGGAAAGAGTTCAGTGGAAATGAGAGCTTCTGATCAATGGTCAGGTCTTGCCTTCCGCAGCAGTGCTGGCTCCAGGGACACACAGCTCCTGCTGCATTGAGCATGAAATGATTTAACTGTTATGTTCTGTGCTATGGTAGCACAGGGATGCTTAATGGCCTTATGTGGGAAGTGTCATGGTTCTGTGGTTACTTTCTTTAAAAAGAAAGTTTAATTTTCTTTCTCTCTTCCTTTTTTGACTGCAAAAGAATGCAGATTTCAACTGAGGGAACAGGTATAGCAAGAGCTTCTAAAGTCATCATGTCAAAACATTCCAGACTCAAAGGGGACCTGATGTCCTGGGTGTCTAGATGAGGTTCCTCTCTGGCTCAACACTCATCTTTTATACCTGATAGAGAAAGGCTCAATATGAAGCCAGACAGAATGGGAGGGTTTATTGAACACTGTTATGTGTAGTTAAATTTATTTTTAAAAGGACCTTTAAAAAGCATTTATAATACTTATATGCATGTAGTTAAAAGTCGTATCATAGATTTGGCTTGCTTACGACTTTTGCTGCTCTTGCTACTGCCCCTTTTCTCACCACTTTCAGATGTTTGAGATGACCTTGGTAGCTTTAAACCACAGGCCTGTACTTTTATTTATTGTTTCAACACCTATAAATGGCACCTCTTAGCACTCCACGTTGTAAATGGCAGCGTCACCCTTTTTATACTTCTTTGTGCCTCTTCTCACCTTTTTGTGTCTCTTGACTTTGGTATCTGTACTTTCACTTTTTTATTTTTAAGGTCAACTTCCGATGTAACAGGGGAGAGTGGGAGGCTGCTGGCCAGGAAGTCAGGCACGCAGGTTTAAAGAAGGTTGTGCTTATTTTTAACAGTATAATTTTTCTCTGTGTTAGTTTCTTTTTTAATGTGACCAAAAATGTCTGAGACAATCAATTTATAAAGAGGAAAGATTTGTTTTGGCTCAGTTACAGAGATGAATGTGAGCCTTTGGGTGCTATTCCAGATCCAAACTAAGGCACTCAAGCTTTTACTTCTCAGATGGCCTGCCTCAAAATTCTCAAATTATGATGAGCATAAAATTACTTGAATTATTTCTTCTCTGTATCAAAGCCCTAGAAATTCTCATTGGGTATTTGAGATGGACATGGCAATTTTTATTATTACCATTCACTCTAGACAGCTCAGTGTAGGTAGCCCTGAGAGCACATGGCACCAGATATTGCATCTTTCTTCCATTGATGAAGAGTAACTCTACTTGGCAGAAGGTGCCCTTACCATGTGAGCCACTCAATGCCTCCTGTGTCTAGTGCAATGGTTGGCTTATCTGAAGAGCATAGCTACTCACATGGCTCTGGAGTTGCTTCTCACGAAAACCCTTAGCCCGGTAGGCATACTGAATCTGTTATTTTAACTTGAGAATATTTGTCTTTGAACAGAAGACATGATGGTGTCAGCACACGGTAGTCCAATTACATTTAATACACCAGGAGTGTCTTAGACACTTTAATCATCCTTTAAGTTTGTCCTTAAATGCCTACCCATCTCTACTTTTTGATGGATAAAGGACACGGTATAGGAAGCCTCATTTCTTTTGCAGTTAACCTCAGGGACAAATTTTAGGATATAGCAGATTTATCCCTCTCGCTGTTCAGAACCTCCCACACCAAGATCATCAGTGAGAGTTCACAGAGGAAGGCAGAGGCTGCGCAGGGGCTCTCCCTGAATTTAAGATCTTATGTAATTGCAGACATAAGAAATTGAAGGTCCAATAGAGGGCACTGGAGGACAGAAAAAGAGTAATATCAAGTCTTCTGAAGCGTTGTGAGTGGGTAAATCAGCTTGCAGAGAAATCCGAGAAGCCAAGTCTCAGAAAGACAGCAGGTGTGGCCTTGTTATTTCTATGGTGACAAGATCAAATCAAGAGGCTGACTGGATGAGGTGAGTATCAGGGCATGCGCAGGCCTGTTTCCTGGGGAACAGATGTGCTTTCCAGATACGGGCGGCTCTGCAGGCATTTAAATCCTGTCCAGGAGGACACTGTAACAAAGTCAGAAGACCGCCCACGAGGAGCCCCACACAAGAACATTTGCTGCAGCTGTCTTTGTCTTGTCAGATGTTCTCATACTGGACTGAGGGACCCAGGTGTGCCCTTCGGGGAAAGGAGTCCTTCAGCTTTGGTCATCTCTCCCAGGGAGGGTCACAATGGTCATCTGTACGTGCCAGAAGAGGCCAGCCCCCTGTTCTCAAGCTGTCCTGCCCTTTTCCTCCTTCCTCTTTTGCACACCTGCAGGGACCCAAGGTAGTTAGAAAATCAGCTAGGAGTAGAGGCAGTGAGGTAGGAAAACAGAAAGGCAGCCAAGTGTTTCCCATCCTAGCCTTTGGAATTTGGCTAACTCAGTAGATGTGATATGTTTTAACTTCAAATAAAATTCGGTTTGGGAAAATCATACTGGGCTGGGTATATTTATTACTGTTCTTATGACTAAAAGTGAATATAAACCATTTCATTATATAATAGTGAATGAGGAAGTTATGGATTTTATCAGAGATTTTATTCAGGAGCAGAGAGAGAGCTAGGTTCCCAAAGTGAATTAAAAGGACAAGTAGGGGAAGGAATAAAGTTGTTCTCTGGTGTAGCCCTGCAGGTTGTAAATGTTCAGTTGACCTGTTATTTTCCGTTGTAAAACAATGAGGCAACACGTAGTTTGGAGAGCCAGGTTATTGAGCCAAAAGACAAATTAGAAGAAAGAACTTTCCTGTTACAGAGGAGATTCGCTGAAGTAAGTAAGATTTTTGTTTTGGTAGTTTTAGAAGTGTCAGGTGGTTTAAAGTTAAGTTTTGTTGCAGGAGAAAAAGCAATATATATATATATATATATATATATATATATATATATATATATATATATTCAATGGCTCTGGGAATGCAGCCCTCTGTCAATGAGATCTCTAGTTTTCAGAATGTGCCTTTAACCTCTTTTGAATATTTGGGTTCTGGCAATGGCTGAGACCGTAGAGGAGTCTTTTCTGCTTGAAGGGTTTTGTAGAATCTATTATTTTGCTGTCTTCATCTTTCTCTAGCTTATAAAATCTACAAAATGGAGTTGAAATGCCTGATTTCTACTCATGAATATAGAAAGTGAATGTACAAGATAATGTTATAAATCTAAATTATTTAAATCCCAGTCTCCATTTGCCTGAATTTATTAACTCCGATAGGATAAGAGGAAACCCTAGATATAGGGATGTAAATGATGTATCTTATCCAAAACAGGATAAAAATCTTAGGCTTAAAGTAAATTAGAATATGATCATAAAGGGACCTTGATTGGAAATAATGTCAATTCTTTTTCTAAACCATAATCCTTCAAACAATATTATTGTGGTTTAGATCTGGAATGTCCTCCGAAAGTCTCATGTATTTGAATGTTATATATTGTCAGTGGAACCAGGTGCTGTGGGGAGATTTGAGCCTAGTATGGGGGGTGGATTACAGATATGTAAATTGGATTACAGGCATGTGGTTTGGGCTTACCACACCTTCCACACCTGGATCAAGGAGGGGCTGCTGACTGAGCTGCGACTTGGAAGGATATATAAGCTGCTTCCTGCCTTCCTTGGAGGACTAGTCTTAACTTGCCTTGACTTGGCTTCCTGTTTGTAATGTTGAGGAGCTGCCTCCACCTCTGTCTCTGCCATGTGCTTCCACTGCTGCCAGACACCCCTGAATGGACTATGACCTTCTGAAACTGTGAACTAAAATAAACCTTTCTTGCCCTAAATGTGTGGATGTCAGGTATTGAGTCACAGCAACGACAAAAGTAAATAAAACAAATATCTAGGAAAAACTTTCTTTTTTCAGTTCTGGGAATTGAGTGCAGGCTCAGACCTTCATCTCTGGCCCCTTTTTATTGTTTATTTGGGACAGAGTCTTGCTTAAGTTGCTAAGACACCCAGGGTGGGATCGAACTTGTGAGTCTCCTGCCTCAGCCCTTCAAAGTGCTGAGGTTATAGGCCTGTGCCACCAGACTCCCAAAGCATGATTCTTAATTGTATTCCTATAAATATTACTATCCAGCTTTGTGTTTTGAGTGCACGGAAGTTCTGGAAGTAAAGCATTCTGTTGGACCAAAATTGTTAGTAGCTTTTATGAACATTGATTTCTATTCTTGCACTAAATAAATTGTAAACTAACCACTTGAAGAAAAATTCCGTTTTTTCTGCCAGCTTCCCTCTATTCATAGTCGGGGTGGTTATCGGTTGGTGCTCGCAAAGCTTCCTGTGGTATATCCACTATGCAGGTCTTCCCCTAATCCGACTGACGGACGTTGCTAGAATACTAGCCAAGAATATAAACCAAGTCACCCCATTCCACACCTTTATTTCATGTCCGTTTGAAAGAAGAAGCTATTAGAAAGATCATCCCAGGGAAATAATCGACATTTCCTCCTCAGCATGCTTGAAGTTGTGTCCTTGAATTGAGTTTAATGGCAAAAACCGCTGTACTTGGCCATTAGCTTTGCCCTTTGTAATCACCCTCCCTCTGCGGGGGCATAACGGGGCTGCTGTGGTTTTTATGGAGGTCACTACAAGCAAGAGCATATGAAATTTGCTCCTTCATTTACTCTGACACCATCTATTACATTATTTAATGCGCCCTATATAAATCTTCACATGAGGCATTCTTTTAGAGTTCGGTTCTACAAAAAAAAAAAAAAAAAAAAAAAAAAAAAAAAAACAAAAAACCTTACATCGTCTGTGGAACTCATTACTAAACCTCTTTCTTTTTTGATTGTAGGAATTTACTCTGATTTACGCTGCTTATATTTCATTTTCACGGTTCTAAAATATAATTATAATGCCTTTGCCTGTTTAACTTGTATTTTTCATGTTGTTTCAAATTATTTTTGAGAAAGGGTAAAATTAATCAATTGAAGAAGTAAATAATCTTCTGTGATTTGTCTTGTTCAGTAGTCTGAATAAATTACCTTTAAGGCATATTCTAATTATCAAGCTCCTTGAAAAATATAACATAAAAATATTCTTATTTTAACAAGGAAATAATGTTACTTATTTCATGACACTATTGTGGTGATTCTAAGAGATAAAATATGTAAGCCATCTGGCATTGGACCTGACCTCCCCACCTAAAAATAATAACTGGACATATTTTCATTTATCCTCCATCTGGTACATAATAATACATCTTGCACAAAGGGTATGTTTTTCTTAATTTATTGAACTTTTTCTGTTGCATTATTATACATAGTTGTATTAAAAGCCACACCTGCAGGGTACCATAATCACATCTTTCCACAATAAAAATAAAGCGATTGATTTACTAATTTTTAATATATAACTCCAAATTCTATTTATTTTTGGGTTGTTCTTGTTGTTTCCAAAAGTCAATAAATGGTATCTAATATTTCTTTTTCTGATAAAGTATTTTCTTCTTTTCTTAATTGGCTGAATTTTTAAAGATTTTTAAAAGCAACAATTACTTTCTTCTTTCTTTTTAAAAAAATTATAGTAATATGGCATCTTTCCTTAAAACAATTCTAAAGGGCCCCAAATGTCCTAAGCTCTATGTTTTTTTTTTTTTTTTTGTGGAACAAACATAGCCACCATTGGGCTATTGCTGACATAATATTTAAGGCAACTATTTTCTGAGTAAGGGAATGTAATTAACAATATATTTTTAAAATGTTAGAAAGAAAATTCCATCTTTTAACTTGTCATTCATAAAAATAATAAAGATTTTAAAAATTTATTGATGAAATACACATTTTTTGGAAAAATTTGCCTCATAGAATGATATACTTGTAAGCAAAAAAATTTAAACCTGGTTAGTTTAAAACCTGGTTAGTTTAATATCTGCTTTTATAAGAGTACATAGACTGGCCTGTTAGTGCTTTTTAATTTTAATAATTAATTAATTAATTTTGTGGTACTGGGATTGAGTTTAGGGCCTTTGCACTCAGCTATCTCCCAGTATGATTTTCTTTTTTTGAGACAAAATCTTGATAAGTTGCCCCTGCTGGGCTTCTATTTGTGATTCTCCTGCCTCAGTGTCCCAGAGTTCTGAGATTTACAGGTGTGCAGCATGATGCTCAGCTTTTACACACACACACACACACACACACACACACACACACACACACGCACACACACACATATTGTTTGTTTGTTTGTTTGTCTGGAGGCGATTCAGTAGCTAGGGCCTGATCTTAGAGCTTTCACATTGAGCTATATCCTCAGAATAGATTTTATTTTTTATTTTGAGACAAGATCTCACTGAGTTGCCTAAGTGGGAATTGAAATTGAAACCCTTGTACTTCATCCTCTCTGAACACTGGTATTATTTGTTGGTAGATTTTTATACTCCATACTTGCATAAGTTAAACTTATTTTAGTGTACATCTTCTTAATGGATGATTTGAGTTTTTAGAAGTTTGATGATCATAAGTATCAACCAGTCAAAATAAATAATATTTATAATTTATCCTTTGTTGTAGAAGCTGACCGCTAAGGTCGTGCTATGTATAAGCTGTCACTGAACACAATTAGTGATTATCAATGTTGAAATTATTACACTGTGAATACTTTTCCTTCCTGCCTGTTTTTCATTCATTCCCCCCCCCCCCCTTTTCTTAGTAAAATAAAAATCTGTAGCTTAGTTTGTTATTTTTTTCTCCAATTTCCGTTTAGGTTACTGTTTACTTTTTCCTACTTTTTTCTTTTCAAATTCTCCTGGGATAGTGTGGGTTTATGTTTGTACAAACAACAGAGAGTGGAGCAATTTATTTCTGCCAATTATTCATGAAGTTTTATTTTTTTCCTTTTATTCCTCTATCAGAGCTAAATTTGTTTATATTCTAGAATCCTAAAATAATAAATGACCTAGAAAACTAGTATAACATATTTTGAATTTTAGATAAGCTTTAGAAGTATTTATGGTGCTGAGACTTGAGGTTAAGTTTGGTGTTAGAGGTGATTAAGTGATGACTGTACACAATGGAGTACTACTCTGTCATAAAGAAGGATACATTTGAGTCATTTGTAGGTAAATACTTGCCCCTTGAGACTATTATGCTAAGTGAAATAAATCAGACATAGAAGTTAAGTGTTACATATTTTCTCATATATGAGAAATACAAGATATAAATAAATAAAAGAGCAAAATAAAAAAAGAGAATAGGAAACATATGAGGGGACTGGACATTGGAAGAGGATCAGAGTATGGGGAACATAGGAGTAGGAAGGGGAAAAGGGAAATAAAAAGAAACTGAAAATGATAAAGATGATTTCTGTACACACTCCAAGTCCTCGCGTTGAATGTTAACTATTATTGTGCTGTATTATTATGTGTTGGAAAACATTAATAAAAATGATAATAGTGGGGCAAATTATTTTTGTGCTTCCTACTATGTGCAAGCCTTACAAATTGCTTGACCTCAGAATACAAATTTATTAAGCCAATATTTATTTCATCTTAATAACTCCCAGATTTTTTTACACTGAAGATAGCGAGATGAATAAACTCATGTCCCATGAATGAGACAAAAGAGTTTTAGAATTCTTATTTATTTATTTATTTATTGGTACTGAGAATCAAGCCAAGGTCTTTGCACTGAGCTACATCCCAGCCCGCCCCCCTTTTTGATAAAGGGTCTCATCTAGCTGCTAGGTTGCCCAAGTTGGGCTCAAACTTGACATCCATTCTTCTTAGCCTTCCGGGGTTCTAGGAATAAACCTAACAAAACCTGATAGTGTGTGAGGCCAGGAGCGCCTCACACAGGAGAATCAGGGAGCTGGGCTCTGGGTCCTGTATAAAGTCCCCATGGCAGGTCATGTGCCTGCAGACTTGTTCAAAACTTTCACTTCAATCTTCCTGCAGATGTTTTTATGAAGGGACACATATTCTGATTTTAAAGTTGAATTCTTTTTTTGGTATCAGAAATCAAATAATTCAAATTTAGAGACAATTTTGTCAAAAAATTTAAAAGAATTTCTGCTTAAAATTTCTTATTTAACAAAAACCATGGTAATATGTTTGACTTCATACATGGGTGTTTTTCCAGAGAGTGAGTATGTTTAGTTTCAAAGGCTTTTAAGACAATAAAGGTTTCCACTGTACTTCTGTAGAGTTATCTTTGTTTCATGTTCTCTTAAATTTTTCTGATACTTAAAAATTCTCATTAGCTTAAAGAGATGTTGATATTATCTAGGCTCTTCAAGTATGGTCCACGAATCTAAGGAAATGTTCTATGTTTTATAGCTAGGAAAAATAAGATTTCTTAAAAAAAATTGACCTTTAAGTTAAGCTTTCCTTTTCAGAACTATATTACCTTGCAAGGTACACAAGGAACCAGAGCCAGCTTGTGACCTTTTGTTAACATGTAATTTTGAGAAATGGGACAAAGCCATTACATAGATCAGGAATTTTATTACCAATAAGACTTGGGAGTCGGTTGCAAGCTCTGGCTTTCTTAGAAAGATAGCTAGCCATATAACTTCAGGACAGATGTTCTTTTCTGGAGGATGCTACAATTCCTGCAATGGCCTTGAAGGCCACGATGTGAAGTGAGAAGTAAATAGATTGTAGCAAGGGAGATGGAACAGAAGGTGAAGATGTATTTGGCATATTGCTGTCAGAAACATCCATGGAGGTTGTTCTTATTAGTCACAATCAACTGTTGGAAATGTGGCAGACTCTAATTAGTGCTAATTGAAAACTCTCCTAGTGGGTTAAGAAGCTGATTGGGACTGAAAAGGGATGTGAACTCAATGGGGACATATCCATAAAGCCACGACACCCTAATGGTTTGTATACAACATTTAATTCTGCAACTATTGCCTTCCAGTGTACCCAGAATCTGATACATCTCACCTTTGGTCCTGTTGCCACCTGGATACTTTGATACTGCCACGCCCCTAACCAGTCTTCCTACCACAGTTCTTATTCCACTACTCCTTATTCTTTGTATAGTAGCTAGGAGAATCCTGCTAATGTTAAGTGGGAAAATGTCACTTTTCTGAAAGCCCTAGAATGACTTCCATTAGTTTTAGAAGGAATGTGTATCCCATAGTGCTTTGTGTCAGGTGGCTCCCTGCCCTCCTTTCCTTGGTGTTTCCAGCCATACTGTCTCCTTGGTCTGTTCCTTGGGCATGGTGAACATATCTGGACCTTGTGTTCTTGCTGGTGTCCCTTCTGGATCAATTTCTATGTGAACAACTCTCTCTTCCTCAGTGAGGCCTCACCCAATCTCTCTAAATAAAGTAAAAACCACTTCTCCACCACCCTCCTGGCCTACCTACCCTTTCATGTTCCCTGCTTTTCTTCACAGCAGGAATCACCATCTAATGTCCTATGTATGTACTTGTTCATTGATGTACTGTCAGCTCCTTTCATTGGCATATGTGCATTTTATGGACTGTAGCTTTGTTTCATTCACAGATGTTTCCTCAGTGCATCGTACACTGTAGGTATCTAAAAATTATTTAGATGAATAAATGAATCCCAAAACTAGAAAAATAATTTTAATTTTAACAAATATTCATTTAAAATTATAATGTTTAATTATTACTTGCTAAGTACATACACCCGCCAATATAAAGCCAGATAAAGCTATTATAAGTCAAAGGCATCATAAGTAAAAAATGAGTTAAGCAAATCTAAACTATTGAACCCCATAGTGTAGCAACACAGTGCACTGTGCAGTAGTGGTTCTTTTCCTTGTGATTGTGTGGCCAGGTGCTGTAGCTTGCTGTTATTGTCTGGCAGTGTAGAATATTCTAGTGCATATTGCTATCCCAGAAAATGATCAAAATTGTGAATTTAAAATATGGTCATTACAAAATGTGCATTTTTGGGGCATCATTGTAAGGTTAAAAATATTTAAGTCAGACTATCATGCTTCACGGACATCTGTATTTAGAAGAAAGAGTGCTCCAGGAGTTAAACGTTGTAGATTCAGATTGTGCGGCTGGGTTCAGGCACAATCAGATGCTCAGGTAGTTGGGTATTGGCATGGGTTGCACAGTACACATGGAAGAAATAGAAGTCTTCCAAGGCATGAAGGAGTGAGGCAAAACTAATGGTTTAATTATTAGCTGGCAAAATATTATCTTTAGGGACACAACTTTGAAAAATATGATTCCTTATTTTCTTGCATTTTTCTCTCCATCCTTCTGTGGTTTCAAACAGTTGTCAAAACTTACTTCAGAGAAGTAACGATTTCTAGAAGAGCAGAGAATGGCTTCTGGATTTCAAAAATAATGGCTTTTATTTTGCAAGGACCACGGGCCATAAGTTAAGATAGGTGACATCAGAGCACAGCTTACTGTCTACATCATCTTTTCCCTGATTTGGATTGGAGAAAGAAAGGAAGCCCCTCTGTGTTCCAGAGAGGAGGGAGTCAGGGGCAATTTCAGTCTGGCCGCGACCTTCATTCTTAGTCATCTCTGTGTTGGAGGGAAACAGGGAAGGACTAAGGAGCCAGGGGCTGAGATGGGCTTTTGGGCCCCCTGCCCCCAATGTTCCAGATACAGCTACTCTTGTCCCCCTTAATTGATACTATTGTTAGGCCATGAGAGAGAAAGAAAAGGGAATAGATGATCTTCAATAGCTTCCCCAGAGCCAGAAAAAATTCTAGGGGTAACTGGCCCAGGACAAGAGAAGCCATATTTCCTTCTCATCTAACCAAGAAGTGAAAACTATTCCTTGGAACCCAGCACACCACCCGACTCTTACATACCCGGGTATGTCGTGGATCTGGACAAAAGAAGCATTTCAGCATCTTTTAGGTTTCCAAAGGCTGTTTGGTAGACTTGGTCCACATACCTGTGTAAGTTCTGATTATTTAC
The DNA here is from genome assembly GCA_004027205.1 of Ctenodactylus gundi. Taxonomy (NCBI): domain Eukaryota; kingdom Metazoa; phylum Chordata; class Mammalia; order Rodentia; family Ctenodactylidae; genus Ctenodactylus; species Ctenodactylus gundi. Next base: position 1,355,296 of record PVKB01000058.1, read on the forward strand.
CGCTGACATCTGGATGGAGCTTCAGGTCTAATGCAAAGTACTCAGTATTCAGTAAGAGGAAACACCTGACTAATAGCCTTTTCTACCATCAGTGGCAAGGTATGTGTCTACAGCAGGAGACATTTTGAACAGTGTAGACATCACCACATAGTACCAGTAGATCAATATCAAGAGTTATGACATAAATGAAAAATCATTCTTATCTTTAGATGCTGAGGTTGAAGCAAGCCTACTGATCACAGCTTAGTCAGTTCTACCCTAAAACACAACGCACTCAGGTTGGTAGAAGTGTATACCACCTGGTTGATGACTGGTGTTGGTAAAGGGTTTCTAACTTTTGTTGTCAATGTCATCTGTAGGGGCCCATTGAGAAAATAGTAGCTGCCTTTCTGCTACCACTGCACATGTGTGAAGTAGTAATTTCTATGCTTGTGGAAGGACACTGCCATAACATGATCCATGAGAAGGATGGCTCTCTGGACCTGGTCACTGCGGTGAATGACAGCATCAATGCAGAGCAGCCAAGAATGAGACATGAGTAGCTCCAGGGAGCTATTTACCATGTATTTGACATAGCCAAAACCAGAGGTCTCAAACTTCTTGGCTTGGTACAGAACCTCAGCCTGGTTAATGGTAGTGTTATAGATTTTGTTGTTTAGTTGAATTGCTCTTCGTATAAATGTGCCTATAGAACAGAAACAGAACTTAAAGAGCCTTGGAAACACTGGGCAGTCATTACCCACATTGCAGAATTAAGGCAAAAAGTGAGGCCTTGAGTATTTGTGGAGCCGACTCTCTGCAGGAAGTCAATTATGTTATTGGAGTGGAAATGGCTTGTGTCCTGTGGGGAGGCCTAGACTGACCCAAAGATGATCAGGTTCTTATATAAACCATAGTGAAAGAGTATGGGTCAGACTGAGGGTCACTGTTAAGTGATGAGGGGTTTGTCAGAATGCCCGGGTCCTGTGCTCAATTCTTTGGTTCTGGCCTTACTAGTGGTGAAGGATTTTTTAGACTGGAGGGCAACTATGCAAACCTCCTCTACATCCTTTTTTTCCCCGCAGATGGAGTTGTCCTGAGTCCCATGTCTGTGTCCCTCCACCCCCACCTGTGTAGCTGGGATCTGCAGCCACAGCCTCCCAGGAGAGGCAGAGAAGGAGGGAGAGGAAGGTGCCCAGGGCCGAACTCTGGAAGAACATTTGGTCCTGATTTGAGTTAGGATACCCCTATCTATAACCCAATTCAGAACTGGAGCTAGCACCAACACACAGAATCAGGAGATAACATTTTTTTTTCTGCCACTCTTTCCTTGATCTCTTCTGCTGAATTCTCTGAGTTTTGCACCTGGAAGTAGTTGCCCCTTTTCTGTACAGTGGACACTATTTCCTACTTTCTTTATTCAATTAGCATCACTAGCCAAGGCCAATGAGAATAGCAGATTTTTAAAATGAGGTTTGAAGTAATGGAGGGGAATAACCAAAAGGAAATAGTGTATGCAACCGGAAATGGAACATTAGAGTTCTCTCCGACAAGGAAAATCACTGCTTCCTTTTGAACTTCTTCTCTTTGTTGTGAAGAGCCCTCTGAGTCAGATGTCCAAAAGAATTTTCTCTGTAGCGGCATTGTGAAGTTCTGCTTGCTCTTCACAGGTGCATTTAGTAATGAACAAAGCTGTTGTAGTACAATCGAAAGACGTGAAGAGATGCGAAAAGTGGCCACCGTATTAAAACACTCAGGCGGTGCAGCAGAGCCAGCTGCTTAGCACTCAACAGTCCCGCCGTCTTCTGCGGCTCTTCTGTATGTTGCCCTATCACATCCCTTGGCTCTGTGTGTTCCACCTCTCTGGTTGCAGCTTGTGCAGAAATGTCAGTAATTCACCTCAGTACATTACCTGTGTCAGTTGCTAGGAACATAATGCACGATCTATCATCATTCTGTAAAGTGCTATTTTTAATGGCATGCTCTTCATTCTACTAAATAGCACCTTTGTTCTGGAGGGTTGTGACTTGACCCACACAATACACTTGCTCCACTTAAGCTTCAGTGCTGCTGAAACTTATGAGGATGCTCTTCAGAGTACTGCATGAAACAATACTTATTCCTAAGAACCTGGGAGTTCTATTGAACTTGAACAGAGGTGATAAGCAGAAGGCAATCAGCCTCACTCTTCTTGCAACTTGTCAAGTTGAATTTCAGTAGCTGCATTGAAATTCAAAGAGGGCACCTCTAGAAGCTTCTAGACTGGTACTGTGGAGTTGTCTAATCAATGTAACTGTTCAGCCTTGAATAAATTAACATGAAGCCATGTCAGTTCACTGAACCCCAGGAAATCACATCTTACGGAAGAGTAATTAACTTGCTAAAACTAGGAGAGCAAGAAATGCCAAGGTTCATCTAGGAGGATTTCCAGCCCCATCAGAGATCCCCAAAAAGCAAGTGATGTGTGTGTTGGCGGTTGCCTTCTTGGGAAATGAGCTGGAACTCGTGGACAGATGTCATAGCACTCCTCAGTTCGCTTGTAGAAACGACACCAAAAATCCCCAGAGGCATTTCTCAGAAAGAAACAAAAGCCTCAGGGTCATGTTGCATAACTTCATAATCCTCTGAGCAATTCTGTGTACTCTGAATTCTTTGTCACTTGCATTTACTGGCTTCAGGTTTTGCATGTTGATGCCACTTGACCTTCACAAGGGTTGGTGCAAAATCATACCCAGCTCTGTGTCCAGAGTGGCTAACACATTGCCTTGTATATGGTGAAGTTATACCACATGTCTGATGAGACTATGGACTCGTTTATATTTTGTTCATATATTTCATTAGGTTAATATGTTTTCTGTGTGACACTTTCAACATAGAATATACTATTCTTACAACTCTAATTTGTTATCTCTTTATATCACACTTCTGAGGATGACTTAAAATATTCTTTTGCTTTGAATTTTTATTATTTGTCTCAAAACATAGTACTTATATTTGCCAATTAGATTCTTAAAAAATATCTGTTGAGAATCTATTTTAAGCTGAACATTGTGCTCATGGCCTTCAAGATAGCAAATGTGTACTGATAAAGAAAGAAAGAAAGGAAGGAAGGAAGGAGAGAAGGAAGGAAGGAAGGACAAAAGAAAGAAAGAAAGAAAGAAAGAAAGAAAGAAGGTATTATCATAAATGCCACAGTAATCATTGGACAAGGGAAACCACAGGGAACATAAGTTACATATTCAGAGAAGAAAAACATAATATTAAAAGAGAGTGGCCAATGAAAAGCAAGGCATTCAGAATTCAGGAGAAACAAACTTTCATTGCTGAAGCAGTAAAAAGGTGCTTATGTTCAAAGAGAAGCATTGTGCTGATATGTGGCTGAAGAGCATGTGTATGAGGGCAATTCTGTGGGCAATAGCAGTACCATTATAGGTATAATTACTCTAATTTGGGTTATTTTTACTAATCCCAAATGTTATTTTTTTATCTGCATATGCCATCCTGAAATTCTGATGGAGTTGGTCATTAGGGCCCTGTTCCCTGACAAGGCCTTAGTCATGAGTCCTATTCCTCAACAGACATGTGGTGTAACTTTCACATCGGGTGTGCTATTGAAAAAGTCTGTGCCCACACCTCTATCTTTAAGAATTTTATCCACTTTGTTATCCAGGAAGTTCAGTGGTTCTGTTTTAATATTGAGTTCTTTGATTCACTTTGATTTGATTTTAGCAAGTGGCAATAGGTGGGGGTCTAGATTCAATCTTTTCAGTGTGGATAACCACTTCTGTCAGTATCATTTATTGAAGAGACTATTCCTTTCTCCAGTGTACGTGTTTGGTTCCTTCCTCGGGGTTGAGACAACTGAGGGTAATTGAAATTGTCTTTGCATCCTCCATTCTGATACTTTGGTCAGCCTTTTTATTTTTGTGCCAATCCCATTTTTTTTAAAAATCATTGTTGCTTTGTGGTGTAACTTGATATTCAGAATTGTGGTGGAACCTGATTTTTTTTTTTTTTTTTTTTTTTTTTTTTTTTTTTTTTTTTTTTTTTTTTTTTTTTTTTTTTTTTTTTTTTTTTTTTTTTTTTTTTTTTTTTTTTTTTTTTTTTTTTTTTTTTTTTTTTTTTTTTTTTTTTTTTTTTTTTTTTTTTTTTTTTTTTTTTTTTTTTTTTTTTTTTTTTTTTTTTTTTTTTTTTTTTT
>PVKB01000059.1:0-175911 GCA_004027205.1 Ctenodactylus gundi
CGCCATCAGCTATTATATTCTCTCTCTCTCTTGAAATTTGTGCTGGAAAAAATTCTGAATAAGTCATTTGTTCTAAGTTATGAGAGATTTTCCCAGTGGGACAATAATGTCTTTTTTTAAAATTCAGCAGTATTAGAAAATGAGGCACTCTGAATAAATAATAATTCCAGAAAAATGAAAATCCTAATTTTAAGTGCCAATTAAAAATTAATTGACTTCGATAGGTGCACTTGAAAACACATTGTACATAGCACTGTCGTCATACATGGAGGATACCAAAACACTAATTGACCAGTTATGTAACATTTCACATGTTACAAAGTGCATTCCCATGCGTTTTCTCATTGGTTGTCACATTTTTAAAAGGAAGGTACTTTGTTCCTACTTGGAGTTAGGAATCACGGCTCTGAGTGAGAGTTGCTACACCCTAAGTTACACTGCACTACAGTACCATGACGCCTTGCACGTCTACTGAGAGGCACACAATGTGAGCTCCTTCCTAAGGCTTTCCACTGTTGTTTGTGCTTTTGGGGAAACTCGGTTCACTGCTTCTGTTGAATCAGCTCCTGTATTTCATGGCTGGAGAACTTGTACCTAGCAGCTAGAACCACCCAGCCTAGCTTACTACATACACTTCCTTCATCTAATTACTTCTTACCTCTTATAAGCTGGACAACCACTGAGTAAATTAGCTCATTAAAACAATACCTTACAATACAGCAAAATGAGCTATCCATTCATTTCAGCCTATCTATTGCAATGACTTCATCTGTAAGATAACAGAGTTTTAACATTAACTTTTCTGATCACATTGTCTCAGATGATGATCTTGTTCTAGATTTGGAGACTTGCCAACTTCGAATGGACCTCTCAGTCCACCATGACCTTCGTGCTTTCATTAGAATCTTCAAATCTCTTTACTTGTGAGGAAATGCAATGCTTAGCTCTTCTTTTTTTTAAATCCTGCCCCAGGGTACTAAAGGCTCCTAGAGAAATTTAGGAAAATATACTGAATAGTTAATTATTTGTGGAGAATTTTGTAAAAGCAATACTTTGTAAAAAATGTAGAAGGTAAATTTTAAAGCGTTCCTTTCCTTAATAAAGGAAATAACATTTCCCTGGATCACCTATAGTTCCTAAACTCTAATGCAAGCTCTAGACAATTTGTCATACTTCCCTGCAATCCATTTCTACATGCAAATGTACATATGCCTGATTCTTTGTGTCTATTTACATAGCATTTTGGTTTTTCTTTTTTTTTTCGCTTACTTTATGTCATTGCCATTTTTCTTATCATTGTATAGTTTTTATATATCATATTTAAGGACTGCATAATGATTTGTCAGGTAGTTACATACTGTACCCATTTTCAAATAGAATCTTGTCTCTGTTTCTACATTCTTATATTTTTATGGCTTGAAGTATTATAAATAACATTGCAAAAGTGAGTAAGATGCAAATCAAATGCTGCATAGTGTCCCTAATATGAGAATCCAATGTACAAACATGTTTTGGAGCTTCCCAGGAGAGACATAAGGACTCAGGGTGATAGATTTGTGGAAAGGGTGGGTGGGTGAGTGGGTAAGAGTGTGGCAAGGCAGGAAACGGGAGGCGAGTGAATATGAAGTAGATGAAATATGTATGCACACCAGTTTCTCAAGTTTGATGCAACTGTAGTATATCACATATACCAAATACATACAAATGAAAAATAAATTTTTCACATTTCTATTAGGATTATTTTCTAATTAAACTCCTAAAATTGACAGTACCAGATCAAAGGCGCAAAAGCTTTTAGCTACTTGAAAGAATTAGCATCCCAAAGCAATCCTGAGCACCAAGGCAGGAGGCATTACAATACCAGACATTAGGCTGTACTATAAAGCAATAGTTGTAAAAACAACTTGGTACTGGCACAAAAAGAGACAGACCAGTGGAACAGAATTGCAGATGCAGAGACAAACCCAAATATCCTCAATTACTTAATCTTCGACAAACGAGCCAAATGCATACACTGGATAAAGGACAGCCTGTTCAACAAATGGTGCTGAGAAAACTGGACATCCACAAACAGAAGAGTGAATGTAGTCACACAGCTATCACCGTGCACCAAAATCAAATCAGAGTGGATCAAAGAACTAGACATTAAAAGTGAAACACTGAACCTCCTAGAAGACAAATCAGGCAAATATCTAAAAGACACAGGGGTAAGCAAAGACTTCCTTGGCAAGACACCAAGAGCAAAAGGAATTATCCCCATTATTAACAAATGGGATCTTGTCCAATTAAAGTTTCTGCACAGCAAAGGAAACTTATCAACATTGTAAAAGGAGATCCAACAGACTGGGAAAAAATATTCACCACCAACATCTCAGATAAGAAACTCACAACTAGAATATAGAGGGAGCTGAAGAAAAGTAAGCCTACCAAATTAAAGAATGCTATTGAAAAATGAGCAAATGAAATGAAGAGACAGTTCACTCACAAAGTAGTTCAAATGGCCAATATATACATGAAAAGATGTTCAACATCTCTAGCCATAAGAAAGATGCAAATCATAACAACACTAAGATTCCATCTCACTCCAGAGAGAATGGCCTACATCAACAAGTCAAATAGTAATCAGTGCTGGCAAGGCTGAGGGCAGAAAGGAACTCTCCTGCACTGCTGGTGGGAATGTAAGTTTGTACAACCACTCTGGAAAGCAGTATGGAGATCTTTCAAAAAATGGAAATAAATATCCCCTTCGATCCAGCGACACCCCTCCTGGGAATATTTCCAAAAGAGGTCAAAACAACACATAACAGAGATACATGTATACCCATGTTCATAGCAGCACAACTAACAATAGCTAAAATGTGGGAGTCACCAAAATACCCATCAACAGACCAGTGGATATACAAACTGTGGTATTTGTACACAATGGAATACTATGCATCTATAAAGTTCAACAGCATGGAGGCTTTGCAGGCAAATGGAAGAAACTTGAGAACATCATGTTTAAAGAAGTGAGTCAGAAGCAGAAAGTGAAACATCGAATGGTCTCTCTGATGTGAGAAACCTAGTTCTACTATCTCATGGAACTCAAAGTGAAAAACAAAGTAAACCAGGGGGGTAGGGTGGGGAGGGATGGAGGGGTGGGTTGGGGGAGGGACAAAAGGAGAGCGAGAAAGTCCTTGTGACCTTGACAAGATATGTATGTGCACAAAATGCTCAGCTTCATTGTAAACCTTAAATTTTGCACTTGTTCATATCAATAAAATGGGGAAAAAAGAATTAGCATCTTACATCTTTTGTTTTTTCTTAAAAATTATCTTTTGCTATTAAATATTCTAATTGAGCACTTATCCTGTGTCTACTTTGTGTCAGACACAAGGGACCCCAAGAGAAATGGCGCATGGCTCCCATTCTCAAAGGACCCTCAGCTTCATATTTTCTTGTGATCAGTACCCAAATGAGATAAATTCTTGGACAGTAGTGACACAAGCGAAGAGCATATCTTACTCTTGACAAAGGACACAGACATTCGCATTAAATTTTGAAGAAAGAACAACAATTTACCACGCAAAGACACAGATTATGGGGAATCATGTTGTGATGAGCAAATTGCCAGTACTTCGTCATCGTTGGAACGTAGTGGGGGACCAATAAAACCAATTACACCTGCCACAATGTGTGGCAAGTTATATATCAAGTACTTGCTAAACGTGTTACTGACATCACACACATCAATCTTCACCACAGTCTTGGGAAGTGGGTATTATTAGCTCCATTTTACAAATGAAGATTACTTAGTCACTGAATACTAATAAGTAGCAGAATGTATATTTGAACTGAAATCCATCTAACACGATCTGCATCCCTAAACACTCTGTTATATTAATATTGCCACCCGGTCAGCAGTGGAAGAGTCATTAGGAGCTGAGAGCAGTAGGTAAGGAAGGACCATTTCATAAAGGTCCTTGCAACTCATGTTTAGCAGTGTGCTTGCATTTTTTAAAATAATGCAACATGTTTTTGATATTAGCTCTTCTGCATTTTGTTTTGTTTTTGAGACGGGGTCTCACTCCACAGACAAAGCTGGTCCTGAGCTCACTATGTAGCCTAGACTGGCCTTGAACACAAAGGAATCCCCAAGGGCTGGGATTACAAGCATATACCACCATGCCAGTTTTATGTGGTGCTGGGAATGGAACGCAGAGCCTTAAACTTGCTAGACAAGTGCTGTAACCACTGAAATACTCCTTCAGTCCCTCTTTTGTATTTTGTGTCCGTGCTGTATACATTTACATGACAACACTTGTTTTGTTAGTATCTATTTACAGTTACATGTTCCCACTGACCTTGGTTTCTCAAGTGCATAGTCTGTCTTGCAGTTATCTCCCTAGTGACTAGCTAAGCACCCAGCAAAGAGCAGACATGGAATCAACATAAATAAATTAATTGGGGAAATTTAAGCCCGATCACTAGGCTGTTGGCGCAGGTTCTTTGTGGCTTGCAGTTGGTTGTCAGTCATTGTAATTTTAGGAATTGCTTGAGCTTGTTAAGCCTAACAATTGTTAAAAATTAAATGATGTAAACATAATTAAATTCATAATTATTAAAAGTGAAGGTAATACACTGTGCAAACTTGTAACTTAATTATTTCTAAGATCTTTGCTCTTAAGATTATTTAACCTATTGTCTGTCTATGGTGGGAATATTTTACAATTTTTTCTTTTTAACTCTGTGCTCACACTGGTAACTCAAAATTATCTATAGTGTCAATCACCTCTTCTCATTAGAAGCACCCCCTTAGGTTTTGTGACAGTCACTGTGTTGATTTTCCAGGTCCTGTGACTGCTTCTCCTTCCTTTCCTCGGTTCTGTCCACTTGTCTTCAAGAATTTCTTTCTTCGGCCCTCTTCCACCTTTTTATTTTTCAGAGAGTTCACCTACTTCCCAGATGTCAACTTCTACATCTATACAAATTACTTCCACATTAAAAAAAAAAAAAAAATCTCCAAGTCTGGTGTTTCTTTTTGGGCTCCAAATAATTATTCTCATTTCTGCTTGCCGGGTATCCAGAATATTCCACTGCACACATCCCTTGCTACCAGTCTGGTTTCCATGTTTATGCTGGTGCCAACCCCTTCATTTTCTTTCTCTGGGTTTGAATTCTGTCTTTTAATTGCTTATTCAGTTATACCTGCCATCCACAAATTAAGTGAGGAAAGATTTATTTTAGCTCACAGTCTCAGAAGGTTTCACACAGTCCATTCATGGGCATCCAGCAACCATGGAAGCACATGGCAGAGGCTGGAGAGCTGCCTATGGCATTGAAGAAAGCCAAGTGAGGAAGGAAAGAGTTGATCTCGGGAGACTCAGGCAGGGCTAGAGCTTTCCAGGAAGAAGGTTTAACAATGGTTCTTCTTCCTTCCTTTACTTCTGTTCAAGCTGCTAATTGCATACCACATACCCAAGGTGCTGAGCCACAAGTCAACAACACATACCCAAGAGCTCTGCCCTGGGGACCCTCCACCCCACCAAAATCTCAACAGGTTGGTACAATCCCTCCAGGTCAAGCTCCAGGCAACTGCCTCTACCAGCCAGGCCCTATCTCCCAACAGCACATGGTTCTATAGATACTCTAATATAACCAAAAGCATGATGTTTTGCGAGAGACTTTCTAGATGTAATCCATAGCTAATTCTTAATGTTACCTTTGCTTTTTTCTTCTCATTTCTCAACATGTTTCTTAAAAACTTCATTTACAATTGCCTTCTTTATGTTCTCTTTCCTACTGAACACTGCCCAAAGGAGAGCGCTTGACCATATTTTTTCTGTCTCTTGAGGATTTATGTACCTGTCTTAATGTTATAAATAGCACATCTTTTATAAAGCAGAAACCAATGTTTAGAATATGCCACAATGCATAGCAAAAGAGACTTGGCACGTGTGATTATATTAAGGATCTTGAGAAGAAGAGGCTGTCCTAAATTAGAGTAGACACAATGTAATTATAAGGATCCTAACAGAGACCATGAGAGGACTCACAGCAGAAGAGGTGTGACAATGGAAGCAGAACAATCTTACCCTGGGGTCACAAGCCGAGGAATACAGGTGGTCCCTGAAAGCTGGCAAAGACAAATCTCCCTAAGAAATTTCAGAAGGAACTCAATTCTGACATCATGATGTTAGAGTGCTGAGCTTGAACTTCTGACCTCTTGAATGATAAAATAAGAACAACAATAATGTTTTTAATACCTTAGCATCTGACAATTTCTTACAGTAGTCATATAAAACTAATGAGGACACTAGAGATTAAGATGCGAAGTTAGGCCTATGATAACATCGCTGCCTCATGGCTGAGTTGGGACTCGAATGCTTCCATTCTAGCTCAATGTGCTTCCCATAACCACCCGTTCCCATTTAAGACATTGTTGAAAACTGATCCCCTTCCTTCTTTAATAAGATTTTGACTGATATGATCTTGCATATTAGCTCTATATTGCTGTACAACAGAGTACCCAAAATATGGTCTTCCTTTTTGGGATCCTTAAAACAAGAGGTACCATTGCTCAAAATGTCTGCTGGCTAGAAACCCATGATTCTGGTTTATGAAGGCTGATAATCTGGATTAGCATCCAAGCTCATGTATTATGGGCTTGGTCGCTGGCTTGTGGAGTTTCTGTGAGGTGGTGGAAACTTAAAAAAGAGGGCCTGATGGAAGGAAATGTGGTCACTGAGGGCATGACCTTGAAGGAGGGCCTTCCCCTCCTCTGCCTTCTGCCTCCTCCATCTTCTTCTGCCTCTTCTCCTCCTTCTTCAGCCCTCACCCCTCCCCGCTTCCCAGCCATCATCAAGTGAACAGCTTTCTTTGTCATGAGCTTCCATCCCGAGGCCCTAGTTCAAAAGGAATGGGCCAAATGAACATGAACTTGAACTTTGAAAACCGTGAGCTACAACAACATTCTTTATTTTATAAGCCTATTTTTACTCAGGTATAATATTTTGTTACATAACAGAAAGTTCACTATTTCAGTCTCTGAAGTTGCCTTAAAGATATGAATCAGCTTGTCAATTACCTGAGAGCTGGATAGGGCTGTTCCCAACTCCACGCTAAAACAGTCTGCTGGCAGGAGTGATCTTTTCTGTGTGGGTTCTCCCCCAACATGGCAGTAGTTTTCGTTTATATCATAAAAATCCAAGCAGTATGGCAATCCCTCAATAAACTGAAAATTGACAGGCCATCTGACTCAGGGACTCCTCTTCTGGTTATATCTCTAACAGAGTTAAAAGCACCATATAACAGAGGTACATGTACACTCATGTTTAAAGCAGCACAACTAATAATAGTAAATCATGGAAGATACCAAAATCTCCATAAAAAACAATGGATAAATGAAATGTGGCACATACTCAAAATGGAGTCCTACTCAGCCGTAAAGACAGATTTGAGCCATTTTCAGGAAAATGGATCCAACTTGAGACCATTATGCTTAGTGAAGTGCATCAGATTCAGAAGATTAAATATTTATGAGAAACTCAGAATGTAAGTAAGCACTATAGATAAACAGGTGAGAATTTGGGAGTCAGGGGAGATGAAAGAGAGGGCAAGAAAGAGGAAGAGAAAGGAAATGTGAGGCTGATGTGAAACGTATGTACCCCAAATTCTCAAGTTTATTGCAACCATTGTGCATCAAAAATATTGATACTTTCTAACAATAAATAGGAAAGCATTGTCATGTATTAAAAGCATGACATCTAGAGCAGTGAGCGATTAATACATACGTGACATTTTCATTTCACTATGTTGTACCAGGTAGTGTATTTCCATATGTAATACATTATCTCAACAGAAGCTCATAGAAGTTTTGCAAAACAGGTGTTATTATTGCTATTTCTATGTTACAGAAAAGGAAGATAGGAAGTAAGAAGATGGTCATTGTGGAAAGGGAAAAGGAAGGTGGGGGTGAGAGGGTGGGAAGGGGAAAGGGAGGCGATACGTAAAAAAAAAAAAAAAATTAAAGAAAAGAAAAGTGAAATTCAGAAACATTAAGAAATTTCCCAAATCCCATTGCTGGGACTCCAAAATGAACACTTTATTTTATTCTCTCCTTTCACTGTTTCACAGCTTCCTTTCCCCAAGCCCAGAGAAGCCTGGTGAGAACTAGATGTCGTCATCATTGTCCTGACCTGGCTATCTGCCTTTACTTGAAGCTAAAGATGCTACCAAGGCCACAGAAAAGAGAAGCCATATTTATTGATCATCTGGTCTGTGCTAGTGTGGTGCTAGGAGCAGTCCTACTGGTGAGCTCTGGGACATAGCTTGCTCATCTCTGCCTTCTCACATCTCCCAAAGCTGAAGAGCAGAGCTCCAAAGAGCTCAATTCTTGGCTTCTCTTCTCAAGCTGGGCTAACACTTGGATGCTCTCACCTGCTTATGGCTTTACATGCCATGTATATCCTGGTGGCTCTCAAACTTACGTCGCAGGGCCTGACCATTTTCTAAAACCTTATGTTCACATGTTCAGGGGCCCACTGGACATCCTTACTCAGCATCTTAAGCTCAGCTTATACACTACTCAACGTTTCCCCCCATTTTATTAATATGTATAAGCGCAAAATTTAAGGTTTACAATAAAATTGAGCATTTTGCGCACATATGTATCTTGTCAAGGTGACAAGGACTTTCCCACTCTCCTTTTGGCCCTCTGCCTAACCACCACACCCTCCCTCCTTGCCCTATGCCCCTGGTTCACTTTGTTTTTCACTTTAAGTTCCATGAGTACACTACTCAACTTTTGATTCCCTTTCTGACTTTTCCTTTCTCGCACACCCATTTTACCGAAAAACTCCATTAATTTTTTCTTTAAAATATACTTTCTATAACCACTGTGAGGAGTCTCTCTTATGAACCTCCACAGCCCTAGTCATTACCCTCTTTCTTGGTCTGTCCCAACCCTTCCTACTCCTATTTTCATCTGTCCCTGATACTTCCAGTTTATACTCCCTGCCAGAGTCAGAGCGATGATCTTAGGAAACTACAAATCACATCTTGTCACTCTCTGGTTAAAATCCACTAGTGAATTCCAACAGAGTTAATTGTACACATTAAAACCTAAAAATAGACAGATCTACCAAATGATTCAGCTGTCCCACTTTGGAGTATATGTCCAACGACATGAAACTACACTAAAGAGAGACCTATGTTCCCATTTATTTGCTCCTACCTGTAACAGAGAAGATATATAACGGAGTCAGCTTAGGTGACTATTGATAGCTCAATGGACAATGAAAATGTATATATGTGTCATAAAGAATAAAATTCTGCCATCAGTATTAAGACTGAAGCTTCAAGACATTATGTTCAGAGCAAAAATCCCGAGACAGAAAGACACATGCTACATAATCTCTCTCAAATGTGGAAATTAAAATAAAACTTTAAAAAGCCAACCTGACTGTACAATTGTGATTAATAAAGGTTTTTTTTTTTTGGAGGGGGACAGGATAAAGGAGGGTGATCAGTGCTTGCTGCATGCATGTGCTGAAATATCACTTCGAACCCCAATAATAAGTACAGTTAATATAAGATACATTTTTTAAAGACAAAATATTAAGAGAGAGAATGCAAAGAAGAAAATTTTATTCCTCCTCTCTTCCTTCTTACTCTCCTGTTATTTCTAGCTCTTACTAATACCTGGCATTAAACAGATTTATTAGGTTAGGTAGGTTTTTCCTGCCTTCTTCAATAAAACATAACTTATAGCCTTTCCTTAAGAGTTTTTACACAGGTCACATCAGAAAAATCAGGTTACGTTGATTCTCCGCCTAACAGTTCACTTAATCACTGGGGCTGATGGCCCTGTCACCCCACTTCTAGTAGATTTCTACAGGGACTAGAACTGTTTTTCCCCTATCCAGTCAATTGGACTATTACATTTTATGTCTTCTCTTTTGTACTGGGTCAACCCACTGGTTTAGCTGTGAGGCACTCCTAAGTTCTGAGCATTAGGACCTGGACAGAAAACTGAGGCTCAGGAACTAATCTCGGCCCTGATCCAGTATTCTTTTGTTTCTGTCTTTTGTGACAATTCCCTGCAGTACTTTTCCAGTGTGCTCACTATATAACTGCAGCAGAGCAGCAAAAATGCTGCTTAGAATAAAGAATACTTAGTTCCTGTGTGAATCCTTTCATATACCAAGAAACATAAGAAGAAAGTTCAATGTAACAGTTTTACTTCATGAAGGAGAAAATGAAGCTTCTCTTAGAAGAACGGGTCACTAGTGGAGTGGGGAGCCGAGCTGCTCCTGGTGTCGTGCTGTAGTCATGTTTGCGTGTTTCCAAAATTCTTAGCTCAAGGCCTTTAGAGTTGATGTATCAATATACTTTATATCTCAGTAACCTTCCAGGCCATTACAGAACAATAAATGTCAGACCACATTCTATGTTCACTTAGCATTTTTCAAAAATAATAATTTTTAAAATTTTCCCATTTTATTTATATGCATATATGTGATACATAGTTAACACTGAACTTGAGTATTTTTGTGCCAATATATATTATGTTAGCACTTCCCCTCTCCCTTTTTTGACCTTCTCGTACCCTCTCCCTTGCCCCAACTCACACTATCCCCCTCATTTAGTTCTATGAAATGACTATATTCTGGATTTCTCATATTAGAGAGACCACGTGATATTCAGCCCTCTGCTTCTGACTCACTTCACTGAGCATGGTGGTCTCAAGTTGCCTCCATTTGCCTGCAAAAGTCTCAAAAGTTTCTGCAGGGTAAAGGAAATTATCAATGGAGTGAAGAGACAATCTATATAATGGGAAGTAATTTTCAGTACCTACATGTCAGATAGCAGGCTAATAACTAGAATTAATAACTAGAAAGCTTGGAAAATTCAATAGGAGAACTCGCTCTTAGGGTCAATTTTTTTTTTAAACGGGAGAGAAGTGATTTTCAGTTCTCCACATTGTTTCATCCAGCAGTCTGGGAATCGTGGGCCCAGCACAGTTCCTGTACCAACCACAAGCCTGAAAAAACCACAACCTTGGATGTCATCATTCTAAATGTTATAATCCTGAAAAAGTGAACTCCCTAAAGACAAAAAATCCTAACGTTTAAGATCATGAAAAGGACAATCACACACCAGTAAGATCCAAAATGGTGAAATTCTAAAGGCCAAGATCTGCAAAACCACAACTCCAAGGGGATGGTGGTCATGGGTACCACAAGCAAAGGGGAGAAAGCCAAATTCTGGGGGAAGGGATTAATCATAAGATATAAAAACGACAACAACCTCCGATTAACGATGCATCATTTGTCTGCATTGGCATTCTTCCCAGCTGATGGAATTCCAGAAGCTCCCAATGAGTCAAAGCCTCGTTTATGTAAAAAGCCAACAAACTGGTTGACTTAAGAATAATCAGGTGTATGGTAGACATGCAACAATGATGCTTTTCAGTCACCTGCATGGTTTCCCCAAGTTTGTGATCTGCCTATGAGTGCACGTGGAGTGAACCTGTGTATCCCAGACAACACAGAAACATGGCACACTTGGGAAGAAGATGGAACGCTGGGTAGAGAAAGCTCGTATCAGCGCATATAGAGTCACGAAACAATCAGAAACTCAGCGGCACCACATGAAAAATGGACGTGAACATATTCTCCAAGGAGAGCCGTCCTCCTAAAATTCCAGCCACTCGTCACTGAAGTTTCAAAATATAGGTAATGATCATTTAATTTGGCTAGCTCTTATGGGTTACTTCTGTACACCTTCCCATACTCTATCCCCATAAGTACACTTTTTCATATGCCACATTTTCTTTTTGGTTCCGCCCCATTTAAGTCTTTTTTTTTTTACAAGTTATTGTGCTATGCACTTCATCTTCTCATCATTCCTCTACCTACAAGTACAGAATGTATACTTTGAGAGTTCTAGTTCATTTTATTCAATATGCATTTTTTGCAAATTTTATTCTGTGAGGGTGCATTATCATAATATTGACTTTGTGTGTTAGTTTCGTTGAAACGTCTTCAATAAAGAGAGGTCCTTTGGTACTATTCCATTTGTGAAAAATTTCTACAAGTTTGGTTCTTTCAGTGACTCACATGTGCCATTGATCCATTGTAGTCTCTGATTTATCTGATTAAAAGATTTAGGTGGTTAAACACGGCATTTCAGATGACCACTGTTTTAAAGCTGAAGGCACCCAATCACCAACTACAGTGATACGTGTTCACGCACTTTGCCTTTTGACCAATTTGTTTCTTAGTAATCAGTTTGATTAGTAATTGCTATGTACATGTTAATATCAGTTGCATAACTTTTATTGCATGAAGCGGACTGTGAGGAAGTCTTTTGTCATGTTTTCATGCTTCCAAATCTCATTAAAATGTAAATGAATATCTTTCATTTTTATTATTATTTTTGAAATTATTCTTTTGGGAAGTTGGTGATTTGGGATTTCAAATTTCAGGGTTATGGAATTTACAATTACATCTGTTAAGATTATGGTCCTGAATTGTGTTGAGATCCAGTGCTCTTACTTACTGATGTTTTAACTTTAGGCAAAATGTTTAATTCTTCCTAATTTCAGTTTTCTCTGAATATCTCTTAGGGCCATTTGTGAGAATTAAATGTAACAGAACTAAATTTTGTGATATAAGATATAACAAGAGTCAATATCTATGGGATATTTAAATATGACTTTGTATGTAGGACTGTGTATTTGTGTGTGTGTAAAATAGTCTCATTTGGGCTAAAGTCATGACTTCGTAAGAAAGAAAATTATGTCACTATGGGCGTTTTCCCAAAAGTAGGCCCTAAATCAGGGATTTAAGTGTACACACTTCATCTGGAGGGGATTTAAAAAAAAAAAAACTATTAGGGAAAAGGGGACACAATGCAGGAAATGGAAGACAGCAAGAAGAGCTTCACCAAGAAACCAGCCTGTTCCCATGAGAACATTCTAGGAAACAGTATAAAAAATGCACCCTGGAGCTACCCAATCCAGGGTTCAGGAAAGTGAGGGTGCTCGCGCACCCACTGACATTGCTTGAAGACTGCTGAAGGTGAGGTGTTCATTCCTGCTATGCCCAGCCTTTCCTGGGCATGCAAATGTACATGTTTGGGTGAAGTCATGTGTACCAAACTGGGACTCTGTGCCAGCCACAGAATTAACTATTTTTCTCTAGCTAGTGACAATGAACCACAGCTTAGGAATGTCATATCTAGTTTCAGTTCTAAATCATAATCCCCCTGAAAACAGACAGATTGGTACTTCTCATATTCACAGTGGTAGGCAGTGGACCTTGCACCTACCTGGTGTTTCTTAAAGGTCTGAGCTTGATATATGGCAATGTATATAAAGTCAAGTGGTTGAAAAGTACATCTGGAATTATGTTTTATCCCTGTGATTTTATATCTGAACTTCATAACAAATTTATGAGTTTACTTATAATCAACGATTGTTCTATTGTTATTATTACTCAAGTCTTAAAGATGAGAAATCTGGCACCAAGACATGAGAAAAATGATATATGTAAAAGGCAAAAAGGGTGGTGGGGCAGAGCTCAGTGATTACAGCACTTGCCTAGGTAGTTCCAGGTCATTGGTTCGATCCCTATCACCAAATAACAGTTGGGCATGGTGGTATATGCCTGTGATAACAGCACTCAAGAGACTGAAGCAAGAAGATGGTTGTGAGTTCCAGACCAGCCTGACCTACATAGTGAGTTCAGGACAATCCTGGACTACAGAGTGAGACCCTGTTTCCAAACAAATAAATCAGTCAATAAATAGACAGGCAGATAGATGGATAGATGGAAAGCAGAAAAGAAGAAGTTAGTTCTTTTGATCTGGAATGCATACTTTACAGAAAACTAACAGTAGTGATGAAAACTAATAGGCAGCTATTCAAAAGATCACATGATCAACAATGTCTGGAAATTAAAAGCAAAATTCCTTTTGATGCCGCAAAAGACATTTCCAAAGGACATTCACACGGTTGTATGTGTTTTAATTGTTCTTAAATTGTTTTTGTAAAGCTGTTGCCACATTTCCAGCATTTTTATGGAAACTTCAGGGGAAAAATTACTCTGTGAACTTTTTCTTATTAAGACAAGTAAATAAATAAAGATGAAACTTTGTGAATACATCTGAAACTCAGATAAGGTTTCCTCTGTGGCTCTCGCTAACACAGAAAAATCTATTTAAAATTTCCACACTTCCCCTTTCCTTTCAAACCCACTCCAGTTAGCCTTGGCTTCTACCCCTCCTTCCCCAGTTATAAAATCAAATGGAATGTTTGTACTGAAGGGACAAATCTGTGCAGTGACTCAGAGGAAACAAGCATTTATAAACCATGTTTCCCTAAAACCTCAGTACAAACATGGCTTTGGTCCAGCTCCAGATCGGATGGGACAAGACTCACTGGTGTGGCCCCTGCACACTGAGGGCAAGAGGGGCCTGGCTAGAAACAAGCCTGGGCTGCAAATGGTCCAGAGACGACACCAAGACCGAGAGTCAAAACCACTATGGCCAAAGTGAATAAGATAAATTGGGCTTCTCTGGAAAGGAATGTTCTCTCGAATTTTTCAATGAGTATGACCTGGCTACAGGCTTCATGGTGAATCCATTCTGTAACACCTGTCTTCTTACATAATACCTTTGGTCATGGGCCTAGGTTGACTGCATCCGTCTGGATCACAAAGGGTTATAAGGACAGCTTGGTTTTAGCTCTAGAGACCAGGAGGTTTAGTTTTGAATCCCAATTTGCCACTTCGTATTTTCACTTAACAAATGTTTACAAAGAACTGAGTTTGTGCCAGGCATGGTTCTAAGTTCTGAGAATGAGGGAGAGAACTGGGTAGATGTGGTCCCTGTTCTCTGGCATTAGATTCTTTTCAAAAATAATGTCATGATAATTATGCTGCAAAAACAAATTTCAAAATATCTATTTGGTAATATTGTACATGTACTTTTCTAGATTATGTCTGAACAGATATAGGTCCAAAATATTATTGATTGATATTCTTTGCAGTGAAATGGCTCTAGGACAAAACACTGTGTGAAACCAGCAGAGAACACATTAATTGTGACCAATACCTAAGTCAATGGTTTAATTTAAATTCTATTGAGGATACGTTTTAAAAAGTTGCCTAAAACAATGTCTTTATTGTCTCAGAACTAGGAACATATAAGTTTAAACAAATTAATTTTACTAGAAATGAGTGTTTTAGATTATCTTTTATATTTAAGTTGTTATCAATTATTAAAATTAAATTTTCAGGAAATGCTTTAGTGGTTTAAGTACAATGTCATCAATAGCTTTGCTTTGAATAAAAAATCTTTACTTTTATGTCAAGTATTATTTCTATAATATGTGGTAAATATAATGAAATAATAAATAATCACTATAAAAACTTTAAATATGGTTCAAATATAATGAATATAAAATAAAACACTGTTTTTTCTCCATCATGGCTCAAACACAACTCCCATGAACTTTTGTCTATTCTTAGATATGTTAGCTGTGTAAATGCACACACACACACACACACACACACACACACCACAAATACTCCTTTTCCTACTTTAATGGGATTGTAGTGTGCATAAACTTTTAAAATTTTATTTTTCCCACTACTAGTGTATCTTGACCATCTTTTTGTAGCAGTAAGATTTAGGACCACCATACTTTAATGACTCTTGCACAGTATTCCATTGTTTAAAGTACTTTGGTCATTTACCTGGTCCACTACTAATGAACACTTAATTGATCTGTAATTATGTGTATTACATATAACAAAGGAATAGCAATCCCTATATAAATACCTGTTGATATTTACATACATATTAGTGCCTATTAATTTTACAGATTATTTGGCTTTAACACATGTATCTGGATCATATCTGTGCACTCTACTATCCTCCCTTACACCTCTCTCCCCATTCCTCTTATTCTCTTACTTTCTAATAATAATAATAATCTACTTTTTAGAATGCACATATTAGAACATGTAATACTTGTCTAAGTCTGGCCTGTTACACTTAACATGATGATCTCAGTTCTATCAATTTTCTTCCAAGTAAAATTTTGTTCCTTAGGGCTGAATAATCCTCCATTGTGCATATAGACATTTTCTTTATTGATTCATGTGCTCATGGGCACCTGGGCTGGTTCCGTATCTTAGCTGTTGTGAATTGCGCCACAACAAACAAGGTTCTAAGTACCCCTGTAGTATGCTGACTTTAATTCCTTGAGGCACAAAATATGGAATAGTATGACTAGGTTGAGCAGTAGCTCCATTTTCAGCCTTTTGAGAAAACTCCATACTGATTTTCATAGCAGCTATGCTAAGTTACATTCCCACCAGCAGTGTAGAAACGTTCTGTCTTCCTGCCATTCTCGTCAGCATTTAAAAATTGTTATTTATTTTTCTTTGTATTCTTGATTACAGATGGTCAGGCTAGGGTGAGAAAGAATGTAGCTTTGATGCTTTGATTTGCATTTCTGCATGGCTAAATATGTTGAACTTTTTTCAAATATCTATCATTCGTATTTCTTTTCAGAAGTGTCTGATCAATTCATTTGCCCTTTTATCACTAGGGCTATTTGACTTTTTTTAGTGTTAAGTTTTTCTGACTTCCTCATATATTCTAGAAGAATACATACATTCTTCTGTTAGTCAAATAGCTGGACACACTGAAAGTTCTCTTCGATTTTAGTTATTTTGCCTTGCAGTGTGGGAGCTCTCTAATTTGATGCTTACTTTTACTTTTTGTGCCATTGGAGTCATATTCAGGAAGTCTTTGTCTGTGCCGATGGCCTCAAATATTTGCCCTGTTTTTTGTTTTAGTTTTTTTTTTTGTTGTTGTTGTTGAGACAACGTCTTGCTCTGTAGCCCAGGCTGGTCTTGAACTCACTGTGTAGCCCAGACTGGCCTCGGACTCTCAGCAATCCTCCTGCCTCAGCCTCCAGAGAACTGGGGTCGCGGGTGTGTGCTCCCAGCTTTATGTGGTGCTGGGGAATCAAACCCAAGGCCTTGTACTTGCGCGCTTTGACCACTGTACCATTCCTCCAGCCTATTTCAGCAATTTCAAAGCTTCAGGTCTGAAGCCTGGGTTTGCGATCCATTTTCATTGGTTTTGTACAGGATGAGCGACAGAGTTCCAGGGCCAATCTTCTGCACATGGGTGTGCACTTTTCCCGGAAGCATTTGTTAAAGTGGCCGTCTTTCCTCCAGTGTGTATTTTTGACTCTCTGTCCAGAATCAGATGGCCACAATTGCATGGATTTTTCTCTGTGTCCTCCATTCTACCCCAGTGGTCTATGTTTCTATTTTCGTGCCAGTAACAGGCTTGTTTTGTTACTGTGGCTTTGCAGAGTAATTTGGAATTGGGTATTGTGATGTCTTTGGTGTTGCTTTTTTTTTACTTTTAAGTGCTTTTCCTATTCTCAGTTTTGTGTGTTTTCTCATAAATTTTAGGATTTTTTTAATACCATAAAATAATGTCACTGGTGTTTTTACGTGATAGTTTTGAATTTGTAGATTTTGGTAATACAATCATTTTAACAATTTTAGTTCTCCTAACCCTTGAATACAAGAGGTCTTTCCATTTTCTATAGTCTTCAATATCTTTCTTTTCCTGCCTCTTCCAATGATAATAAACATCAAAATAGTTTCAGAATCTTTTATTTTATAATGCAAATAGATTGTCTAGTTTTGAATGTTGAATTTATTCACTAGCTATACAGCTACAGGAAAATTACTTCATATGCACCCAGTTTCCTTATATGCAAATTGGAGATAATTAATATTGCATTCTTCAATAGGGCTGCTTTGGTAATTAAATCATATCATAAGCAGAAAATGAGTCCTATATTTTCTATTCATAATAATGTGTTATTACTATAACTATTATTAATATTACTTTGAAAAGAGTCAATGGTTAGAGATTACACATATTTCTTTTAAATAAAAAAGTTAAAGACACATTTGTCTGAAACCAGATTTTTCTATTTTAACCTGAAATAAGTCACCATATTCTATTGTTGTACAGTTCTGGGGACAGATCATTGGGTCGTAGGCATGCTGGGCCAGTGCTCTACCATGGGATCATCCTCCAAACTTCCGCTTTTCCTTCCCTTTCCTTCCCTTTCCTTCCCTTTCCTTCCCTTTCCTTCCCTTTCCTTCCCTTCCCTTCCCTTTCCTTTCCTTTCCTTTCGTTTTTGAATCACAGTGCCCTACAACATGACTTTAGACAGTGTTATACTCTAACTGTATGTCACTGATATTATGAGAACTGTAAATGCTAAACTCTCTCATTCCTATATCTGTAAAATTTATGACAGCTATCTATGCTATTTCATAACTGTTAAGGCTACCATAAAAAAAAACTCAATGGGAACAGTTCACTTGAAAAACAGTCAGGGGCTAAGTGTGTAGCTCAGTGGTAGAACAGTTGCCAAGTATGTACTTGTGAGGGCCCTGGATTCAAACCCCAATATTAAAAAGCTATGCATTTAGAAAAATACTAGCCATTACACAACAGATCGCCCTGATGTAAGAATTATTTGAGAGGTGTAAGCCTTGTGTTACCCAGTTGTTTACATTCTATTAGGCATTATTAATAAGCTAGAGATAATTTAAAGCAGGTGTATCCAACCTGTGGCCTGCTATTTTTTTGCTCTTAATTAAAAATAATTTAATACAATCTTTAGAGAGAGTTTAGTACCTATATACATTATTATATCATATATGTTTTTTATGTGTGGACCAAAACAGTTCATCTTCACTCAAAACAATAATGACAAAAATTTGGCAGGCCACAGGTTGAACACACCAGATTTCAATTGTATAAGAGAATGTGCACAGGTTAAATGCAAATACAATATAGTATTGCATTCGAGGGACTTGAGCCTACCTGGATTTTGTGATCCTGAGGAGTCTTTGAACTAAGCCCTTGTGAATACAGATGAATTAGTGTATTATCAATAGAGAAAAAGCCTCTAAGCTTAGATGTTCTGTTTAACTTCACATACCTTGTCCTAGAAGAAGGTGCTCAAACAGAGCAGATTCTCTATATAAAAAGATATTCTAAATGAATAATGTGAAAAGTCTTATCTAGACTGATGACAGCTCTACAAAGTAGAATCATTTCATAATCAGCTTTATTGTTCTATTAGCCTCTAGATTTGGAAGCAATATGCTTTCAAGGAAATGAACTTTTGACTAGTGTAATGACAAATGAATTTTAAGATAAAGCACAGGTGCTCTTTATAGAATTATTATTATTATTCTCTTCATCTGGCTTTCTTGGCTGAATTTTCTCCATCCCTGAAGAGGATACGATTTTCATGACTGGGGACAACAGATGTTTCAAGAGGACCACGGAACTCCCAGTGGGCGGACCCGAGGGTTGTGCTTACCTTGTTCGCCCCTGGGCTGGATACATACATGCCAGGCACCAGGCAGTCCCTGGCAACGTTTACTGAATGCATAGATGTGGGAATGAATAAGTGAAGTATTGTCTCCTTAAACTTTCCATTGAAACTATTTAGATCTAAAATTATTGAGTAATTTTCAGTTGTTCACTTTGCCTGGGCACTGAAGATTGCTTTTAAAAAGTAAAAAATCAATGTGAAGCCCTTTGTAAGAATGGTTTTTCTAGAATTTAAGAAATTATATAAATACGGAGAGATGTCTTCTTTTTTTCCTATCCATTGCTATCATTGTTTTGGACAATTTCATATGTTGTCATTAGCAAGATGGCAAACATCTCTGAAGTGGCAAGACAGAAAATGTGCTTACTTCTATTTAATAAAAGCAAAGCAAAAGTGGTCTTATTTGATACTTTTGTATTCTTTTAAAAAAAAATCTCAGATGCAGAAACTTCCCAAGAGGAGTAATATATGATTTCTTGGTATTTTGTTCACAAAAATATGAACTGTGTGATACATACATTTTTATTTTCTTTTGCATAAATTTTTAACTTTAGAATAATTATTAGTGGGCTGGAAGAATGGCACATCAGTTAAAGCCCTTGTCTATCAAGCTCACAGCCCTGAGTTCAATTCCCCAGCCCCTCATGAACTGGGTACGGTGGAGCATGCCTGTAGCCTCAGCACTTGGGAGGCTGAGGGAGGAAGATTTCCAGGAGTCTGAGGCCAGCCTAGACTATAGAGGGAATTCAGGACCAGCCTGGGGTACAGAGCAAGATTCTGTCTCAAAAATTATTAGTGTATATATAATATAAATAGTTCTTTATTATTGGAGATATTCTCAAAAAATTGTAACCTCGGACTTACCTCAAAGGAAATAAAATATAGCTATAAAAATATTTCTTTTGGCAACACATTTTTCCTGCTGTTTCACTGAACCAAAAGGGTAGAAGAAAGATTCCCTGGAAATGTATTTAATGATAACTTAAACATAGAATATCATGGAATATTTTTCTTACAAATGACTTTATATTGAGGATGGATTTTTCCCATAGCTTCTAATTCAAGACATATATTCTTGATTTAATGTAAGGATTTGCTATTTTAATTTCTCACATGAAAGACAGGGAACAGATCAAAGGCCTCTCTGATAATCCAACACAGTTATAAAAATAACTCAAAAACAAATGAAATATGTTGTCACTGCCTTTAATATGTATAAAACTGTCATCGGCTTTTTGTTTTGAGAATCTATGAATTCTGGTTAAAAGATTCTTTATGAGAAGGTAAAAAAAATTTAAATCCTCAAGCAGAGATTTCCATCCCTCAGCCGTTATAGTTGTTATTGTTTTGCTTGGTCATTTTTTGGCAACTAGAACACAAGTCACAAACTGGTTTCAAGGGCAAGTTCCCCTTTGCACGCGCGCGTGTGTGTGTGTGTTGCCTTTCCAAGTTAAATTAATAATGCTATTTCTTTGCAAAATACGAAACATGGGTCTTACGAGAAAATGGTAGTCTCTGAAAATACATCCAAGCTTCCATGTACCGTCAGCACTTTTTTCGCAGAATTTTTTTTCTTCCATTCTCCGTACCTTCACTTGGAATACACCCACAGCCCCACCACAAACCACCTACCTCCCTTACACACACACCAGCAACTCATTTTCTGAATTCTCACTGTGGACCCAGCATAGCTTCAGGCCCTGGAGAAACAGGATCCTGGCACTGAAGGACCTCATGGTATGTGAGGTTAGTAGACGGACAAGTGGCAGCACTTGTAACCAAAGCACCATCATGCGGAGCCACATACCTACAGATCGCTGTCTGTCTTGACAGAAAAGATGCTTTTGGTTTTCACTTGTCACTCATGCTTTTTACTTCATTTCTCCTTTAGAACAGGGTAGAAATCCTACCTGTTCTTTTTTTTTTTTTTTTAAAGGCCCAATCTCCTCTTCTTTAGGTAGTTTTCCCCTATTGTTCTAGCTGGAATGGTCTCCAGCCCTGAAGTCTTACATTGTGGTTTTCTGTATTAATCCTATGGAGGTTATCACACACAGATTCATACTGTAGTTTACCTTTATACATATTGGCAAAAGAAAAAAAATCCTTTAGTTCCTCAAGGGGACAAACTAGATCTCTTGTATCCTGAGATACTGCAACGCACGCGCCAAGAACAACGTCCTTCATTTATTGAACCTGTGCCTGATCTATGCTTAGTGAGTGGATGTTCAAATGATTGGATTATAGGATTTTGCATACAGGCCACAGTGGATTTGTAGTGCTTACTACAGTTTATCAAGTCTTTTCCCATATATATTTTCAAATTCTGAAGGATAGTTGTTATCATCACCACCTCACGCAGTACTAAACCAAGATCAGAGAGGTTAGATCACTTTTTAAAACTCAGACAGCAGCAAATAAATGACAGAGTTAGCATTCTAGCACAGGTGTTTTGGCTCCAAGTCTACTACTCTGGTTTTTTTTACTTTATTTCCTATGGTAATTCATTCATTTCCACTGTACGGTTTTTGTGAACGCATTTAAGGTCTTTAGTACTTACAGTTGGAAAGTCAGCTGAGGAAAGGCCACTGAAGTACTTAGCATTCCTAAAGTCCTAATGTAACACTTCATTTTTAGATGCTTCACAGAATCTTATGCCAGTTAAAGAACCAGTGTCCTTCATGTTTCCGCAGATGCTCCAGTCTCCTGGGACCTCTTCAGGTGATAAAGCCCTTGGTCTCCCTCCAGAGCACAGTATTTTTTTGGTCATTGTTTATCTTATTTTAGAGACATTTTGTTTGCAAATGTCAGTGGACTGTACAAATGCCCTTGGATTTTTGCTGCTCTGACATAAAATACTATTTCTGTGGTATAAGTAATTCAGAAGACATAATCCCCCGTTTTTTCATTTTTATTACATAATATATATATTTATAAAATTTTGAAGCATGGTGATAAAACAAGTATTTCTGAATGTTATATGCATCCTCGGCTGTAGAACATTATCAGTGTAATTGAAAAAACTCTTTTTTTCCTCATTCTACCCCCTTGACTTCCCAGTTTGTGTTTTGTAGCTTTAAGAAATAGCTGTATACACAAACACAAGGACACTTTTTCTCCCAGCTGTACACATACATGCAGTGTACCCAAATAGTATATTATTCAGTTCTGCTTGTCTTTTTAAAATAAAAAATGACATCACGTATCTCACTGGAACTATTTTCCAAAAGACTACTTAATGTTATTTTTAAAAAATCTTGAAGTCGTATTATAGCTAGCAGATACATATCACTCATTTTTGCTGTTGAATAATATTTCATTCTGTGAATCTGCCATGTGACATTTATCCATTTTCATGAAAATAAATCTTCTACCCTCCTGGTGCACGCGAATTAAGAGTTTTTCCCTTCCTTCAGCCACACTTATTTTTCTCCTTAATTTTTGGTTACAAAATAGAATCATGCGTGCAGGTACATGAATCTCTATATATTTGCTGGATACACATGCACGAAAACACACACATACACACGCATATGTATAAACTATATGTCTGTGTAAATGGATCCACAACTGTGATATAAGATTTTTGTTCACTTGTTTGGCTGCTGTATCCTCCTACAAAGAATATATTGTAAGGGCTTAGAAAATATTTGTTGAATGAATGGAGATTCATTACTTGTTAAAACTGTCTTGAGAAAGTTTTCTATTGAAGAAATTACCGGGAATATTGAAAAGACACTGAACAACAATTCACGGACCTGGTTCGGGTCTCAGTTCTGTCAGACATCAGCCATGAAATTCTGGACGCATCACTCAAACTTTCTACGTAGCAATATTTATTCAAAGGAAGCAACAATAATTTGTGTTGTGAGGATTAGTAAGTCATATTTATAGACATGAACTGATACATGTAGGTAAACTTTCATTACTTTTTATACTATAAATCTCACACTTTTAATAATCTCTGAAAATGGCATAAATTACTTGTTTCATATCAAGATTTGAGATGGGGCAGAAAAGATATGTAAAAGATAAATGAGAGATAAAAGAGAGAGATGCAGTTCTAGGGGACGGATTTAGAATATTTTATTTATTAGATACGTAACACCCAGCTTTAGCTGCAAAATCAGGCTAATTCTTAACTTCAAATAAGCATAGTGTCTTTTAAGTAGGGCAAAAGAGATCATGTGTGCCTCTTTCCAGTCATCCTGACTAAATGAAATATTAATCTTTTGCATCAAAATAAGGAGACAGAAAGATGGATAGATGGCCCTAAGAGAGAGAGTCTTCTCTGGGTGAGGCCTTAGAAAGGCTTGACTGTGAAATAACTATCACAGAAATATCCATTTATATTTAATTAAGGTTTTATATTCTTGAGAAATGTGATAAGCATTTTTTTCTACATCAGCTTCATACAGACAGGCACAGAAAGAAGTGACATCTGGGAAGAGCTTTTTATCTGCTGGTTTCCAAAGCAGTGTAATGGAAATGACCTCTGGATTTAGACCTGGCTTCCCTGTGTTGCCCAAAGCTAATAGCCTTGGCCTTCATCTTATTATCTGCAAAATGGGTTAATAACAACATGGTATAATAAGAACTAAGAGTAGTTACGTGAGAGAAATCCCTGGGTAAACTGAAGTCTGACATAGACATTTATATTATAAAATCTGAGCTAAGACACTATCATAAAATTGTGAGAACTCATCGTCACTCAAATGTAGCGGGTAGTTTAATGCTGCTCTCTTCCGGTGGCTCACACTAGACACTTCCTCTTCCTTTCTCCTCATCTTTCTCCACAACCCCAGCACAACCGCACAGCCACCTGCTGAACCTCTCCGGCACTGCAGACATGGCACCTGTCTTTCCCCGGAGCTCCATTCCTCTCTGCCCTACACATCCACCTGTCTCCACTCTGCTCTGTGGCTCTGTCCTTCCTAAAACAATGTCAGGACTGGCAGAGTGCAAGTCAAAGGATTGTCTGGCTTCATGACCTTTCACAAGTGAGTTTGATGTGAATTCTTGGCAAATTCACATGACCACAGAGATCCACAGAGAACCCGAACAGGAAGACAGACACCAGGAAGCTTGGACTTTTCTACAAATTGTGCCAACGTGTTATGACAATTTTGCCTATATAGTAACCCTCTAGAAAAACACAGGCATATCTCACCATTTGAGAGCTGTGTAGCACAGTTACTGTGAGATCCTTGTTAAGAGATGCTTAGGGAATAGCATCTAGAGCCTTAATTCCAGGTTTTATGCCCACAGTGTGAATTTAAATGGATAGATTAAGAGGAACAACAGTGACTCCTTCAAAAAAAAAAGCTGCTTAAAAATTTTAAACATTAAATATGGATAACTATGCATGGACTGGAGCTGGAATAAGTGACCAGCCCTGAGCACCTTTGAGCCTAGCTCCTCTCTTGTGGTTCTAGACAGTATTTTTCCTCTTGTCTCAGCTTTGTGTCACTTTCCAGTCTATTCCTTTCTTCACTTTTTTCCCAAGACACATCTCAGAGGAACTTAGCTGGCTGGCTCACCTTCTATTGCTGTCTCTACAAAGACACTTTGGAGAAAGTCACTATGTAGATTTCCAGTCCACCTACACTTGACTAGGCCAGTAGCCCGTGCTGTGTGGAGAACAGCCTGACTATATTTCTGTGCATGCAGGCTGTAACAGCAGAGAAACATGAAGTGATAGATCCAGGACACTGTTGTGTCATGGCCAACCGACCATAAAGGAGAGAAAAGGCTTTGAGCAGATCAGTGTCTGCTTGAGAGCCCCCTCAAGGCTCACAGCGCACACACACACACCGCACCTCTGCCGTGAGCAAGGTTACTCCTGTAGATGAGACAGTCTCTCTCTCAAATGCATATTTAATTTCTATAATACTTTTAAATAAGTGGGCAAATAATTCTGGTCTTTGGTATGAGAGGAAAAGACTCTTCAAAAGGGCAAAACAGCAAAAGGATTTTCCTTAAGATTTTAGAATTTGGATCCAATACTGAATTTTATTTCTCTCTTCAAATCCTAGATCCTGTTCTACTCACTAGCTGGGAGACCTTGATGAAGTTCAGTTTCAGCTATTTCAACTGTAAAAAGAGTTAGGGCTATTTTCTATCTATGCTGTTGCGAGAATTAAGTCAGAAAATGTATGCAAGGTGCTTAGCTCTATTTTAGGTATATGGCAAGATCTTCACAGATCATGTGATTTTCTTCTTCCAGTTTGATACTTCATTTCTGCCCTTTCCCAGCCTGTCATTTGACTAACATCTTCGAGGGCTTACTCTGTATCAAATACTTCACTGAAGCCACTCACAGCACCCATAAAGAATTCAAAATTTCCAAAAATAAGGTCATTTGCAAATTTAAACAACCAGCTGATTTATGCTTTCTAATTTTTATTTGTAGTAAAGTCACAAAAATACAGGATCTTATGAGTGCTTTTGAGTATTGTTCTACTCTACAGACTAAAAAAATTTAAAGCTTACAATAATGAATTTATGTAATAAAGATAGAATTTTATTGAAAGTAGATTTCTAAATAACGATAGAAGTTTATACTGTATAAATAAACTGAGAAATTGTGCCAAAAGTCATTGTTTTCAGAAAGCATACACTGTTTAAAGGTTACGAGTCTGTGTAATTTTTACGTGACATTTCTTCTCAAAACAAATAGAGTACTTTTTCCCCCTTGAATGAAAATTCTGTGCTAACTCATATCCTCCCCAAACATCCCTTGCCCTGCAATAACTTATCAGTGTGTGCACAGGACGGGAATTTAAAAAAAGGTAAGGAAGTACTTTTCAGTTTCAAGTTTCCAAAGCGTTATTATAAATAACCATCAGTATGTTTAAACAATGGGTTTTTAAATTTAATTTTTCGTTTATACTTGAATTGAGTATCCTTTTCATTTGATGCATATGGAAATTTACCATACGTTGGTGAACATAAATGAATTGTAGATACCTCAGCTGCTCAGTCAGGACCAAGAATATTAATTCTCACAGAGGCATTTAAGAAACATTTACTGACCAACTGTTCTAGACTATGTACTTATGTGGAATATATGTACCAAGAAACAGGCAGAAGGTACCTCAGATCCAAAACATTCTCCAGAATGGAGCTTTCAAACATCTTTGTTGTTATTTATCATAACAAATACATTTTCTATCGCAACTAATCGCTACTAAGTGTGTGCATGTGTGTTTCCGTGTAAATAATGGAAACAACAATTTTGCAAAACTACACTTAACAGTCACAATGCATTATGACCATTTTTTCTTTCTATTCTATTTAATATTTTTTTAAAAAGATACATTAGTCAGAGAAACGATATCTGATGAGGCAACTGAATAATTCGAGCACGTTCTAGAGTCCGTTCTTTTGTGGCTTAGTAATGTTTGTTTTTTACTAGAATCAGCAAATGTATCTGTAGTGTCCTAGTAAGTTTCCTTGTTTTGGAGTCAGCAGGGCGCATATTTTTCCTTATCTAGATGTACCATCCTTACGATTTGGAGAATTTAAAGTTTCATTATGGGATAAAATTTTCTTCTTTCCTAGGTTCTTTAATTAAGGGCTTATTTTTAATAGTATGAGTTTGGGTAAATAGGAGGGAGTGAAGGAACAAAAGCAATGGTGTGGCTGTCAAATTCAGGAGATTCATTCTGTGAAGCAGGCAAGATTCTTTGTATTTGTCGGATGTCTACTAGTTTTATGACCAGCCTCTCCTCTCTAAAATAATTAAGTATTAAGCAGCCTTTATATGTGTTGCAAAATCTCTCTCTTTTTCTTTCTCTTTTGCTTGGGGCTACCATGTAGCTCTTTACACAATTCCAGTGGGGCCATTGTGCAACCAAGTCTCGATCTTCCAGGCACAGTGTGTTCCTGGTCCCAGAGGAAGTTGTAGGCGGGTCTCATGTCTTACAGGAAGCAAATATTCAGTCAAAAGGGTTGTGTGATTTGAGGAATTACCCCAGCCAGGCATCACTACTCCCAGAAAATAAAATCACAGGGCAGTTGGGCTGACGAGCTTGTCCTCTCTACGCTCTGTTCCCTCCACGACTCTTACATTGAGTCACACGGCCCTAATGACCACCTTACATGACCCAACAGTGTAATGCAGAATCAGCCGCCCTAGGTGGAAGGGGTTGACGCTGGGTCAGATTTTATTTGGGCCATGCCAGCTCAGGGAGGCTGAGTATGTTATTTAAATTCTGTAAGCATCATTTTGCTTATCTGTCAAATGCAATACCAGCTGGTCCTCTGCTTCTGCAGCTTCTGAATCCATGAAGTCAGTCAACCAAAACTTATTTAAAAATTGTGTCTGTATTAAGCATGTATAGATCTTTCTCCTCAGTTATCCTTAAACAACACAATTAGTCTTTATATGACATTTATATTATATTAGCTCATAAACAATCTATACACAATTTAATATATGCAGGAAGATGTGTGAAGGTAATATGCAAATATTATCCTGTTTTACAGAAGGCGTCTGATCATCTGTGGGGGTTCTGGAACCAACCGCCCAGCACTATTGAGGAATGCGTGAGGATACCTACCAGGTAAAACTGCTGACGAGATTAAACAGAAACACGAACTAACCTGCACCAAACGCTCATTGCAAGCCAGACACTTCCTGGCACCGGCTGCTTCACACATGGTAACTCCTGACATTCTCACAGCAGTTTTAATGAGGTAGCTGTTATGATCATTTCCATCTCACAGAGAAAGAAAGAGTTTGATTTGCACAAGATCACATACGTAGGAAGTGTCGAAGAAGGGATTAGAATCCAGGCAGCCTGACGCCAGAACCTACGCTCTTGAGTCAAAGCATTCATGCAAGAATTTAAGAATATAAAACTGTTTAAAAATGATTTTGCTGCATTCAGAATACATCAAATGACTATTCAAGAAACATCCACCCCTGGCAACTGGGATGGAAAGCTTTGTGCTAGGTGCCATGGGGAGGGCAAAACTCAGAGATTGTTGTCGCATGTGATAAGAAAAAAAAGACTCATAGATGTTTCTATAAGAGGGTGGGGTGCGATATGACGATGGCTACAAGAAATTGGGGGTGGGCAGGGACTGGGAGTTCCTGTCGTTGGCTGCATTAATTAGCACAGGGAAGGACCAGTAGGAAGGAAGGCTAAGACATTGCTGAGTGTCACACGTGGAAGCTCCAGAGAACAGGGATGCCATTAACAACAAGGAGGAATCCAGACTATGGGAGAGAAAGAGAAGCTGAAGCTGTGTGTAGACCCTGTGGGGACAGAGCTCGGAGTGGTGCAGGTCATGCAGATCCTTGTACCCTCCAAATCAGATCATACACACAGTGCTATTTACGGAACTGAGTATGCCCTGATCCTGTTTCCTGCTAATTCATTCCACAGATGTTTAATAAACGTGGGTTCTGTGCCGTGTGCACTTGAGCAGGCTGAGTTCTTCTCATCTAAAATTCACATTTATTGTGAATTTGGAGGGATAATCTTCTCACCCCTAGTCGTTTATTGGTTTTTATCCTTATTTACTGTTGGAATGGTTAGTCCGCTTGGGGAATGAGACTGGAACATGGAAGTTTGGAGGAACAGCGTGAGCCTGTGGCGCATCTCCTTCTGGGGCTCATTCACACAGAAAAGACTCTTGGAAGCTTGTGGTAGGGAACACCGCAGCCAGCATGTTTAAGCTTTGCGTACATCTCTACACTCCACTAGAAGTCACTTTTCATCTCCTTTTTGGTATGAACTGAGTCTGCCCTCAGAAGGACTGACCAAAGAAAGGAGCTACAGTTGGTCCTAAGCTGTAGGATGAGATCATTTGGGTAAGGTTCCAAGGACTGGAGACATCTACGAGGTCTAGAAGTGGGGACACAGACTCAGGGTAGATATGTCCTTATCTTCCAGTTGAGAGAAGCCAACGGACAGTTAACTTTTAAAGGGTGAAGCTGAGGGCTATACTTAGTGTGCCTTGTCTTCAGCAGGACCCCCAACCAGCAGGGGCCTTCTTGTTTGCACCTTGTTGTCCTCAGATGCATGACAAGACCATGTGTGTTCCTGCAAGATTCATGATCCCTGATCGACCTTCTGACATCTGTCATAAATCAAAGTTTTCAAAAGTTCACTTTTATAGATCTTTTTAAAAACTTCAAAAGCAAAAAGGCATTCATGGTCTTACTGAGGACAACTCTCAATAAAAATGTCTTCTAATAAAACAAAAGTTGCTCAGTTTTCTGCAAATCCTGTGGACATGAGTTCCTTGTTAATCTAGGAAAACCTATAACTTGCCTTACTGCATTTCTTTAAATTCTGCAGTTTATTTCCTTCTTTCTTTCTGTGTCTTCCTCATCATTTCATACATATATAAATATGTTCTTAGAGCTGTTTCATAGCACTGCATCAGTTGCTGTGGATTTCAGAACGAACACCAGAAACCTTTAGGGTTTTCGTGATACTACTGGTGAGAGTTTAGGCAATTCCGAGCCATGCATCACAGCCATGGTGGCAGGCATCATATGTGTCCTTGGAAAAATCTAAATGAATAAGCTATGGCTTCTATTCTCCAGTAGTTCACAGTCTGGCTGTCAAGAAAGATACATACCCACTACAGTAAGACACAGTAAGCATGACTAGAGAGGCGCTATGTGGAAAGAGAGCGCTGAAGGCTTGGTACCATCTAGGAGAATCTAAGACATTTTTACCATGGACTTCGCATTTCATCTAGATGAGTAGGAGTTTGCCCAATAAGTGACATGATCACTACTGCCCATTTTCATTTTTATTTATTTATTTTTGCTATTCAAAGTAATAAGATAACTTTATATACCATTGCTCATCAAAACTAGTTTTTCTATATTCCTCATTTTCACTCTAGTATGTAAGTCTCAGTGTCTCACCTGTAAAATGGGGACTGGTACCACTTATCATATAGTTATTTAGAGGATTCAAATAGTTATATGTCTAAGTCCTTAGCATTTACCTGTATACGAGGTAGACTTGATTTTGGCCACAGGTCATAGAAACTCAGCCCACATGGCTTAAGTAAGCAGAGCTTGTTTTCCAGGGATATTGGGAGTTGTGAGAAAGCCACGCAGAGATGGGAGGACAGGGCTAGGGATTGGCCTACTTTCTGCTCTGCTCCTCTGAGCATGTGGTTCTCTTGTCAAATTACGATCACAAGATGACATCCCTGCCTCCAGCATCATGCATTCTTAGGGAAGAAGACAGAAGCAGAAAGGAAATAGTGCCTGTATCAGGAAGGCAATAATTTACTAACTCAGGTTGTGGTGGCTTGGATCTGGATTGTGCCCTAACAGCCTCAGGTTCCTATGGAGACTGTGTAGGGTTGGAAGGTGGGGCCTGGCTCGAAGGGGGCGAGTGCTTGGGGCTTGACCTGGAGGGGCATGTGCTGTCTCCGCCCTTCTCCCAGTCTCTCTCTGCTTATCCATGCTATGAGGATCTCTGCCCCAGGAACTTTGGTTCCAGCTCTAAGCTCAGCCCTACCGTGTGATCCCACTATTTCCCAGCTGCCCACCCACGAACAGACTGAGACATTCTGAAACCGTAAGCTACAATAAATCTTTCCTCCCTAAGTTGTACATGCCGGGCATGGAGTCTCAGTGATGAGAAAGTAACTAAGACACAGGTCTATCAGATTTCTGCTGGTGGGTTATGGCTGGAACTTTCTGTGGTGATGATTATGAGGAAATCTAAGAGGGCTACTATTTTAGCTGTGTATTTTAGCACCTAAAAAACACAGGTCCAAACGCTAAAGAGAAGAGGGATGGACATCATGTTGGAAACCAGCAGCTGTGCCCTACAGCCTGGCATATGACAGTCAATAGCTGGTACTACCATGAAGAAGACACTCAAAACTATTTTTTGTCACTAAATGAACCATCTCTGTGCTGCCATTCTGGCCCAAGTCACCATCAACTCTTGCTACATAAAGAGCCTTGTCACTGATCTCCCCAACTTTTTTTCCTCACTTCTCTACAGTCATTTCTCACCGGAAATCAAGGTGATCTTTTCAAAATATAAGTTGACTTAAATGTAAAAGCTCAAAGTATAAAATTTGTATAAGAAAACAGAGAAAAAGCTTTGAGACATAAGGCTAAAAAATGATTTTTTAAACATATGATACCAACAGCTCAGGCAACAGAAGAAAACGATAGATTATTTCAAATGAAAAACTTGGGTGCATCAAAGGATGTAACAAACAGAAGTAGAAAGCAACCTTCATGGTAGGGAGGCAGTGTTTGTAAATCATGCATCTGATAAAAGAGTTAGCATCCTACGTCTATAAAGAACTGCAACACAACTGCAGCAGAAAATGGCAAATGAATAGCCTTTTCTTCAGTGAAGATACATGAAAAGCACATGAAAAGATGTCTGACGTCATTAATCATTAGGAAAATGAGATACAATCTCACATACACAAGAATGACTACAAAATAAGTAAGAAGTAGGATGGGGATACAGCAGAAATGGAGTGCTTATGAGAGTTGGTGGGAGGAAAAATGGTTTAGCCACTAGGGGAAATAGTATAGCGATTCTTCAAAAATTAAAAATAGAATTATCATTAGATTCAGCAACTCCTCCTTTGGGTGCGTACTGAGAAGAATGAAGAACATTTGAAAAGATGTTCTTACAGAAGTATTTGTCTACTCGAGTTTACAGGAGTATAATTCACAACAGGTAATAAATCCAAACAAGCCAAGTATACATCAAAAATGAATAAACAAAGTAAAAAAAATATACATATAAGCGAATACTATTCAGCCTTAAAAATCAAGGGAATGCTGACGTATGCTACAATATGGGTAAACGTTGAGGACATTATGCTAAGTGAGATAAGCTAGTCATAGAAAGACGAATGCCATATGGTTGTACTTATGTGAGATATCTGGAGAAATCAAATTCATGGAGATTAGAAGTAAAATGATGCTTGCCAGAGGTTGGGGGAAGAGGGTGATGAAGAGTTTTTAATAAATGAAAAGTATTGCTTTGGCAAGATGAAAAATTTCCACAATGTGGTGGTAGAATAAGGTAGGTATATGAACAGTACTGAATAGTGTATTTGAAAATGATTAAGATGAGTTAAGATGGTACATTTGAGGTACCACGTAGTAAAGACCAGTCTTGGAGGGAGGGCAGAGCTGAGTGATGTAGAGGGGACCTGACTTCCATCTAAGCACCAGTATCAACTTTCACTGAGGTTAGTATATCCTTAGTCTTTAACGTTTCATGAGTCCATGGGTTCCCTTGTATGCTAAAGCCAAATTAAGCTGTTTTTTTTTCTGGACAGAGCTGCAAAGAGTCTTACGTTATTTTTGCATCATCAATGGACCATGTATACATATGAAAGAAGATGGAAATACTTTTATTTTCCAGAGTTCCTCTGTTTCTGTGAGAAAGAAAACAGCATTTTTCCTCAAACTGCTTTATAAAATACAAAGAAAAGAAACCCTTCCAAGTTTATCTTATAAAACCAATACTACTCTGCTACCAAAACCTGATGAGGACTTTCTAAAAATTAAAAAAAAGCCCTGTAGGCCATTATCTTTAATGAACACGGAACAATTCTCAACAGAACATTTGCAAATCAAATTCAACATTACATTAAAAATATCACACACCATGTTCAAATTGGTTTCATCCCAGGGATGCAAATTTGATTCAACATATGCAAATCAATGTGTAATACCCCTCGTAAGGGGAATCAGGACTAAAAATCTATCATCATCTCAACAGATACAGAAAAACCCAGTGATAAAATTCAAAATCCTTTATGATAAAATTCCTGAATAAATTAGGTACAGAAGGATCAAACCCTAATAATACAGCCAATATCCTCATATGGAATGAAGAAAACTGAAAGGATTTCCTTAATAAGAAAAAAAAAAACAGAAGGAAACAAAGGTGTGCACTTTTCCACCAATAATCAATAGAGTACTGAGAATGTTAGCTAGCACAACCAGGCAAGAAAAAGAAACAGAAGGAATAAATTAGGGGAGAAGAAAGTCATATTATTTCTGTTTGCAGATAATATGATTCTACCTAGAAAAATGGAAAGACTTCACCAAAAATCTTTTAGAACTGATAAACAAATTCAACCAAGCAGCAGGAGATACAAAAACTAACATAAAAAATCAGTAGCTTTTGTAGGCACAAATCGTGAAATGTTTGAAAAAGAAAGCAGGAAAATAAACCCATTCATAAAAGTTCAACAACAAACAAAAGAAACAAAAACGTAGGAATTAATCTAACTAAGGAGTGAAAAACCTCTACAATGAAAATACAAAACACTGATAAAAGAAATTGAAGAAGACACCAGGATACAGAAAGACCTTCCACATTAACGAATTGGGAGAATTTATATTTCTAAAGTGGCCATATTACTAAACCCACAACATACGCCTTCAATGTAATTCCCATCAAAATACCTATGACATTCTTCACAAAACCAGAAAAATTCAAATTCAAAAGACCCCAAATAGCCAAAGCAATCTTGAGCAAAAGAAGACAATGCTTGTGGCAAAATACCTGATTTCAAAGTATACTGTAGAACTGTTGTAAGAAAATAGGCTTGTATTGGCATTAAAAACAAACATGCAAACTAATGGAACAGAACAGAGGATCCAGGAACAAACCCATGCATCTAAAGTCAGCTTTTTCGTGAAAAAGTTACCAAAATATGTTGGAGAAAAGATAACCTTTTCAACACATGGTGCTGTGAAAACTGGACATCCATATGTAGAAGATTTAAACTAGATCTTTGTATTTCTAATCTTGCACGAAAAGGAGCTCAAAATGGATCAAAGATCTCAACATTAGACCTGAAACTTTGAAATGCTAGAGGAGAACACAGAGGAAATACTTTAAGATATTGGTATAGGTAATAATTTCCTGAAAAGGTCTCCAACATCCAAGAAATATTAGCAATGATTTTACCAAGAAGATTGCAGCAAATCAAAGAGCTTCTGCACAGAAAATGAAACAATCAAGACAGTGAAGAGCCCACAAAATGGGCAAAAATCATTGCCACTAATTCATTGGAAGGAGATTAAATCTAGAATATATAAAGAAATCAAATAAATTAACACCATAAGAACAAGCAATCCAATCAATAAGTGGGCAAGTTAGCGAAAGAGATGCTTCTCAAAGAAGTACATATGACTGACTAGAGGAATGGCACAGTGGTTAAAATGCTTGCCTTGCAAGTGCAAGGCACTCAGTTTGA
Organism: Ctenodactylus gundi; assembly: GCA_004027205.1. Classification (NCBI taxonomy): domain Eukaryota; kingdom Metazoa; phylum Chordata; class Mammalia; order Rodentia; family Ctenodactylidae; genus Ctenodactylus; species Ctenodactylus gundi. The sequence goes on from PVKB01000059.1 coordinate 34,679, forward strand.
TTCCCCAGCATTACATAAAGCCGGGCTTGCTGGCCCATGCCTGTCATCCCAGTACTCAGCAGGTAGAGCCAGGCAGATCATCCTGAGTCCAGGGCCAGCCCGGGCTACACCAGTGACTTCAAGATCAGCCAGGGCCAAGAGCAAGACCCTGTCTGAAAAAAAAGTACATATGAAAAAAAATTGTTCAAAGTCTTTAGTGATAAAATTAAAACTACATTGGGATTCCATTGTCTCCCAATCAACCACGGAAAACAGACTGGAGTTTCTCAGCAAACTAAAAATGGTACCATACGAATCAGCTACACCATTCCTTGGTATATACCTGAAGAAATCGAAGTCAAAGTACTGTAAAGATACCTGCAAACTCATGTTCACCGCAGTACTACAGCAGCCAACTTTCAGAAACAAGATGGATGTCTACGCATGTGAATGGATCAAGAGAATACTTCATGTGTAATGGAGTATTATTCAGCCATACAAAGTCGAAGTGATATAATTTTCAGAAAAAAAGAATGGAACTGGAGATCATTCAATCAAGTAAGATTTATAAATATAAGCATTACATTTTTTTTTCCTTACATGAGAATCTAGTGGGGAAAGGATGACATGGAAGTCCAAGCAGGGTTATTAGAGAAGGGGAAGAGGCCGAGAGCAGCTAGTGGGGAGGGAGATGCGAGCGGGGCACGTTGCATGCATATGTGGAAGCGTCATAAGAAAACCTATCGTTTCACTGAGTTATTAAGTTCCAATAATTATAATTTAAACGTTTATTAAAATACGAAAGTGAAGACATATAAAAAGAAAGCAGATCGCATTTATTTGAGGACAGTATAGAGATAGCTGAGCAATAAACATAAACCTGTTCTTCACGTGAAAGGGAAGAATTTTCTTATAAACTTAGAAAAAAACACAGAGATGTGATGTTAGAAGCTTGAGTTATCAAAATTAACCCAAACACAAAGTCCCTAAATCATCAGTAAAGCTGCCAAAGTTACGAGCGTAGGTTGCAACTGGATTTGAGGCATGGGGGATGAAGCGGCGCTAGAGCCTCATGCAGGGCCTTAACTTGCTGCCTGGACTGACATAAAGTGGGATGGGGAAAACCAAACAGAGAGAAAAAGAAAGGTTGGAGGAAGAATGTGCTAGAAGTCACAGAAAATAGGAGGGAGCTGCTTGATAGCCCAGCAGCTATGGATTCAAGGCTCAGGTCATATTGGTCTAATTCTTCTGGTTTTATGTATAAAATTATTACATATTTTCCAAAGCTTTTCTAGAAGATTCAATGTCTTTTATAAAAGTCACGCTAGTTGAGAAACTCCATCTTTATGTTCTATAATTGTCACAGAATTGTTATGATCATATCCCCTTGAATGCTTTCACAGGAAATTGTTTTCTTTCTACAAACATGGCCGAATGCCAGAACTTGATATAGACATCCTAGCCAATGGTCAGTATCAACTCTAGAAATAAATGTTATGAGTTTCCAACACATTGTATAATCCAACCTTTCTGAAATGACTGATGCTGTTTTAAAAGAAAAAAAGCAATGATGGTGTATGCTGTGCACCATGGCCTGTCACCGTGTGGCTCACAAGTGAGACACTGGCCAGATCTCGGACACAGAGATAAGTCAGAAAGGATCTGAGCCCAGGGCTTCTGTCCCCTGTGCAAAGTGGCTCCCAAACCTGGGACCGCATGCTGGGAGGACACAGGGATATCGGCCGCACGAGCTCATACCCTTACTACGTAGTTTCCTTGGCACAATTCTTTGTGCTATGGGGCATAAAGATGTAGAAAATGTGATCTTCGTAGTTCGTGAAAGTGGAAGGACAAAATTAAAGGCAACAACTTTGTGTCAGCCCTAGTTTATTCTGTCTTCTTCTTTCACTTATTTAGCTTTCTGTAAATTAGTGGTAGTTTATACCTATCCCCATTTACTGTAGACATTATCAGAAATAATGTATATAAAGCCAAGAATTAAGGTCTTCTCAACAGAGGAAGTGATTACATGTTATTATTCTTACCACCAGTACATCAATGAACTTAGTCATTAAGGTAGAAAGGCACCAACATAGAAACAATGAGAGGTTACAGCAAAAATCTGCAAGACAGAGCAGAAAACATCAATATAAAAAATGACATGCACCGCATGCATGTCTGTGTGATTTTTATCTGATCATTCTACCAACCGTGAACACAGTATCTAGTCGACACAGTAACTGTTTAAGAGATCAAATTTTCACAATGATTTAGGTAAGTTGTGAGAAATCATCGTGGACTTACATACTGATATAAGTTAAGTCATGACTTTGTGTACTGTCCAGCTCCACTTGTGACCTGTGCCCTGATTCCAGTCCATCCCCTCTGCCTCTTATGAGGCAGTATCTACTGTTTGGGTTGATAGCATGGCTTTTCAGTTATGAATACCTAAGTTGAAACATGGACAATTGCTGAGCTTGAGTTTTTTTCCTTATTCAAAACAGGACAATCTCCCTTACAGTATTGTTGTAGAAGTGTATTAAGAAAATCCCTCAAGTTTTTAACAAAGGGTCTATTATGTATAAAGCAGTTAGTGGCTACTACTTTTTATCATTGATAATTTATGCTATATGCTTATAAATGGCAACATTCTAGTCTTTCAGTGAGCTTATTAAAAAAGAACTCAAACATCTTGAAAGTATTGCTGATATCAAGATGCAGCTTATATACAACACAGATGTTCACCAATTGAGCGTTGGTTAGATCAGCGTTTCTTAAAAAGTGGTGCAAGTTCCACGGGGCTCCTGGAGATTCAGCCAGGGGAAGAGGATCCTAAAATACTTTCACTGACTCTAAAACATTAAATTCTTTTAAATATAATATCATGACATCATTTGTCCTTTTTATTCTCATTCTGTCAAGAGTATACAGAATTTTCCAGATGATGCATGACATAAAATGTCACAACAGATTGAAAGTCAAAGCAGATAGGAGAATTCAGCTGTTTCCATTTAAGCCAGACTTCAGACATGTTTGAAAAATTTAAAACAATGCTACTTTTCTCACTACATTTTTAATTTTGAAAAATAAAATTAGACTTCATAAAACTGCCATTTGTTAACATCTAATAGGTTTATTATGGTTTTTAAGTGAATGGGTAAAATATTTGAGGATTTCTAATAACACACATATTATTGGTTATGACTCATATAATGAAAGCTCTTTGGAGACTTGAACAATTTTTATCTGCAAGGAAGTCCTAAGATCAAAATGTACGGGAATCAGCAGATTCAATACCGTCTAGTTTATACAATATGGGCTACTAGGCCGACATTGTAATGTTACAAAACGTAAGGTGTGATAAAAATATGAACGCTAAAATGTAAAAATTACGGCAAAGGACACACTGAATTCCTCTCAAAATGCTCCCTGTTGCTCAGAGCATTTGCTCTGTCGTTCTTGTTACTTTCTCAAGTCATTCTGGAAGTCCTCCTTTCCCAAGTGTCTTTGTGCTGCCGTGGCTGTTCCAAAATTCTGAATCAATTCAAAATGTTTGCCTTTTATTATTTTGATTTTAAGGCTGAAGTCACTTGGTGCCAGATTAGATGAATGAAGTGGATGGACCCCATGGTTTTGACAAGGCCAGATTTTCACTGGGCAATTGGCAACAGTGTTTCCAGTCATTTTGTTCCTACTCCCTCAGAAAGTGACAAGAACAATGAGACATGTGTCTGGAGTGAGGGACAACAATTTGGAAGGGATTAATGTCTTTACTGTGATCATTTTTAATTTAAATACAAACCATATTATTAGGACAACCTCCTGTACTTGTTGATGTGAAAAACCAGGAATCAGCCCTTAAATTACAGTATCACATCACATGATATGCAATGCTACTTTATGCTTGTTTTAAAACAATGTATATGAAAATGACTGAAAAGCTAGTTGTATTTTTCCTTTCATTTGCATGTCTTGTCTCTTAGTCTCATGAAGATTTAATAAAAATATAAAGCTTGCTTATGAAAAATATTCAAAAAACTGCCCAAGTATCCATAGTTATTGTAAGTCAAGGCTCTGAAGATAAGTATTTCCGCTTTTATCTGGGTCTAATAAAAATTTGTTTGAAAACAATACAATCTGAATTCTAGTCAGATTTTACTACACAGGCTTGCAACATTTCGAAATAGCAAAAGAAACAGTGTTCACTGGGAAAATCTTAAACTATGAGGAAGCGTTTTTAAGTGAACTGAATAAAACTTCAATATTTGGGACAGATCTCATAATGTGAAGCTAGAACAGGAAGTTTGAAGTTCAATCTCATGTCCTGTCCTGCAGATTTGCTCACCTTGCCCCTTGCCTTTGATATGACTAAGTGGTGATGTGTGTCATTTCCCAAACTGGATCCCGTGGGTTTTTTCAGCAGGACATGCTCATGTGGTCTTCCAGAGCCAGCATTGAGTATTAAAACTCTCTTACTACAGGTGTAGCTTGATATGTTCATTTAGGCGTTGAATGAGCGCTTGATAAAGGATTTAAATGACCCATCTTCCTTGCAGGAGCATCATTCTACTAATTTATCCTCGTTCAACATAAAAGCCATTAAATGTCCGTGATACAAATCTAAAAGAACCTGGAGAGCTTTCAGTAACAAAGCAGCTATTCCTGCAGTTTAAAAACCAAAATCTACCCTTCTATTTCATACCAGAAATAGTTATTATTACTTAAAAAGCAATGTGAAGTAAGCACAGGCTTCTTGCTGATTCGGTAGCAGACAGATTTTCAACTCTATGGTGCTAATTGCCTTAGTTATGTCTGATTTCCCGTTGAGACTGAAGTACTGAAGCGAGGGTCTGAGCAAACCCAGGTCAGTCTTGGGAAACTGCTCTCAGGCTCTGGGGACGTTGGGAAGAGACGGGAATGGGCAGAGACCTGGAGGGTGAAAGCCAGAGGACCGCTCCCCAGTCAGTACCCTGCCCCAGCAACGCCGCCACGCTGACAAGCAGTGGCCGTGGGAATGGCAGGCATGGCTACTTTTCCAACTTGGATTTTCTTTTCAGGTTGTAAGAGCAGAATTTGATGATGGTTGGGTGTGAGGGGGAAGGGGGGTTTGGGTGGCGAAAAGGTTTCTAGCTTGGGTGGCAGGAATTTGGAAATATTCTCAACAGAGCCACTGAGGCATAAGAAAAGTTGTGAGTAGACTAAGAAGAGGAACACGGAGGATGAGTCCAGTGAGGGACTTTGATGTATGTCCCTTTGATGAATAAATAACTTCTTGGAATTCTCTGTTCCTTAAGGCTATGATTTACCTGCAGGGTTTCCTTTATGATGCTTCTGAAAAACAGAAAGCATGTCTGGTCAGTTTCCCTTGAGATTATTTACATACTTCTTGGGAATCTATTTTCTCTGTCTTCTAAGACCTATTAGGAAGGTGCTCATTCTTTTATTTTTTTTCTTCATTCTGGGGACTGAACTCAGATGCCTTCTACCATTAAGCTACATCCATAGTCTTTCTAATATTTTTTTTTTTTGAGACAGGGCCTTGCTAAGTTGTCCAGAATGATCTCAAATTTATAATCGTGCTTCAGCCTCCCAAGTACATGGGATTACAAGCTTGTGCCACCATGCTCAGCCCACAAAGGTATTAATTTAGTGGCAGCTTCTTCCTATGAAAGTCTGTTTGGCTGTCAAAACATCAGTTTATTCAAATAAGTTTGATACGTGTGTTTTCGTCTATTTATATCTATACTGAAAGGTTTTAGATGGTACTTAGAATATAAACATCTTGAAGGGCAGCCAGTTGTTGCTCTTACAATATATGTGAAAGTCTTGCAAGCAAACGTCAAATTATTCCAAGTCACGCGAATGCTGCTCTGATTTCCAGGGCCAGAAGCTTAGTGATAAGTCATATGTTGTAAGAAGCATAACCGCAGAACAAATCTAACTTATTCTAGTTACTCTCATTAATCCCTCCCACGCTACAGGTTTCTCAACTATTAAGTTAAGGGATAAAACAATCATTGAGCAAGCCAGATGATGCTGACATTCTGTAGTTAGCAAGTATTCTTTGCTACCCAATTGGCATAGCATTGAATACATATATATTTTTTCTTTCTTATCAGCAATCCTATGAGGAAACTGTTTCCACTCCCAATTTATAGAGAGATACCTGAGACTAGAGAGTTTATGTCCAAGTTGACAAAGCTAGTCAGGGTCACATCTGAATTTAAATCTAGATCTATCAAACTCCCAAGCCTTTGTCCTTACCTATTAAACCGCTGCTTCCCAAGGCATCTACTATTTCTTCCTGAAATTGTCATGTTTGAGACACACAAGAAAAAAAATCACAGGGAATAGGATGAATAGAATCCTGGTAATTTTTTCCCCCTGGCCAAAAACAAATGGAGCAAAAAATAAAAAATGTATAACAAAAAAAGTTCTCAAAAACTTAAATAGGGTCAGTACCTTGATTTAATTTGATCTATCGAGAGCTCAGAAGCTTAATCCTGGAACTAAAAGGGTGCTCATCAGGCTTTGGATGGTGGTGTGCCACAGGCGGCCCCTGCTTCGGGCGAGAGCTCCAATTCATAAGAAGAAAGCACTATGTCCGTGCAGTAGACATCAGGACTGTTCTACAGCCTGGGAGGATGCTTTGAGGACCAAGAGATGTTGCTGCAGGAACATTCCAAACACGGTCTAAAGATACCGTATTTCTACCTTTAAAACTGTACTTGTAGTTGTCAGATGTTGTTTAACAAGTACTATTATTACAGGAGAGTCTAAGCTCTGTGTTAACCTAGTAAATTTAGAAATTCTGTATGCTTCCCCAAAGAAAAATTAATTCAGGTTCCCAAGCACCTCTTATCAGTCAATTACAGTGGCAGAGACTGGGAACAGCGATCTGAATAGGATACCAAGCGTACCCTCAGTAGGCTAGTAAGAGATAGACACTCAATCAAAATTATAGTGCGATGTGCACTCTGTTGCTCCTTCACAGGGAGAGCACAAAACAGGCTGCGTCCAAAAGGATTCCAAGGAGAGGCTAAGCTCATGAAACAAGATCTCTAATAGGTGCCCTGTGTGCGTTTTCTAGATACTTATCTCTGAACTAGGCAATGATCTAATTCAGTGAGCTTTATGCTACTCTCTGAGAGAGAGAGGCTTGAAGACAGATACAGTGGGAACTGAAAACTATGCTATCTGAAAACTATGCCGTCATAGACCTGTAGGGTCTCATGAGTATCTACTACAGCTTTCTATGAAGGATTGTCTATTTTCAGAATTTAGGTCACAGATAGTTTTGAAGAGTTTTTTTTTTTAACAAGAAATGAAGTGTACCATTAGGTTAGTCAGGGCAGGCTAGCTGTTGCAATGAGAGTAACTAATCTAGGGTACAGCAGTACTACCTAACCCTGGACAGCTTTTCTCTATCAGTTAGAGATCCAGGTTATTGGAGTTTTCGGAATTTCTAATGTTTCTAAGGTCAGAACTATGTGGCCAATGTCAAGGGCAGAATACACATGACCTGCTACAGGAAGATTTTATGAGCTAGACAGTGCAGGAAGAGGCACACACCATGGCTGCTCACATCCAGTCTTGGGTAAAAGGCCAATGGTGGCTGGGAAAAGCAATGCAGTGTGAGCCCATGAGAAAGAGCAATGGTTGATGAGCTGTTTCCTTAACAGTCACAGATAGAGATTGCAGAACTAAACCAGAGAGACCTCTTGAAGAGCCAAATGGAGAGGAAAAAGAAACAGAAGGTGGGGGGGGGGGGGCATGGCGACCTGTATTGAAACAGTTTAACTCCATAGATGGAATAGGGCTAAAACCCAAAGCAGCACCACCTCCAGATTTCACAAAATAGTCTATAGGAAATCAGTGCATTCTTTTCATTGAAACCTCTCATCTCTTAAGAGAGATCTTCACTGACTGTCCACCTTAGATCATATCTCTACTTCTCCCTAGACTGATTCCCAATCGCTTTTCCCTGGATCATTTTCTTTTCCATACATGTCACTCTGTGGAGTTATTTTCAAAGTGCACCCATCTTCCCCACTTGTGTTAGGGTCCATGGAAGTGACGCCCACGTCTGTTGTGCTCACTGCTGTGTTCCCAGGCTCTAGGTCAGCACGTGGTCCTTGGTAGACAAGGCTAAAGAAACAAATGAGCTATATGACTCCAGAAATACAGCTCACAAGTGGCAGAGCTGGCATGTAAACTCATGCCTTCCTGCTACCAAAATAACCTTGTAACATTCACTATAAAGCCTCAAATCCACCTAGTAAATGTTTTGATTCAATAGCAACATTTTGAGAGCCTGAAGATAAAGACCTGTGTGTTCTTCACTCCCATTAGTGACCTGTGGTCAAGATGCCCCAATGCCCGCCTTTGTCGTTTGCTGCAAGCTCTATAATCCTTCAAGTACGTGTTTTTCTTTCTCTATAAAAGGGATATAAATGGCACTTATCTCTTGTAGTTTTTGTGAGAATTAGGTAAGACAAGCATACGAAAACTCCATTGAAGTTTAAAAAGCCAAATACAATTTCTTTTAACCAAAGAGAAAAATACATTTTTCTCTCTTCATTCTTTTCACGGAGTGTTTTTAAATCATAGAAAATGAAATGGTGACAGCAGATAACTGGATTAGGAGTAAGATTCTAACCTCTGCTTGAAAAGGCTTACATGACATCACAACAAGCCTGTTTGCTGAGACCAGGGCCCAAATATAGTTTGTCTCCTCGTTCACTCTAGTGGACACTGGGGGCAGAATATGCCACAAGTGTGTGAGTGTTTATTTTTCTCCCTGGCTGCTATGGGCTGGATTGTTTCTCTCCCAAATTCATAGACCAAAGCCATAAGTGACTGGGTTTGGAGACAGCATCTTTAAGGACATGATTAAATTAAGGCCAATAAGGTGGATTTTCTAATTCCCCATGACTGGAGTTCTTTTAATAGAAGGAGACTGGACTCAAAGAAAGACATCAATAGTGCACAAGCACAGAGGAAGAGCCATGTGAAGACACATTGGAAAGGTGGCCATCTACAAGCCATTGGGATGTACTATGGAGACACAAATCCTTCTAAGACTTTGATTATCGACTTCCAGCCTCCAAATTCTTGGTTTTGAAGCCTCCAAGTGTGTGGCATTGTTTTTAACAGCAGCTGATTATAATTGTAAAAACTTTATTTAAGAACTAGCTACCACTTGTGTTTCTCTGTATAATGTGAAAAAGCTCTTTCATTTAGTTATGAAGATGGGCTTGATTTTGAACTTGAAAGAATACATTTAGAGATTCTAGGAGTCTCTTCTTACCTACTGCTGAAGATTCTAGCAACTATGGAATACAAAATATATTTCCTGTGTTCTGTGGTTTTTGCGGCTCAGCCACACTTACACTCTTCAGCTGAACATGCAGTGAAGGTCACCTCCTCTCTTTGCATTCATAGAGATGAAACTTCTAGGTCTCCTTCCCTTGAGAGCACAGAAAATTCAGCATGGCAGTGCTGTCCAGTGACTGTGGTGATACACGCGTCCCTGGGCTCTTGAGCATTGGCATTTTATTATAAAGTATTGTAAGAGCAAGGTTATCTTAATCAAATTCTTCACTGATTTTTTAAATTTGCCTTAAATTTGCTGATTGTCTGGTGATTAAATAAGCCCATGTAGACAGCTTACCCTGACCTAAGGTGGGTGACTCATCCAGTCTTTGAAGAACTTGGATGGAGAAATATATTCCTCATACCAAGCCAATACCTATTCCCTGTGACTGACTTCCCAGTGGTTCCTATTAATTTTCCTTACCCTGCTCAAACAGGTACAGAGCTGGAATTTTGGCCCACTTCACTACAGCACCATTTCTTAAAATGCGCCACTGACCCACCCAGTTGACCACAGGATCATGCTGTAGAGCCTATGGGCCAATAGCTTTATATCATCCCATATAAAACTCAATTTTGAAAAATGAGTATGATGATTTCCTTATTTACAGATTTATTTACAAATGTAAGCAAACTGGTCAAGTTCACACAAACAGTAAAAAAGCAATCAAGGCTTTGAACTCAGGTTAAGGGACTCACAGCTCATTTGTGGGAAGTCTACCAATCTCATCCAGGTATTTGTGAGTAACAGGGACCAACGGGGATGAAAACAGGATGAGGCAGTAGACACCTGTGCGTCTCCCAGGGGTGTGAGTGCGTGGATGGTATCTGACACAAAACTTGAAGTATAAACAGAAGTATGATGTATAAAGTCAGGGTGTAGAGGACAACAGGAAGAAGCACCTCAATATGTGCAAGAACATGAAGAAAAAAGAGTGTATGCGGCATCAGTAATATACCTTATATAAGAAGCACCATGTGAGAATGGGAGCAAAGGGGTGTGACAGGCTGGAAAGTGGCTACATTTATATTCCCAGTCCAACAAGTTCCCTTTAACCTTGTCTCAGGCCCATTTCCCTTCCTTTTGACTATGAGTGGGCTGTGAGTTGCTTGTAAACAACATAAAATGACAGAAGTGACAGATTTCTGAGGCTATGTCACAAAATGTGATGTAACTTTCTCATTGTTTGCAGGCACGCTCAACTTTGGAGACCTTACACACCAGGTAAGAAGTTCATGAACTTGAGTCTGCCATGCTGTGAGGATATCCATGACACATGGAAAAGCCATTTGTAGCTACTCTGACAACAGTTCCAAGAGAGGCCCCATCTGATCATCAGCATGGAGACATTCACAAATTTTAATCTCCAGCTGCTTTAGTGCTTCGCAGACGAGACCACCGTCATCATATAACAGAAACAATTGTCCTTTCTGTAAACTTAGTGAGCTCCTCAACAGTTGTTGTGTGCCTCTGTGTTTGAGGATGACTTGTTATACAGCTGCAGCAACTGGAACTCATAGATGCATTGTGGAAAAAGTTGATTAAACATGTCTAAATTTCAGAAAAGAGACACAAGCCGGAGATGTAACTCTGAGAATTTCTGCGCTATAGGAGATAAATGAAGTCTTAAGAAAGATGAAGTAACTGAGGGAAGTTTGTAGAATTATAAGAGAAGAGAGGGTTAGTCTGTAACCCTGAAGTACCAATGTTTAAGAGCAGAAGGAGGGTCAGGAACAGGAAAAGGATCAAGGAAGGAGCCTTAGAGGAAGGAGAAAACTGGGAAAGGGAGAAATCAAGAAGGCTGTGGATGAAAATGTTTTATGAAAGAGATCATCAACCTAAGACGCAGAGGAAGCAATAGAAATGTGACGATGGGTTTAGCAACAAAGAGATGACCTTGTCCAGAGAGGTTTCAGACAGAAGTAGGGTCCAAAGACAAATGGAGATATGATATGAAATCTGATGCCTGAAATAGTAGGTGCTCATTAAGTATTTGTTGGAAGAAATGAGTCAAAGAAGATGGAATGTACAAATTGGTGATAGACTGAAGAAGAGAGAAATAGTCAAAGCTAAATAATGATCAAAGAAGTTTGAATGTGGGGGGAAAGGAGAGAAAAGGTTTTAGCACCTGTGACTTGAGATGAGGGCATTTCCATGATGGGAAGTCTATTGTGCCCACTGCACAACGGCCAGAGCTGCTTTAAGCTCCAGCCCAGAGCTTCGCGACTATTCTCACTATAGCAGAGCATCATGCAGACAGCGACAGCAGTGAGCTCCTTATTCTTCTCAGAGCTTGAAAGTCTTATGTTTAAAAAGAGGATGGGGTAAGTGGGTAAGTACAGGGGAGAAACAATAAAACAGGGTCACAACAGGGGATTTTATACACAGGTGACCCAGACAGTGTTAAGAATAACACCCACCATTCTGACAGTACACTCCTTTTCCTACATGCCTATAATATATTTTAAATCTGTTTTCTAAATAATCTGAGCCGGGATAAACATGCCGACTGCTTTGTCAATACACTGTTTAGAAGGTGAAGGTGGTGGTAAAGGAAGGGTGAAGGGATGTAGAATGACCCTTTCAGATAGACTAAATTCTGATTTTTCCATTTATAAACAAACAGGTTTAGAACTCAACACTGCTCTGGTTCCTCAATAGAAAGGCTTTTTTTCTGTTATTAACTTTACAGGCTCTGTGAGATGGTCTCAATTTAAGCTGACGCTGAGGTGAGTTGGCTTGCCATCGATTCTTGACGAATTGACCTAGGGATAGCATATGCTGAAAGCCTGATAGGTACTGAGAGAATCCTTTACTAAATTTACATTGTGATAGAGTATTAAAGGGACGTGACGTTTTAATTCAGCTGCTACTCAGGCAACAGATTCTCTGTTGGGCTGAGGTCTTTCTAAGCTCGATACATTCTAGCTCAATGGAAATTTATGACGGGTTGAAGCAAGTGAGAAAAATAATCTCGTCAAAATCACACATCCAAGAGGTCAACTTAGACTTAGGAGGACAGTAAAAGTGCTTTTAAAAATGACCAGTAAGGTGCTGTGACCTTTCATTTGCCTGCCAAATATTGAAAGAAGATGGATTCTCCTCTCCGTTATGCACTGAAACAGCTTATCAAAAAATGGTTAGCAGTCAGCATCACCATTAGCATCAAATAATCAACTTGCTCCAAAGAAAAATCACGCTCTGGAACCCTGTTTGCATATGAATGCACGACACCTACGTAGTCCTCTTATAATGACATTGAAATAAAGAAGCTGCCAACAGCAGGCTGCTTCTGGCAAATCCTCACAAGGCTCAAGTGTATTATAATGTGCCCTTCCTCATCTCAAACTTGGGAGAAACAAATGCATAAAAAGCCCATTACAGAATACTTCTTTCTGCCTTAACAGATATTAATGATCAAATGCCGTATTTCTCCCCGTCTGGATGATGGCTTCATTGAGTGTCAAGTCTGCAGTCATCAGAATGGCTACATCCGCAAGCACGTTGGGTTTCTGACACCAACTCTGTATGGTGGACACGCTTGTAAGGTAGATACCCAATAAGGAAGACCCCAGTTCATGTCTAAATAGACAAGTTTTCAGGGTTTCCTGTACTGAGGCCCTTCTTCCTTCCTTAGGCCTTATAAATGCTGATGCGGTGCATTCTCTTGATGGCCTGGTATGTCTACCAGGGTGTTTCTGGTCAAGATGAACATTACAATTGGTAGATGGCCTAAAGCAGACTGCCATTCCTGCTCTGGCTGTCCCCATCCAGTCAGTTAAAGGTCTGAGTGGGATAAAAGACTGAGTCACAGAGAATGACAATCTGTGAATTGGGACAATAGTCACCTGCCTTCAGATTCAGATGGCGCTTGGGACTTACGCCATTGGCTCTCCTGGTTCTCAGGACTTCAGACTACAGACCTTGGGACTTCTCTGCCTCTGTGATTATGGGAACTAATGTAGTCACAGCATTTTAAAAAAATGTATATCTCTAAGGGTTCTGTTTTTCAGAAGGAGCTTGACTAACACAGGCCTCTTGTCATTCTTTTCCAGGTCTCACAGAGCAGAGCAGAACAAAACATGAGGATTCTGGCAAGTTCTGGCTTTGCAAACTGAAGCCTCATCTTTTCCCCAAGCCCTCTTTCACAGCAGGCTGTCTGTCACACACTGAGCCAAGGCTTTGCACCTGCTACCCAGGGGTTCACATAGTAGGGTCATCACCATGGTAACATGATTATCTGCCCTCTTCCATTTAATTTTTCTTGCACCATTTAATGAAAAAGGTCGTTTATAGGGAGTTGCTTGCTTGAAGAAAATAAAAGTTTACTTAGATGACTGGTAACTTGTTCTTTAATATAATTTTAAATTCTAAATCCAAATCAACTTCCTGGGGTCTGAGTGACTAGTTGGCCAGTTATTTAGGCTCCATACTACTGGTATCGCCAGCTGCTTACCTTTATAGAATTAAGTAGCTACTCACTGAAGGGGATAATGGGACACAAGAAAAAATAAGAGTGGAAGTAGTCGGCCCGGCTGCTTCCCTTCTTTCTGGTCCGGGGTGGAAAGACTTACAGATTGGAGATTATGCCTGGGCACCTTAACTAGGGTGGGTGTGTGTGTGTGTGTGTGTGTGGGGGGGGGTGGAGAATATGCCTGACCTTCAAAAGTCAGCTTCTGCCTCTCACTGTCATAATACTATCTGAACTAAAGGAGGAGACTGACTTAGAGGGAAGGTTCTCAAACTGTGTGCCACAGTGACTTCTGGTGTGCAGAGATAAGAATGGGTTTGGTGTGTGAAGGAACCCAATGTCTGATTCAACTAGAGAACCTTCATTTTGATCTATTTTATATGCATATGAGGCTTCTGAGAAATATTTCACTTGAAGAAAAGTTTTTACACCTAAAAATCTTACAACTCTTTGATGGCAAAGAGTTACACTCTTTGAGCTCTAAGTCTCTTTTCCATCACAGTATATTGTGTAATTACTTTAATGCTTCTCACCAAGGCACTAGTCCCTGGTTTGTTCATGTGAAGGAATATAGCTAAAGGTTTATAAATGACGATGTTTTTGTCATCCCTTAGTGAGTTTGCGAATTTATGATGTTTCATTTGCCCCCTGTTGCGATTTTAAAAATTCCTGTGTGATGTAAATAGCTAAATTTATTATATTTTTTTCGTGGCCTTGTCCCACATCAACTTTCTTAAATACTCAGTTTTATTTTTGTAATAGCTTGCCTTCCCATGTATATCATTTCCTTTGGAGAAAACACCCCGAATATCTTCAAGTCAAAGATAATTTTTATACCGCTTGGCATGCTTTTTAGTGTAAGTGGAATTCCTTGAAATTCCATCTACACAAACTAAAATCACATTCTACATGCAAAGTCTCATGGGGGCTAACTCAGCATCCTCATGCTTTGTCTCCTCCAGATGAAGTTAATCAACCTTCCAGGTCTTGATGGAGGGCAGAAATCTAAATCTTGTCTTATCTGAAATATGTTTTCATGAATACAATATCTTTTATCCTTGGATCTCAACCAGTTTTAATTCTCTTAGAATTTGTTTCTTTCGGTGTATATTCAAATCATTACAAAAAGAAGGATAATTTTTGGGGATCCAAAAAGCCAGCTCCGAATTTTTAGAACGCCTCTTAAAAGCCATTACTGCTTAAAAGTAAAAACAAGTCTTTTATTATTGTTGCTGTCATTGTTTTCCAAAACGCCACCTTATAAAAATCAAAGTAAAAATATTAAACTCTGTCCTCTAGCCCTGTAGATAATTTTATTTTACTTCTACAATTCTATAATGCTGCCCTTACTAAAGTGGATAAAAAGTGGGAAAAATTCACTTGAGTATATTTGGCATATTAGCCTTCTAGTTGTATTACAAGGAATTCTTAAATGGCTTGATCTACACAGGAATACACTGGCAGGTAACCATTGTTATAGACACAAACAGTTGATCAAAAGCTCATAAAATACACTGTGAACATAGACACTGGTGCGGCTGTCTGGATTTACACCAATATTCTTCCAAGGGTCTCTCTCTTAACCACATGCTAGGACTTGACACATGGCAGATTCTTGACCTTTCATCTTATTTTTCTCCTTTGGACATTCTACTAATATTTCCAGCAACTGAAGCCAGGCTGAGAGAAGTTTGGATTTTAGTGGAAGCACTGATGAGACTCAGCTACTGGAATCTAGACAAAAATAGCCACGTAAAAGCTGCAAATTCCCATTGGCTACCAAGGCATCAACAAACAATCTCTGAAAAGATTTGGTTCACTGTGATCCGAGAGAGACAGAGGCTATGAAAACAGGCCAGGGGCTGCTGAGTTGAAGAAACAATAGGCAAATCAAAAAAAATCTTAGTTGAAAAGAAGAGAAGCCAATCTAGTGCTCTGGAACCAATCAGCTCTTGGAAGCTTAGGTGGTGATATCATGATTTACACTCATCAAAAATACTGCTTTTTTCAGAGAAATGCTTTAAATTTTGGCGAGAGTAATTAAACTAACTGAATGGTTGATTACATTTTTTTAACTGAACCTTCACTTGACTGTTATTATCTAGGGGAGGTAGGCAACAAGAGAATGGATCTGGTGAAGATCATCTTGGAGTAAGCTGGCTTGTACAAGCACAAGATGAAGCCTTTTAGCAGTGACTACTTCCGGGAAGTGCCACCATCTTTCCCTTTCCGCCGTGAGTTCGGCACTCTATTTTCTTACCCCTCCACAAAGTCTTTCCCTGAGTGAATCAAGTTGGTTTGCAGTGTTCTGGGATTAGAACTCCTGCACAGCATATTTCAAGTTCATCATTACCGGGATGCAATCTACCTTTTAACCTTATTACCTTCTTCCTACATTAATAATTTAGAGAGATTCATTAGCTATTCCTCACAAATGTACCTCCAAACCCATACAGACCTTTGTGTCTTTGCAATATTTTTTACTCTATCTGACAATATATTTCTTTCTCTATCTCTTCTTGATTCTACGTCCCCTTCAAAACCCAGCTAGAGTCCTTCTCGGTGAAGCCCTTCCCCATTCCCAGACTCACACCAGCCCCCTGTGCACCTGTAAGCTGGAAGATCTCTCTCCTGTTGGGAATGTTATACATATAATTTACCTTTCTGGGCTGCCTCGCACCATCCCTACCTCCACTCAGGCAGTCTTTGGGCCATTCTCTGCCTTGTATCACCCCCTGAGATACTGACTCTTAAACTGGCTGCCTGGTCTGCCAGCTTCCACTTGGGCTCAGCCAAGAAGAGGTACTAAGAAAAGGACCAGATCTCAGAGAGGGAAGATCTTTTTCTTCTGGCAATGCTTTAGTATGTCTAAGGTCACAGCTTCTGGTAGGTAACCCCTGTTCCACTTTCCACCTTTTATTATGGTACTGCTATCCATTTTTCCTTGCCTAATGGCTTACTAATTTTGCTAGTTTCTGGATGCCTCAATTGCTTGCTGATTCCTGGGAGATGTCCATACCTGTCTAGGAAGCTCCTTCATGACAGTTTTATCAATTGCACCACCTAGAATGAGCTGGAATTCTTACCAGGGCCCTGGCTAATAAACTCCTTGCCATATCTCTCTTTTGAAGGCATTATTTGCATGACAAAGTAAGGGTGAGGGAATAAGGCATTTTTTTTTGACCTGAGGTCCACTTGTGCCTCTCACGGACTCTGGGCTATGGAGGACTCTTTTTTCTTCTATTAGCTTTGGTTTCATTATTTGTGAGCTGAGAAATATACAAGCAATCTTGCAAGTCTAGTTCTGAGATCATATGTGAGAAAAGCAATTTGCATGTCTTTTCATCAGCTTCAAAGTTCTGATTCATCCTTCAACCCTCCACAATGTAGTCAGTGCTTAATAAATGAACTATTTGGTACAGATTAGTTGCATGAATGAATGGAAAGGATCAACTTTTGTATATATCATACATCCAGGTATTCTTACACACAGGAAGCAGGGGACCCATTGAGGAAGAGAAAATTGACATGTTTGTGCACACAACACAGTAGAGATCCTTTTAGGTTCAGGTAAAGATCTACTTCATTCAAATATTCCACAACTTTACTAATTTATTTGCCTATTTACTAATTTATTATGCTAATAATTAAGAAAGAAGTGTTCACTAAGATATCATCTAACTCCAAGGTATTTAAGAATATAATTATATTAAGGTTCTTCAGATGAGATTTTTCTGCATTACCTGGCTTGGCCCTAAATTTACTGACAAATACCCTAATAAGAGAGAGAGAGAGAAAAAAAACAGACAGACACGAAGAAGAGCAGCGATAAAACCATGGAGGTAAAGATCGGCAATTCCAAAAGTCAGAACACACAAGGAAGGATTCTCAAGAGTGTGGTCCTCACGACACCTTGATTTGATACTTCTGCCTCCAGAATTGTGAGACAATAACTTTCTTTTGTTTCGAATTACTGAATTTGGAGTAACTTGCTAGCAGCCCTACAAAAAATAAATATACAGTATAAACAACACTCGAAAATTTTTAAGAAGCTGGCATAGTGCTGTATTCCTGTAATCCCAGTACACAGGAGGATAGGCACAAGGATTTTGAGTCCAACCACACCAGCCTCAACTACAAAGGAGGATTTTTGTTTCAAAAGAAAGATCTGCTATGAATTATTGTCCACAGTTGGGCTAGGTATAATAAAACACATTAGGACTGGGGAATAGCTCAGTGGTTAAAGTACTACTCTAGCAAGTTCAAGACCCTGGGTTTGTTCCTCAGCACCACATAAGCTGGGCATGATGGCACATACTGGTAATCCTAACACTCAGAAGGCTGAGACTGGAGGACTGCTGTGTGTTCAAGGCCAGCCTGAGCTGCATAGTGAGTTCAGGGCCAGCCTGGACTATGGATAAAGGCCTGTCTTTAAGTAAGAAAATAAATGAATGAATAAAAATAAAAACAATATAAATCACTAAAAGACATACTGAGTCATTGGAAAAATCATGATATAGTTTTGATTTTCAAAGGTCATTTATTTATACAAAGAGTAAAGATCAATGATATTGTGCGTGTTTGGTTTGACAATCTTGGCCAACTTTCAGCGAACTTTATGATTCTGTGTTCATAGAAAAAAAATTGAGCAAGGTGCTGATTTATAGCCTCGTCTGAATTGAACATTATACCACATGAGGAGTCTTGAGTGGAGCAAAACAGTGAAAGCCTGATGGCCCAAGGCCACCTGAGTATGCCGGGTGTGGCAGCACATTCCACCCAACGTCTAATATTTTTTGATGGGTGATCAAAATTGTGTGTGATCTCATGTTGAAAGGATGGAATCCCAACTCTGTGCTAATTAATTAGCTTTGGGTGTTCTGTAGAATGGATTCACTCAAATTGTCCAATTGCCAGCAGTATACATTCTGATTGTCTGGTTCCTTGATGGAAGCTCAAAAACAAACAAACAAACAAACAAACAAACCCACAGCATCTTTAAAATCACACCATACTGAGAGCATAAACTTCCTCTGATGAATTGTCTGCTTTTGGTGACGTTTGGGGCAAATCATCATGTCAGGACCAAGACCACTTGTATAGCACAGTATTGTAAATAATCCACTTTTCATTACCATTTACAGTCACTTCAAAAAGCGTCATTTTCCTTGCATTTTCATGAGCTTATTTATAGCAGGTGTCAAATGAACGTCTCTGAGCTTCCTGAGGAACCCGAAATTGAGCCTGCCTATGGATCACAGCTTCTTCAGGTGTCCACGAATGCTGGATGATGGATACCCAACGTCTCTGCAATCTCTTGGGTCGTTAATGTGGGTTTGATTTGATTAGTTCCTTTATTTTGTCCTCATCAACCTCAGAGGCCCTCCCTGACCAAGGAGCATCATTAAAATGAAAATGACCAGCATGGAGTTTCATGAATCATCATTGGCACTGTCATTTTTGTACAGTAATGTCACCATAAACTATACACAACCTTTCACAAGCTTGATGCATGTTCTTCCTTGTATGGAAGTAAAATATGGAAAAAATGCACAGTTTGGCCTTCCATTCCAACTTGTACAGTCTACAAAACTCAACTAAACTACTCAATTTTTTTTTTTTTTTTTTGGAATGAAGCTGGAACTCTCAGCCATCAAGTAGCATAGCAATAACATAGATGCAAATGACTCTAATACTTCCAAAAATGAACTGGCACCATCTGTTGCAAAAATGTATTGTGACTTTTTGGACAACCCAATAGCACTACCTCCCAAAGAGCCATCTTATATTTTTCAAGTAAATAGGAAAGAATTCAACACAATACCAAGAGAACAGGAACAAAGTATTATAAAGAATATGGTGCCTGGAAAAATCTGTCCACCACCCTGCCAGACATGTTTGGAGAAATGAAAATCCTGCCATTTAATTAAAATTGTTTTGCACGGCATGTATAGGAATATGAATAACTGTAGAATACACAGGCTGAATTATCCTGATGAAAAGAGCTGGAACTGCCCAGGAGTGTCTGAGGAGGGCCAGAGGAAAGCCGTCCTGAGGCAGCTTTAGAAGAAAGCCAGAGAAAACTTAGGGAGGCTCTGCTCAAGGACAGGAAGCACTGAAATGGTGCCTAGGAAGGGCCAGGGCCAGGGCCAGGGGGATTGGGCAAATTTATCATCTGGGCAGCAAAAAGAAAAAAAAAAGTTTTCAAACACATTCCATTGGAAGGTGTTTTGTGGTTTGAAATCGATGCAACATCTGTGTACTTTTCCTTATTTCCATCATGCAGCTAGGCAATTGTCCATTAATTTCACCTCTTCAGTCTCCCTCGCCCAAACAAGACACCACACCTAAGGGAATTTGGACCATTTTCTTCTTTGATACTTTATCTCTAGAAAACTTCAAGTGCTTCTTTGATTGAGCAGTTCTCTGCAATGAATCTTCTGCATCAGCCCAAACCATTAAAATTTCTCGATATTGGTCAATTCATGAACAAAATGTTTCACCCTCTTTCCTCTTTGCTTTCTTTCTGGGTCTTCTGAATTCACAAGGAGAGATTCATTTTTGTTATACTCTTATTCTTTTTAAGGGCACCGAACAGAGAAAGCTTCAATTGCCAGGGGGGTTAATAAGCCCTTGTGGGGGTCCTGGGCTAGGTGGTAGTGGTGTCCCTGAGGCCACAATTGGCCTGAGGCAGGATGGCCACCAAGAAGAAGATGAAAGTCGAAGGTGATGTAAAACTCCTGCTAAGAATAGGAAGCTGAGGACCAGAAAAGCCACTCCAGGACGCAGGCCTGAAAGCTGAGGCCGGAACGGAGCATGCATAAGCCTCATCAGAGTGGGAACCTGGAGCCAGTTAGGAATGAGGGGCTTACGTTCATTTTTTTGGGTTAGTCATGTGGGGAGGTCAGATCAACTTAAAGAGTAGGCAACATGGAAATAGAGAAAAACAGACCAGGGGTGACAGCCGCTGAGCCTCATCCAATGAGAAATGAGCGTTTTTATTTCAACTTGCTAAAGTACCTACTCTATCAAAGATGAAATCATATTAATTTATTGACTTTGAAGCATGAAACAGCAAGTGATGTGTGGTTCAGGGGCTAATCTAGCTGAGTTCATTTTAACTCTGAGAATGATGATCCTTTTAATATCCTTAAGCTAATGGCATAAAATTAAGAGCTACCCAAATCACACCACCTTCATGCAAGGTCAGTAGGTACCTACTGATCATGACCTGCACAACGGTACCTATGGAAAGGTTTCTCATTTTTCGCATTGCTAGGCTTTGAATTCATATGCGTCCATGTAATTAATAGTCAGTGATTCTTTGCTGATTTTTAAAGCTAGCAATATTTCTCCAAAACCTCCAGACAAGAGTCTTGTATCATTCAAAAAGCTCCCTTACTATCACTGTTATCTCTCTCACGTGTTCCCAACAGGATGCTTAGACTGCCTTTGAAATATGATCATTTGCGACATATCAAAAAAATAAAAAGATCACGAGACATGTCATCTCTCTCAGTCTAAGTCGTGTAAGGTTCCCTTGGAGACACCCAGCTTGTTTAGATCCAGATGGGGGTAGACAACCTGAACTGCCAGAAAGGCAAG
Organism: Ctenodactylus gundi; assembly: GCA_004027205.1. NCBI lineage: Eukaryota > Metazoa > Chordata > Mammalia > Rodentia > Ctenodactylidae > Ctenodactylus > Ctenodactylus gundi. The sequence continues at coordinate 56,110 of PVKB01000059.1, forward strand.
AAATTAACAAATCAAGCAGGAGACAAATAAAAGGCGGCTAAGCAAAGACAAGTGTGACTCGAAATACCTCGGAGCAAAGGCTGCTGCGGAGGCGGCCAAGCAGATGGCAGCTAGCGACACAATTTAAGTGGGGCATCAGGTTTACTTCCACATTCTGAATTGTACCATGAGCACAAACTAGAGAAGAGATAAAACTCCATTCTAGATTGGAGGGTGGGTAGCACTTTGAGTTACAAGACGACCTTAGCAAGAGAAATTTAACAAAACAAAACAGTAACAACAGCAACAAAACCATTCCAGAACTCGTTATACTTCAGAGGATTTCTCAAAGAGGCACATAGCACAAAGACACCAGGTGTTTCTCAAGGTTTTCATTCCGGGGGCTCAGCAGTCTTCTTGAGAGTTAGATTCTGAGTCTCAGGAAAGTTCATGTTTCACTGGACAGCTGTTAACTGAAAGGAAAGCTCATAGCACCTTCCCTGATGAACGCAGTGGGCTCCTTGAAGGGAATAGTGTCGTCAAATGCCTCCTATGCACCAAGCCCTGGGTGAGGCATTTGAGTTTTAACTGTGAGCAAGTCATGGTCTCCATCTTGCAGAAGCTTGTAGTTGGAGCAGGAGACAGAAGAGGACACCACAGGTAGATTTACTCACCTGATAGGAAGTACAGTGTGAAAAATAAGAAACCATACTCAGAGCCACGTCCCTGTTCCTATGTTGTTTCCTGCTTCGGTCACTTTCTAGGGTGAATCACTTAAGTCTTAATTTCTTTGGACGTCTGTTCGCTCATGAGTGACATTGAGAATACTGAATCAATTAGTAGGGATGATAAATGAGTTAATATATACTAAACACTCAGAGTAAACGCGGTAGTCTAATGGAGAGAAAAATGGTTACATGGAAATAGCCAGGAAGAGCAGAGTTCTTTTTCCTATGGGAGTCAGAAAGAGTTTTCACCCAGAAAATGGTATCTCAATTTAGAGTCAAAGGTGAATAAGGGATCCTGGGTGGGTGGAGCACTAGAGCTTAGGCAAACACAAGCATGAAGTTCCCAGTCAGGAGTGACGCTGGCACATATCCCCTCAAACAATTCAATGTTCTGTTGCCCGAATCATTTGGCAATAAAACCAGGTTCACAAGTTTGCTGCCTTTCTCAGATGACAGATGATCATTTCTCCAACAGCTCTCCTGTGAAATCATGCTCAGTAGCTCTGGTTTGCTGCTGCCCTTGCTGTTCCCATATTTCCTGAATGACACTCATCACATGACATTATAATCACTGACTCCCCAACTACGCTGTCAGCTGCTAAGTGGCTAGAACTCCTTCGCTTATATTCTGGCGTCCTTAACATCTAGAATAAGCTCTGGTTTAAAATAGACACTCAGGAAAAAAATGTATTAAAACAGACATCACAGCCCTTCTGTGGAAGAACAGAGCCCCCTTGGGAGTTCTAATTCACATTCTGCAGCCCATCACCAGAATCCAGTATCAGAAAAATCTCCATTTATTCCTCTCTATATGCTTGATGCTTTTCAAGTGACATGTTGTTCACTGCTTTCTTCTAGGTTTGAGTTTTCCCTCCTCCATTAAGCAGCAAGTGTTGCTTTGCTGCTTCCCCAAAGCAAAACAATTACAAAAATGCGTTTAATTTCAGTGCATCTCGAATTTCTGGGAAACTTGTTACTCAGCAGGAAATTCTCCCTTGCCACAAAGCAGTAACGCAGAGACAAATTTCACATTACATTTCTTCATTCTGAAGCCGAGTATGGGCTCCTTCTCTTAGGACACCTTGACTCAGCTAACTCCTGTGCATGTGTTTCCCAAAGGCTAATAAAGAGGCTTATGAATGACTCACTAATGGACATTCTTCTGGGCCTCTTTCCCCTCTTGAAGGTGGAGGACGGGAGTTGGAACCTGCATAGCACTGCTAGCCAGGCGGTTTTTACTTCTATTCAGACCCCATAGTACCTATTCTCAGTTCCCCAAGAGACCACTTAAAGGCCAGCAACACCTCTAATGCATAATTATGAAGCCCATTTACATATTATAAGTACCAGAAGTTGTGAAGCAGGGCTGAGGACTTATTTGGCTAGATGGCATGCTGTACTTTAACAGGGAGGGGATAGATCATCTTAGATTTTAGTACAGGAGTTTTGGGTCAGGAAGAATCTGGCCTTCAGTGAATACATGGAGGATGGCTCAGGCCCGTGAGGGCTGTACACCCAGGGAAGATATAACAATGACTGATTCATTTATTTATTCAGCAAAGATGTATTGGTTGCCCACTTTCTGCCAGACGCTGAGGTTCTAGCCAAGCAAGAGTCAAGGATTCTGTCCTCACAGTGTTTACATTATCATGGGGAGAGACAGACAATGAACACAGATGGAGGTAAACAAACAAGATACTTGTAGACAAGGCCAACTACTTTGAAGCTCATGATTCAGAGAAGTAGTGTGGACAGCGCTTAGGCAAGGCAGGGCAGAAAGCTAGGAGGATGCGGGAAGGCTCTTCACAGAGGTAACATTTCAACTGAGATAAAAGGATCCAGCCACACGAAGACTTGGGTGGGGAGAAAAACACTTCAGGCAGAAGATAATGGTAAAAAAGGCTTCCAGGGGCCTGCTAGACCCATAAGTCATGCCAGAAAAAAAATCCTAACTTCACCATTTCTAAATTAACCTTGGGCCTCCGGGTGACACAACTCAGGTAGAATTATACATATTATACTCTGGCACTGCTTTTTTTCCTGGGTAACTTGGCGTTTGGGATAAGAACTATCTTTGGGGTAGAACAGAAGGTTTCTGTAGCTGGAATAAAAAAAAAATAACAGGGCAAGGGCTTAGACTGATGCTGTTTTTAGGATATAACAGTATCATAACAAAAAGAGCTATTGTTACCAAGCTGATTCCTTCAACGGTGTTACCTCATTTATTGCTAAACCCCTGTCAGATAGGTGCCATTATGTCCTTTCATAGGCGAGGAAACTTAAGCTTTCAAGTAGTATGACGCGAGAGAGCAAAAAATACCAAGTCTCTAAAGAAAGAATTAAAAATGAGATGTAGACACAGGCTGTGAGAGTCCTGCCTTGTCCTTCTCCTCCTGGGTTACGGGAAGTCCTTCTGTGATGAAACTTTCCCTTAAGTTATTCACTTAAGCCCCAGTGCATCACAATGAGTCAGGGTGGATAACACTTCCTGGCACTGGACTTAGGAGTCCTGGCTGCAGCACAAAAATCATTTTTACCATCTTTAACTCTGCTAGGTATTGAAACACTGATGTCCACAAGAACATGATGTTCATTTAGGAAACTATGCTAAAGCAAAAAAGGAGTTTCTTTACATATATACATATATTTTCTCTCTCTCACCAACCCCCCTGCCCCCATCCCACACAGCAGATTTCATACCGTTTGCTGATTGGAAAGAACCCCTGTTTTGTGGCGTAATTGTTTTCCATCTCATTTTGTCATTCATTCTAAAGATGTGATACCATATAGCTACAGCCATGGTTCATGGTTCTCTTAGATTCCCAAACTGTCTTTTTACATACAGGGAACTTTAATTAGAAGCAAAGACCACACCATAATCATCTGTGGACTACCTATAAGGCCTAAACAAACAGCAGAAGGATCCAGAAGGCTATGGAGGGTTCTGGAGCAACAAAACTCGAAGAAGTTTCCAAAACGCGTGATAAAGCTCTGTTTTCTCATCCATATTAAACCTCTGAATGAAGGGAAAGATTTCGGGCAACTAGCAGATGGGCCAAACTCTGGCCCCATTTAGGAGAACAAAGACATTCTATAGGGGATTTTCCTGTAATACTTTTGTCTATAAAAAAAAAAATGGAAAGAGAATTTCAAAAACCTTGAGTCTGTGTGCAGTGACTCTGTTAAGAGCAAATGTGGTGTGATGTGCTTCTTCTTTTCCTACCTTTATAGTGACTAATTATACATTTTTAATTAGGGGACCCAGCTTGTATAATTGCCCAAGGCACAGGATGCTAACAGAGAGAAATGCAAATGTAATTAAACTCCATTAAAAGACACATGTGAGATTTAATAACAGTCTAATTCAATAGCAAATCAAAACTTTTATTTTGATTCTGATCACTGTCACTTTTCTACATTTTACCTAATTTTCCCAGAATCTAATACATAATAGAAATTTCTCAAAAGAAAAGAAACTAAAACCCGAGTTCCAATGCCAGTGTGGTGCTTTTAGAAGCTTCAGAACTGGAAAAGGGACTTGAAGATATGATCCTTGTATTCACATGAATTAACTCATTTTATTCTCAATGTTACTCCATGGTAGGGCCTGAATATTAGTGATTATGGATCGCATAATCAGTGGCCCAGGGAGATTAAATAATTTACCCAAGGTCTTGTAACTAGCTAATAATCGTGTCGGAATTAACCTGGTAGCCACCATGTTAAATGATTTTCCGATGTCTCTGCTTTACCATTAAAATATGGTAGGTAAGTAATGCCTCTCCTAATTATCTACAGTAAACTGCCATGCCACTGAAACACCTTTAAATATCTCTTATAAATAGACCGCTTCTTCTTTTAAAAAACTACTACAAAAGTAATGTGTATTATGCAACACTAAAAAACTGAAGATGGATAAAAATCAAAAAAACAAAAAGCTACAGCCTGATTTTGAAAGAAACTCATTTGATAGAGGATAAATATGAGTATGCTTCTACAAAGATGTTTCTGACTTATTCTTAGTGCTACCTGTCATTGTGTTTCCATCCCACTGAGCCTTCCCACCTGCCTCTGCCGCCATTTCTGACTGGCTTGCCTGCTTCAGGACTCACTCCCTGCGACGCGGGGGCGGGACACTGCTTTTCTCATCCTTATCTTGAAAGCCTGTGAACACTGAAGGCCACCGTGTGGTTCTGTATACTATGTCTGTTTCTTTGTGTGGGCAAAAAGCAATCTGAGTGGTAAGAACTGTATCCAATCAGCAACAGAAATGTATCTAGGCAGAAGGAATTTGTTCAAATTTTGATGACTTAGCTGGAAGATTTTAATACTTTAGAACTGAAAGTCATCTCGTAGATAATCTAATTGAAACTATTATTTTAAAGATGAGAAAACAGACTCAAATATGGAAGAAAGAAAACCGACCCGGCAACAGATAAAGGTTGGAATGCTGGCTCTGTGAGCAGCTGGCCGCGCAATCCCGTGGGTTTCCCAAACCTCTCTGAACTTTAGTTTCCTTGGTCATAAAAGTGTGAGGATCGGCTGCTGTCGTCACACTCTCAATCAAAACCGCCCGGCCCCACGCCTGGATGTGGAATCGCCTGCTTACGTTTACTACTCACAATCTTTCCTCAGCAGCCAAAATGGACTTTAGAAAAACAGAAATCACATCATGTCACACTTAAAGTTCTCCATAAATTTTTCTTTGGCTCCGGAATAAAAACCTTACAAAACCTCACATGCGCTGACCCCTGTCTTCCTGGCTTCACAGCCTGTGGCTCCTTTGCAGCCTCCGAGGCCTCCTTGTCCTGGAGTTTGTGAGGCTCGCCTACCACCTCTGCATGGACTGGTCCAGTGGTGGGGAGGCTCTCTGCCTAGCTACTTTAGGGACCACCCTCTCAATTCTCAGGTCTCAAGGTAACCCCTATATATGACCGCTCTAAACATTCCATTTGAAAAGTCCGTCTACTGACCCTCGTGTATTGCCTAACTATAATTTTTTTCACAACACTTATCACATTGATAATCACTTTTGACAAAATTTAACTTAGTCATCTGTATCTTTTCCTATAAGATCCTGTGGCTAGGACCATATTTTTAAACACAACAGCATCTGGAACATAAGAAATGCTTCTCAAATGACAATGATTATTTTTTTGTTTTGTTTTGTTTTGTTTTGTTTGTTTGTTTTGTTTTTGGTGCCAGGCTCTCACTCTGTAGTCAGGCTGGTTCTGAACTAGCTGTGTCACCCAAGCTGGCCTCAGACTCACAGCAATCCTTCTAACTCCGCCTCCCAAGTGCCCCGATCATAGGCACGCACCACCACACCCAGCTTATATGGTATTGGAGAATCAAACCCACGCCCTGGACTTGTCAGGCAAGGGCTCTAACAACCGAGCTATGCCTTCAGCCCAGTGAGTTTTTATTGGTAAATGAACGCAGGCCAAGTCTGAAGTCTCCAAATTCTGCTCAAACCCCTCATCTGTCCAATCCCGTGATGACTGTATCCTGGGAGCTATGTGTACTCTTGGGCAGGAAATCCTTTATACTATTACCTGGGCTACCAGGAGCACTTTACATTGGCTGTAGTGACCCAGTGGCAAGTTCCTGGTACAGGCCTGAGTGTTTCCTATTTAGATGTAGTGAAAAAAAGTTAGGTGCAGGGAAAAGGGCCAACTCCAGAGTCGGAGGAAAGCAGGAAGGGTTCCTTTTCATCAAGAGAATGATCTGCTCTATACCACTAGGGTTTTATATGGTCCCCAAACATTAGAGATTATGTTCTAGTGGGCATTTTTCTCCCCAAGCTCTTAGAGAAAGTTTATCTGGCAACACGGAGCTGGGATGAGAAGTAAGCTAATTAATCAAAGTAGCACTACTATGCTTCATCGGATTTGTTGAAGAAAGCTGTTAAATGTTTGATATTTATATTTGATATTTTAAGTATATTTCCAACAGAGAAAAAATAAATTTGCTAATTATATCTGTTAAAAGCCTGGGAAATCTAGGCTAGATTTATCATTTTTCTCAAAATTGAGAAGGCCAGAGAGGCTGTGTGCAACCTTTACAGTGGGGTAGAACTGACGTGGAGGTAGGTAGAACTTCTTAAACACTAGAGTCACAATTCACAGACAAATGCCTACCTTCTCCCTTGCCTTCCTTCGCTCCAGTAACGAATTCCTTGGTTCCATCTTCTTGTCTACCTGTGTTATAGTGGCTTTCACATTCTGGACACTGAAGCTATCTCACCAGGCCCCATAGCTAAACCTGATCTCTTCCCTCTTTCTGACTATTGTCAGTAAATAAATGGAATAAGCATAAGACCATATTCTGGGTCTCACATTTATTTATTTTTCTCATTTGCAGCTCAGATGACAAAGGCTTTTCTCCTCCTCACACATCACCCGATTTATGCTAATTATCCCATCTTATTTAACTGGGTATATCATGGGCAGACAGTGAGAGAATCATCTAGGTACACAGCTGTCGGTCACAGACAAGGTCAGTACTGCAGGAGAGCAGCCTCCCTGAGCACCACCTGGGGTGACTCAAGCTCAGATCTTCTAGGAACACTGGGATCATAATTGAGCAAAGGATCTGGATTCCAGACTCTCAGGACTGGAGTAGCACAGGGAGTAGAAGATGACAGTAGGGGGGAGATCAACCCTAAGTGAAAAGAAGGCAAAAGTCAGCTCTGGGTCTATCCCTGTGAATTCTTCAGCTTAGAGCTCTGTTCCCTTTTCTCCATCCATTTAGGGGCACAGTCTTCCCCTAATGGGGCTATGGTTCTTTGCCAAGAAGATGCAGAAAGCAATCTTAAAGCTTCCTTTTTTCCCTGAAGCCCTTGGATTTGACTACAACATTTCTACTACTCAAGAGAATACTGTCCTTACACTGGGTCTTTCTTCCAAGTGCCTTTCTGTTTTGGTCACTATGGGTATGTGTGCAAATAGTTATTAGTGACTTTGCATGGTCTCAAAATTGTTCCCAACTCTTTAATGAAATGGAACTATTCTGAATCTCATTCCCTCAGAGCCTCAGTTATTGCTAGAAGGCAACACATGCTTACGGACTCGAAAAATCACTTAGACTGCCAACCTATTCAGCAAGAAATTTTCAATACTTTGAAACACTCAGTGGTGAGTCATGAAAGACTGATAGATTTCACTGGTATTTCTTGCTAATGGGAGGCTATTTCTTCATAGGCAGGATTATTTTTTGAGACAATAGCAATCCTTGAACAGGAGATATAAATGACAACTAAGTGTATATCAAGACAAGTAAGTACCATGCACTCTAATGCTTAAGACATGTTTTGAGGTAAGCCTTCTTGTCTAAATTTTAACCTATGAATAAACTGGTTCACACAGAGCTAACAAGTGGTAGAGCCAGATTTCCAAGCCAGGTATGTTTGACTGTTCGGCTGGCTCCTGGAGAGAGCACCAGCCCTCTTTCCTCCCAGGATGGACTTTAAGGACTCAAGTGCTTGCTGCTTTCATTTTCCGTAAACATTTCTAGCTAACAGCAAACCTAGTTCAGTACTATCCTTAATGCCTATGAGGTGACAGAGGGAAGCAAGGGCTTCATTGGAGCCTCAGTTCACTTTCCCAAATTTTATAAAACTCAAACAGAGGTGATTTTTTTAAAGACCATATAAGGATAATTTGGATCTCACTGGAGATTTCTATCTAAGTTACAGTGTCCTTCCAGGTTCAGAATAAATTCTGTACAACCTCAAAAATGAGAGTGGTATTGACTGTCTAGAAAGAACCCTTGACTGATCTTAGGTCCAGTGAAATTACAACACTTCTCTGCTACTTAAGTTTGACACTCCAATATAATCCCTGCGATCTTCCTTCCTTTTACCTGGATAACGCTGGCCACAGCTCTCTGATGCTACATCCCCAGGATCAAAATTAAGCCAAAAATCACCCTGTAGTTCCCAAGCTATGGCTCAGAAAAATTCACCTCTACAATTTGCTTTTCTCAGTAGTTGGGATTTTTTTTCAACATTAGTTGTGCATGGAGGAAGAAAATAGGAGGGGAATTTTTAAAAATTATATAATATAGGTGATGCCTCTGTACTATTTTTACAACTTTTAATAAATCTAATTATTTTGAATTGTGAAATGTAAACCTGATTGCAAAGGGAAGAAGGCAAGTCCCGACTTCTACATTTACCATATTTTTTCTTTATACATTTATCAATTATTTGTACCTCTAAATAATTTTGCATATTTACTAGTTTTAAGTCAATAGAGTTACTCTGCATATTGTGAAATTTTTTGTAATTTTTGTCCATTATTTCTGAGATTCATTCTTTATATTGGTATAATTTCTTTTCTACATATGACTATACCTCAGGTTATTTCTTCAATTTAATGATGACTGAGACTTGTGTTGTTTCCAGTTCAGAACACAATGGGGCCTTAAGCGTTCTTATACGTATTTCTGAATGAACACAGGTAAGAGTTCTATAGTTTACATAACTAAGAGGAGAAATACCAGATTGTTAGATAAGCATATATCCAAATTTAGTGATAGAAGCTCAGAGTCTGTACCAATTTTTCTCTCACCCACAGTGGATGAGGAATCCCACTGCTGTGCACTCTCACCAGCCTGAATCATGTTTCTATGTGATGCATGTGTAAAAACGTCCCACATCTTTCCTAGCGTACACCCGTCTGGTTAGTACCAGCCCTGAGCATGCACTGAGTATTGAATATTTGAATTTTAGTTCTGTGAAATGCCTATTCAAATATCTGGTCCATTTTTTTTTTTATACTGGCTTCGACTTCTTGATTTGAAGAGTTTTTATATTTCTTGCATATTTATACAGGGCTGATTATATGTAGTGCCAATATATAATATTTGTACTGAAAATAGACAATATTTTTTATTTGTACCCTTACACTTCAGTTTCCGTATGATGCATTTTCAAGATTAATATTGATTTTAATGTTATTAAAATTATAATCTTATTATCTGTCTGTTCATGTTTTAGAAATTTTTTCCAATCTGAGGTTGCAAAAATATTTCCTTTCTGAAAATCGTATACCCTTCTTTTCGTGGATAGGTATTTAATCCACCTGGAACTGATTTTTGTTGATGCTATAAAGAAAGGGTCTGATTTCATTTTTCCTCTGTGGGTAGCCAGTTGTCCTAGCACCTTTTTTTTTTTTTTTTTTTTTGAAAAGTTGAGAAGTTCATCTCACCCTTATTGCTTTTTCTGTCTGTCACCCGTGAAGCCTATGAACAGAAGTCGGTCTGATTCTGCACTGCGGATTGCGTTCCACCAAGTACACAAACTCATCCTTGTCTTAATTACTGCAACTTTGCAATACATCTTGATTTCTGGAATGGCAAGTTCCACATATCTGGTCGCCTCTGAGTCACTTCTCTTTCTTTGCTTCTGGAGTGATTAGAATCAGCTTTTCAAGTTCTATTCACAATATTTTCCAAGAACTGTTTTTGATTTGAGTTTCATGATCCTTTAAAATCTATCTCTGTAATTGCATGTGGACTCCCCACTTTCTGTATCAGACAAGATAGGTTGTATGTGCTATGGTGATGGGTGATCTCAAAATCTCTGAGGCTAAACATATAAAGTCGATTTCTTGCCAAAGTCTCATGCCTTCTGTCAGGCAGCTGTAGATCTGTTCTCTGCCATTCTCACTAACATCCTTGAGCATCCAACATCTGGACCATTCTTGTCACAGTGATAGGAGGCTGCCTAGGGCTCCTCGCTCGTTTTTACTGCTCACAGTAAGTTACAGTGGATCTACCGGGAGCAGGATTTATCCCGCAGTTCTGTATATGTTTGATGACACCATCAAGGGTTACAAAAATTTAACTTTCTTTGTTTCTGATAAGTAAACATGTTACTCATTTTCATTTGATTTCTGCATTCAGCCCCTTTGCTAAATATTCTTTTTTTTCAGTTACTGTGGTAAAAAATTAATATGACATAAAATTTAACTTTTTAAACAATACACGAATTCTAAATTCTGTAACACATTACAACCTTGGGGTCCGGGGAATCAGTGTCTATGTCTACTCCTTTTTCAGAGGTTCACCCTTTATCTATCTGACCATTGCCTCTTTTTCTATCCTGTCATTCATGTTGGGGTACTTTCATGTCTTTATTTTTGTGCATTTAACATTTTTGTGCACCCACCTATAGTCAGTCTTTTGTGCTTGGTCCATTTCACTGAACACTATTGGCTCTACGTGGCCCCATTTTCATTCAAACACTTCCTATCTGTCTTTCTTTATGGCTGCATAGTATTCCATTGTGTATAGGTGCCACATCTTCTTTACCCATTCCTCTATGGATGGGCAGGTAGGCTGTTTCCAGGATTTGGCTCTTAGGATTGTGCTGTTATAAACATGGATATATGCACATGTCTTTTTGGTGTGTTGACTTTATTTCTTTTGGGAACATGCCAACTACAGCAGTAGCTGGATCAAATGAGATTTCTATTCTCAGCTAAGGAACCTCAAGATGGCTTTTCATAATGGCTGTTCCAGCTTGCTTGCAATCCCACCAGCAGTGTAGTAGATGTCTTTCTTTTCCGCATCCTCCCCCCACAATTTCTTTTTTTTTTTCATTTCTGATGTTGGCCATTCTCACTGGAGTGAGGTGAAACCTCAACACTGTCTTTATTTGCATTCTATGATGGCCAGGGACGAAGAACACTTTTTCATGTGCTTTTTGGACATTTGTGCTTCTTCTTCTGATGTTTCTTTTCATTTCAGCTGCCCACTTCTTGATGGGATCATTTATTTTAAGTGGTTTTATGTTTTCCAGTACATTGTATATTCTAGGTATTAGCCCTGTGTCTGAAGCGTTACTGGTGAGTGCCTTCTCCCACGCTGTGGGTTGTCTCTTAACCTTGCTGATTGTATCTTTTGTAGTGCAAAAGCTTTTTCAATTTAATATAGTCCCATTTATTGATTCTTGCTGAGATTTTTTTTGTGCAGTTGGTGATCTGCTCAGAAAATCCTTTCCTGTCCCTATGTCTTCTAGGGTTTTACATTTTTTTGTGTTGCTGTGAGTTCAGTGTCTGTTTTGATATCCAGTCCTTCCATCCATTTTGCTATGATTTTACTATGTAGAGACAGGTCTGGGTCTAGTTTCATTCTCCTGCATGTGAAGATTGAGTTTTCCCAGCACCTTTTGTTGAAGATGCTGTCTTTTCTCCAGTGGGTTGTTTTGACCCCTTTGTCAAAGATCAGTTGACTAAGGGAGTCTGGATTTGTTTCAATATCCTCAATTCTGTTCCATTGGTCTTCTTGTCTGTTCTTATACCAGTACCATGCAGATTTAATCACTGTTGCTTTGTAGTATTTTCTGAAGTCTGGGATTTTGATTCCTCCAGCTTTACTCTTGTTACTCAAAATTGCTTTAGAGATTCTGGTTCCATACAAATTTTAAGTTCTGTGAAGCATATAGTTGGTCTTTTGACTGGTACACCCACAATGTAAAGGAAAAGAGATGTATTTTAGGACACGGTTTTAGAGATGTCAGTCTATGTGTCACTGGGGGTCCAAGGCAAAGCTGACAGTGATGAAAGGGTGTGGCAGAAGAGACTGCTCATTCCTGACCACCAGCAGAGACGAGGGAGGAACTGTGGAGGCAGAGATACTCACCCCTCCAACCAGGCCTTGCCTCCTAAGAGCACATAAAGTCATCAATGAATCCATGCACTGATGCGTACAGGGCCCCCCTGATCAAATCAATATCCCAATATGAGATTTTTTGAGGGATCTTGTTAGATTTAAACCTGGATCCAAACCAACATGGGTATGAGTTTCACCTTTAGCACTTAAAGATGGCATAAACAGAAAAATAATTTGTCTTGATCTATAAATTATCCATAGGCTAGAGTGGCACACAGATAACTGAGATAATGCCAACAAAGCACTTAGAACTCTTATAACACACAGTGAGTCCTCTATAAACACACTATTCACAAAAATCATGATTTTTAAGAATCCACATGAATTAAAATCAATCACAATACATTTGCCATAGCTTCATTCATGGTTCTGTATCTTCTCCTCTGAGTAACATAGAATCTTTCTTGCATATGAGTATAATTTTTCTTTCTGTGCCTCTTAGTTTTAGCCCTAACGCTTATAAGAGGTTGTTGCTACTAAAGAAGGTAAGAGAGAGATGTTGGAAGAAACGCTGAGCTGATCATGGTAGGAGTTCACCCTGGCAAAGGCTGGAGGTGATAGAAGTAGCTTGCAGAGGCTCAGACAGGTGGGGCCTGGACACTGCAGTCAGCAGCAATCTTGGGCGAATGGGCACGATGACTGTTTCTACTCCACCATCTCCCTACTGCCATGGCTCTGTGAGTGTGCAGATACAGGATCAGAAAAGAAGTGAGCGTGGAGGAAGTATGGTGGCTGAAGGCAGGTGCAAATTAGGAGACAAATTGTCAGGAGACTCATTGTGTTGGTTACCCTAGAGGTTATATGTAACAGACAGTGTGCACTGACTTAGGAGATGAATCTCTGGCTTAGTTAACATGTGACTGTTCTACACGTAAGGACAAGAGGATACACAGTCACAGAGGACTTCTTTTTTAACTTTTAGCAAACTAGATATAAAATTTATTAAAAGGGCTTATGCCAAGAGAAAAAATTTGTGAAATTTAATAGCAAGAAATTGAATGCTTTGATTTAAAGATCTGAAAGACCATTTTAATTATGACAGAAAATTTTAATTATCAATTTTATTTATTATAGAAGTAGAGGTTCTAGCCAGAACATTTAGTCAGGAAAAAGAAGATAAAAATAGAAAGTAACAATTTTATTACAAATTATTTGCTCTAGTTCTGGAAAACCAAAAAACTACAAATAAGTTATTAGAATTAACAATGAAGGAAGTATTAAGAGGAAAATTTATTTCAACAAATGCACACATAAAAAAACCAAGCAAGACCAAATAATCTAACTTCATAACTCAGGGCCATAGGAAAAAAAATAAACCAACCCCAAACCTAACAGAAGGAAAGAAATTATAAAAAAAGATCAGAAATTAATGATACAGAAACTAAAAATAAATGAAACAAAAATAGATAAAACAATACTTGTTTTTTGAAAAGATAAACAGATTGATAAACACCTTGCTAACCTCACAAAAAAGGAAAGAGAAAACTTATATTAATACAATAAAGAATGAAAAAATCACAAGAGATAAGAAGGAAATCTAAAGGATAAGAAGTTACTTTGAAGATTTATACTCCACTAAATTTAAAAACCTAAAAGAAATAGATTAGTTCCTAAAGATACATCAACCACCAACACTGAATGAAGAAGAAATTAAACATCTGAATAGCCAATATTTACCTATGAAAATGAGAAAGTAATTAAAACACTTCCAATCAAGAAAAGCCCGAGATCTGTTGGACTCCTAGTAGAATTCTATAAAAACAATTAGCAAAGATTTAGTACCAATGCTCACCAAACTTTTTCAAGAAATTGAAAAGGAAGGAAAATTGTCCAGCTCATTTCTTAAAGAATGCATAACTCTAATTCTAAAACTAGACAAAGACCCAACAAAAAAGAAAACTACAGGCCAATAGCCCTAATGAATATTGATGCAAAAATACCCATAAAATCCTTGCCAACATAATGCAGCAAATCGTAAAGAAGATTATACACCATGACCAAATGGGTTTCATCCCAAAAAGAAGGGACAGTTCAATACACACAAATCAATAAATATAATACTCCACATTAGTGGATGCAAAGATAAAAAAACATATGATTATTTTAATAGATACAGAAAAAGCGTTTGACAAAATTAAACATCCATTCATGATAAAGGCTCTGAAGAAAGTACAAATAGATGATTCAAGCTCCTTATAACAACACCTATAACGCTAAATAGAGAAAGACTCAAAGCATTCACGCTAAAATCAGGAACAAGACAAGGATGCCCACCATCCCCCTACTATTCAATATAGTGCTTGCAATTTTGGCAAGACCCATCCGGCAAGAGCAAGGAATGAATGTGACGACAAGGGAGAAGCATGGCCAATCCAATGTTTATTTTCCTCTACTTCCCAACAAATTCCCCAAGTCATTTAGAATGCACCCCTTTTCCCCATAATTCTAAGCTGAAAAAAAAAAAAGTGATTCCATCCCAAGCACCAGTGAACAGATCCTTCTAATCCTCTAACTCGTTAAGGCTCACCCGCTCCCTTTGCCAGGGCTTGACTGAGAGGTGTACATGTGTCGAGTTCTAGCCAGACTGACGGGAGGCAAGCTGTCCTTGTCCTCATAGAGTGAACATGAAAACATAGGAAGATAATGCTCACAGAGTACATGTCGCCACCTCAACACACTTAGGCTGACCACTTTTCTAGTTCAGCATGTTTGTCATGTGGGTCCAAACAGTAGTATCTTCCCAAAACTCAGATACAAATCTGTTGATACAGGCCTCAGCTTTTGCATAGTACCTTGTCAAAAAAAAGACACCGATAAAGACTGAACTGAACCAACATGAGGGAGCACAGAAGGATGGAGGCCATAGTTTTGTGTAGACAGGGAACTGGCAGGCGGAGCAAGCAGTAGGGCTCGGCATTCCTGTAAATGCCTAGCCTACCAGCACTCGGGAACATCAGATGCGATAATCAGCAGGCAATTTTCAAGGAAAAACTTGAGCGAACCTCCTGTTTTTTCCTCTTTTATTACAAGCACCATATTTGAGCAGTTTTAAGACTGATTTTATTGTTAACTGACAGGTTGGCTGGCTTTAGGAAGCATAAAAGGAGGGGTGAAAAGAATACGAAGTCTTCTAGTTAGTTTTTAGTTGCTATAATATGGGATTAAGAAACATGGGATTTGAGTTCTGCCTAATAACCTCTGAATCTGTCAATTAATATAGGCGGCAAAAAATCACGTAATTGCTGACAATCTAGTAAGAAAAGCCATGTGATATCTTCGTTCAGGTTGCTGTGACCTAGCCCACAACCAACTTTTGTCATTCTAGTAAGTGAATTAGCCCATTTACCAGTTTTTGAGACTGTGTGACAGGCAGAGATATGGGTACCGAGAGAGGCGAGTATGTGGCTGGACCCAGACATCTGAGGGAAGCCTTGAATTTGGGTTTGTGGTTAAAGCCCTTGTGCTCAGGTTTCCACAAGCCATCTCAATGCCCAGAGGAGTCACAACAGTTACATGATATATCTAGTAAAACTGCAATAAATATAAATTGTCCTCATTTGTTCACCATTTTGGTGTAGGGTTTCTGGATGTAGACGAACAAGCTGAATGCTAAAACACATTAAATGACATTTTGAATGCCGTAATCATATTTCTTGGTTACAAGAGCCTGGGTATTATTTCTGCCAATTGAATAATTCTCAGTTTGAATAAACACAGATGCATGTTGGAAGGTCTGTGCTATCCCAAAACTCAAATATAATGATCTAAATTGCCTGATGAAAGTATGAATCTTGCCTGAGATCAACTACTGTTAATGCTACACTACCACAGTGCCCAGGTCTTCGGTCAAATTTATTTAGTATAAAGGTGAAAGGAGAGTCATAGGTTGGAGTGTCGATGCTTCCTCCCATCCTCCCTCATTCTAATTTCTGTAATAAGAACAGACTGGTGGGTAACTTGGTTTGTCTAGAAGATGGAGCCTGGGAATCTTTACAGAACCACACCAAGTATCTAAAACCATCTTTTCCTTGGAGATCAAGAACTCTAAAGCCTCAGAGGCATCATTTATTGTTCTCTAAGTGAAAGTCACTGTGCTTTACATGAACTCACTTATTTGATTCTAGGAAAAAGCCTCAGGAGGAGAGGACTGTGGTTACTGCCATATCACAGATGAGAAAACAAAGGCAGAAGCTAAGTCAAGGACCTTGTTCCCCATCACCCAGCCGGCTCATTGCCAGTCCTGAGACTTGACACTGAACTTGCTCTCTTAGATTCCAAAGTCAACTTTCATGACCCTAGGCTGAATTGCCCTAAGCTCCACTCCAGTGGGTGTGGAGGGCTGTAAAACTGAGAACGTCAAGTAACTCAGGACCTCTGGGTGTACCTCAGTCCTGGGAGACAGATCTTTGAATAACGGCTTGAGGCTTCCAGTGTGAGTGAGCGGTAGCCAAAGGGTCAGCTTAATAAAAAGATTGCCTTCCATCCTTCACACACGGATAATGAAGCAACATGAGCCCTGGAAACTCATCATCTGCTTGGCAAAAATCCTCAGAAAATAGCTGGAGGAAACCTGAGGTAGTTTGGAGATCGAGAAAGTTCACAAGCCCACAATTCAGAGCCCGGAGGACTCTCCGCACGGGCTCGCTCATCAGAGTCTCAAGTACTTGCCTTCTCTACAACTTCTTTTCTTATTGCTTGATACAGCATCACACTCTACTCCTGCTTAGATTATAATATAGAGGATTTGGCATCCCCTCTTCTCCGGAAACGCAGGTTCCCTTGGCTTTTCTCTACACAGAAGAAACGATTATTCAGGAGCCTCTTAGTCCTTCCGGACTGGGCCCTTGTATCTTCTCTTCAGAAAAGGAGCTTCTGCCATTCTCTTTGCTCTCCCACGCCGTGGTCGACAAGCTCTTCCTACATTCCAACTCAGTTTGCCCTTGGGTTTCAGCTCTGTCCATCCGGTCTACTTGCATTATTATTTGGAAGCGGCTTCAGGGCAGAGGGGGCAGCTGCAGGAGGGGGAGATGCTCTGTGGATAGACGGCATCCTGACTCAAGCTCAGCTTTTTAGATGTTGACAGCTGCTCTGGTTGCTAAGCAGAACGTATTCCTTGTATGTCTATTTTTATATGCTCAGAGCCCTAGAGCTTTGCTAGAAGGGAGATGATCTTGTCTCTCAAGACGGAGCAACATGCAAAATAATGGAAATTTCAGGCATTTCGGGTACCTAAAAATTGTGTTCTTTTAGACACAAGCCTTTTGCTTTGGAAACAGTTAATCGAATAGCGTTTACATTCATAACATGACTAGAAATCATCCAGCCCCTGGTGCAGTTGTGACAGCTGGAACGTATTTGTCAGCCATGTTCGTGCATCAGACTGATGGAACCTTGCTGCCCCTCCTTCTATCCCTGTAAGCCTATAAAATACATTTTCTTCTGCTGACACTGCAGCATGAACTCTCCGTAGCCACTTATTCCCACACCACCTGTTAATAATGCCAAGAGTAATGCATTTAACTCCCTGCACACTGTGCCAAAATGTTTATACAATTCAGCTTATTTCAGAGTTTAAAGACTAGACATAAATCCTCAACTAGCTGTGTCCTTTCCAGATACTCTGGGAGTTGGTTGCAATATTTTTGTGGGTAGAATCAGGCAGATTTTACCCAACTATTTTTAATAAAGAGTGGGGTAGTCCTTTGGGACTACTTTGCTAACTGTGTTGGGGTTATCACAAGTGAACTGGTTTTGCAAAATGTAGCCAAGCCCGAGTGCAACTTTTTAGTTAAATATAAACTTTACGGCAATGTCCTATGAACTAACATTTGCAAACTGAAAATCTGTTACGATGTTTGAGGGTTACAATTAATATCTGAATAATTTCAATATTTTTTATTTCATTGCCATAATTTTAGGTCATACTTATTCTTATGTCACATGATTCTCATGAGAATTCTATGCCACATAAATCAGCACCTGTATTTTTTGCCATCTAGCTTAAGACTCACACTAGGCAACAATCTACATGAGATTCCCACAGCAAATACATAATTGAGTTGAAGTTAGTAGTATGATATGTTTCCCTCCAAAACTCTGGCTCTTTCAACTATACCTTTATGTTCTAAAATTTCTTACTGGGAAAAATTACGTGAGGTTATAATAGTGAGAATCACTATCAAAGAATTTTCCATGGCTAAGCTACCTTTAGAAACTTGATGCTACTTTCTTCTAGTATACAACTGGAATATGTACCACCACATTCAAGAGTTTGACAAGTCCTCCAATAAAGAAACTGTTTCATTTGATGCAACCCAAAAAGTCTTCAAACTTAATTGAGCCTAAGGTACTTTTTCCTACTGACCAGAGGAATGTATTCTAGAACATAAAGGTGGGGGGCACTATGCCAGGCCAGGCTGCCTCCACTTAAAGCTGAATGCCTCTGGGGCTGGCTCTTGCCTTCTTCACTTTGGTTTCTAAATGCCTCGTAAGGAGGAGACATACAATGGTGTTCCGTCTTTCTTCAGTGATTCGTATTTCAATCACTCCTGTAATGCTTTACTCTGATTTTCTCAATGGGATTGTTCCTCCTGTATTCTGCGTATTTTGAAACAAGTCACAAAGTAAGGCACTGATCAAACAACCTTCATCTTGTTTATTCAGATCACCTCTCTACAGTCTAGCAGGACTCTCTGCTTGAGCAAATATTTTCACGAGACTCCTCATAGTGACAAAACCAAGTCACTTCCTTCAGAAAGCATTTGCTACCACGTACACATAGTCTACATCTTAAATGGCATGACTCCTGGTAAACAACCCAACAGATAAAGAATTAGCGATGCTTAACATTGTGAGTAAAAATATGTCCGTGAAAGATTATGCTTATTATACATTCTATCAGTTAAATTTGAAAAAAATCTCATAATCATTCCAATATTTGAAAACCCCTTAAATTTTAACTGTAATATTCATTTCTTCCCAAATGCCTACCATTTTGTGGAGACACAGACAGGAACCTTAACTAATTTCTTCTTTGCAGATTTTTCATTCCGGAAGTTTATATTGTATAATTATCTAAAGGCTTTCTAATTATGGAGACAATTTACCATTAGCATTTATATCTAAAGATCCCTGGCATAGAGCTAACTATCTAATTGATAAAAGAGAAAAATGGAGACTGTATACACACCAAAAAGGACAACTGTATACTTCCTTTAAAAAAAGAAAAACCTTGAAGCTACAATAAAAGTCACTAAAGAATGTGAATTTCCACTTTCGCCTCTTTTCTCTTTTCACTGTTATCTCTCTAAATTTATACACTATCCTTTTCAAGAAACCCTAGAACAAGATTCAAAAGTGAGAACTATGAAACAACACTTGGTATCGTGCAGCTCAAAGAACTCACCTGAGTCTCTAACTCCCACCTGAAACGACCAGCTCAAAATGGAAGGGAAGATATGACCTAGCAAAATAAGATATTAAAAACTCGTGGCTCAGTGTCTCATGTGAAGATGTCAAAATCTTGCAGATAAGACTAAATGAAAGCGTTAGATACAACACTGTCCTTTGGTATTGGATTTCTTCCAGGTCAATATTGAGTCATTAAGAAAATTTATGAGTCCTAGAGTTTCCAATTCCCCGAGTGTTACTCTTGCCAACAGCACTAGCAGGGCCACCTCTGCGGGCGTGGCCACCAGTGTGAAGCGCCTTTGAGCCTAACTGTACTGTTCTGTGTTCCTGGGCAATACGCATTTTTAATCTCAGAGAGAAGGATCGCAGTTTAAATGTGGACATTTCTTAGAGACCAGTGAATTAAGAGTGTTTGCAGGGGAGCAAGGATGGTTTTCTTATGACAAAATTAAATGGCTATCAGCTGGAATATGGAAAAATGACCCAGGCCACATTGCATGTGCTAATCACCATTGTCATTTCACTCCCAGGGTCCTACGGACTCCAAACCCATGATGACGGGGGGGCCACGCTTGCTGCGCCCTCTCAGCTGACCACGCTGATCGCCCTTGTGATTAAGTTGAGTTTGCTTTCATTGGACAGCTCCACGCTTGCCCTCTCTTCTGAGAAAGCAGCATCTGTGAACACAATTTTCTTTTTCAAGGGTGTTTGGCTGACTTTTTGGTGCACAACTTGCAAAAGGCTGCTGTCACAGCTTCCAGAGCCAGCAAGGTCCCTCGGGTCATGGAAGCTGCAGGTCCACGCTGCACACAAACAGGGTCAGGATGGTCACATCTGGCCCTGGCAGAGCATTTACACAGCTGGGGTGCAGAAACATCAGTTTTGCTGTGCATGCTGCGCTAAGCACCCCACCGAGCCCTGGCCTCAAGGAGATGAGATGTCCACCCAAGCACTGGATTCTGCACACCCATGCTTCTCATAGGTGACTAGGTGGCACTGTGTGTTATGACTGGGGAGGAACCACAGCTTGCTGGGCCTTTAGAATCTCCCCATCTGTTGGCACCACGCCTGACTTCTCAGCCATTAGGGTCACTCCTTTGTGTTAAGGGACTGATTTCACGATTTTTTTCTGCTTTAGCACAAAGAACCCCTTTTAAAAATCAACACATTTTACAGCCCTCCCACATATTAGTTATATTTTTTAGTTTCTGATGGCTGAGAAAGAGAAACAAAACAAAACAATCTATTAAAAATCTCAGTGGTGCTCTTAAATGGACACATACCTAATAAATTACGATACCTTCATTTATTTGAAAAATAATCACCCATTTATTTATGAGCTGTGTTATTTATGAAGTCTAGAAACAAACATAAGGATTCATGGATCCCAAGTTCTATGTCCTGGCTCCCTATTCTTCGACCCCACACGCTCCACGCTTTATCACCAAGATTTATGCTCCACTGATTGGGGGCACTACATTAACCACCATTTTATAAGCTTGTGCTCCCAGGAATACTGTTTTACGGGGTGCAAAACAAAGGTACAAAGAAAAGGAAGTTTGGGAAAAGTCAAATAGTTCCATTTACTGTGGGACTTCCTAGAGCCTCTAATTGCTGGGATGTCTTTTCCACCCCTAGCAAGTGGATGTAGATTAGGGCATCTACTACCTCTCCTCAACTATCAAGACAATTTTCAGGCATGTCTATGGGCTTATCAGAAGTAGCATTCTAAAGAACTCCAATTTGGAAAACACTTGGTTGAAACGTCACCTCCAGAAGATCACTGCTGGGTACACACTTATCACCGGGAGACGAAACTGCTAAGTCTTTGCCTCCAACAAGAGAGGCTGCTCAGTTGCTAGCAGCAAAGTCTTGAAGGGATAGCTTCATGAACATGAGTCCTGTTAGGAGCCTGAGGCACATGGTTTCAAACAACGTTTTTGATTATACTTGTTAATTCATTATAATTTCCTCTTATTCCTTACAGAAAACTCAGTGGCTAAGAGAACAAACAAAAAGCTAAGAGTCAGATAGAAAAGCAGGCATTTGAAGAAAGGTAATTACCTTGGGAGCACTAAAATACATGTTCTTTAGGTATTACTTAAGCAGATTTGGCTGCCACCAGCTGGATACAGATGTTGTTTGCCTGCTCTGCGCCAGCCATTGTGCCTTTGGTGACAGTTCAGGAGCCCTTACCGGCACTAGTTTCCTGGCAGCCAGTGCACCATGGCAGGTGAGGGCTGGCCAGAGACTGCCTTCTGATGACTGCAGCAAGTCTCCCAAGCCCCAGCTCCCTGGAATTTGCCCCACACTCTGTCATCCAGACCTACGCTGAGTCTGAATTTTACCTACAACTTCGCAGTCTTTTATACTTAAGGTTTCAATTCCCGTTGAATTTCTGACCTCCTTGGAGCAAATAAAAATGTAAATTTATGAGCCTTACAACCTTAGCATGACATCCACACGAGACATCAGAGGATTGTGTAGAAAGGCAAAGAGGATTTGGTACTGGGACCAGACTCACTTTGTTAGACTACATCTATTAACAGAGACCCAGTGACCCCAGAGAGAGCTTGTTTTGCCCCAGCTACATGATAAGCTTACACAGCTAGATCAGCTGAGGTGAAACAAAGGGCGGACCATCTGTGCTCACAGACACAAATAAACTAATGTGAGGAAGAAAAAGGGCCAATTGCTTAGAAAATTTAAAGCCGCAAGCAATTCTTTCTCAACCAAGTGAATACATCAGGTTAGAGCGATTTTTGGACTCGAGGTTACTAGCAGAATTATTTCAATTTGTCATTCTCGCCTCGTGTGCAGATGCTGCTAATGAGCACATCGCTGCCACTCACCTATCTCGGTGGAGACATCATTCTCTTTTATAGCCCTTTCACACGACATCATGTTGATCAGTTAATAATTTATCAAGAACCTCCAGCCAAGTATTAAACAAATGTTCCCCATAACACATCGCTGTATCTTTTCTTTGAACCATTCAGAAGAATGAACAGGAAGTTAAATTGCAAAACATCTGTGCTCCTTCATGGTTTTATTATAACAGGACTTTGAGTTTCCATGCAATTAGAATGAAAATCATCCCAATTAAAAGACTTGAACCAATGTGATGCTCCTATTAAGGTATTAAAATGTGTGTTCTGTCAAATAGAAAAAAGAAATGGATTGCCTTTGAGATTTCCTCCATTAAACTAGTTTTCTAATGACTACATACTATTTAAATAGCTTTCACTGCATTTTTATCTCCAATGATTCAGTTCAGTGAGTCCATAAAAAATTGTCGGTCTCCAGTGACAAAGAAATCTCACAACAAACCCAATCTATACGAGAGGACACAAATATTTCTTAAAAATTACTTAGATGCTACTAACTTTTCTCCTTTCCTGCTTATTCCCTCCAGCCCTATTTCTTCTCATTCTTTGGGTATGAAGTATTACCACTTCTCTTCAATACAGTGTCAGTTTTTGAGCAACTTTTAGGTACTGAGATGCTTATGTACAACGTTTTAATACTAAGCTGATGTTCTGGATATTGCCACACCTCACAGATCAGAAAGGAAGACTGAGAAGAAGCTCTTCCATTTATTCAGTGTCTGGGGTGAGGTTTAAACCAAAGTCTTGATCACCCAAGTTCATACTCTTAACCACAAGGCATATCCTAATCTTCGTTGGGCCTTCAAATGTCATTACTTCAGTATAATTGTTCATTCCTTCTGTTAAACAGTTAAGGTAGAGTTAGGGTACAATTATAATTGTTCTTTCCCTTTATTTTGATTTTTTTCAAGTGCACACGAAACCAAAGAAAGCAAGGTCATGAATTCCTACTTACATTCAATGGTACATGACGTCCCATATTTTCTAATTTGTTCCTCCACATCTTTTTCAGGAGCACTTAAGAGCTAATTCCAGACATAATGTCATGTCACTCATGAATATTTCAGTATGTATCTCTATCTGGAGACATTTTCAGACATTACCACCATGTCATTATTGCATCCACTTTATCTAATACATAGTCTGCATGAGTCAGTTATCATCCTGTTTTTACGCAAAGCAGCCGTTAGGAGAGTAGCCTGATAACAGAGAGGGAGATGTGAGAAGAAAGCTGTCCTGTAACAGTTGTCCTGTAACAAGGAACCCCACCTCAGTGACATAGCATAGCACACAGCCAGCCGTAGAACAACACCCTTCACTATCAAAAAATAGAGGCTCCTCGAAGAGTAACCACAACAAGCCAAAGGAATAATCAACACTTAGATGAGAAAACACAGGATCAAGATGTCAAAGAAATCCCTTGGCCCATGAAAGGAGACTCAGATAGAACGAGAGAAAGATCTGAAACTCCTCAACCTTGAAACAAAATTAAATACCCTACTGGAAAAACACAAGACAGACTAAGAAAACAAATTACTCAAAGTGCTTAGAGAATACAAGACAGACTCAGACAACAATTTACACAAAGTACTTGAAGAATTCAGAAAAGATTTGACCAAAGAATTTAAGAAACAAAAACAATCAAAAAGGAAATGGAGTGCTACAGATTATTGAAGACTCAAAGAAACTTAATCTAACAGGAGCAGGATACTAGAAAAAAGGGAAATTCATACTGAAGGTCTAAGAAGTCTATTCACTGAAGTAATAAGAGGAAACTTTCCATACACAGAAAATAAAATAGACAAGTGACAGAGGCCTGCCATGCACTCACTAGATATGACCAAAACAGAGGCCCTCCTAGACATACTATAATAAAACTCACTGAAATACAAAGCAAAGAGAGAATTCCAAAAGCTGTAAGAGAAAAATGTCCTGTATCGACTTCTGTAATTCTGTTTCTTTTCTCTTAATATGCTGCTTTTATGGAGTTTGATTACTTTTCACTCTCTCTTCTTTCTTTGAGATGTCTTTTTTCTTCTTCTTTTAGAAGGAGGTTCCTGTGGAGTTGGACCAGGCTAGTTTTCCTAGGAGAATTACACCGAGTCTTCCTACTTTGTTATTACCTTGAAATGTTAAAAATCTGTGAAATGTTGAAATGTTGAAAACCTTGCAGTTGAACAATCCCGCTTCCCCAGAATCCTGTTCCTCCTGGAAATCCACCCTTGTTTCTACTTTACTCCATTTTTGCCACATGCAATTTTTCTTCAGAGTAAGCATCCCTATTTCCAGAGGGAAATATTTAGTTTCTGAGCCTGCTGAGAACCAAGCTTTTCTCACAGATGCCTACTAAATCTTAGTTGTACTCATTTGCATGGCAGAGTCTTTGGTACTTTCCCCCAGTTTTACCTATTGGTCATTTTTGTCTGTTTCCACAGGATTCCACTCAGGGCAAGGTCATCTCTTTTGGTGGATAAGCATTTGACAGATATTTCTGAGTTAGAAAGCCCTTAGGAGTATAAGAAGTCTCTTTTCGGTCCCTTCCACTGCCTGAACAAAGGATAATACTTATGCCTCCTGAGCAACTTTCACTTCTGCTCCTAGTTAACTATTTGTATTCTGGGCTCTTCGTGACTTCAGGAGAACTACTTGCCGTGTTGAAGGTCATATCACTACTCCTTTTTCTCAATTTTGTTCTTCTAGTTTATTTATGTGCTTTCCGTGGCAATATCCAGGGAACAGTAAACAGTATTATGCCATGAAGATTTTGTTCTGGATGAGTTTCAACTTTCCTTTTTAAAAACTGACCTCATGCGGTTAACTTTGAAAGCATAAACAACAAGATAGAATTCTCCAGGATTCAACAGAAAACCACATGAAGAAAAATTCAATGTAAATGGGGAATTAGCTTCCCAACCAGACATTATGGTTTTTAGCTGCTATCAATGCTTCAGGCACAAGAGCAAAGAGGGCATTATTTGCCTCTAGGTGCCTTCCTCTTACTTGGTTCTCACTGTACCTGTGCCGGTGGCTACAGGGCTAGGCTCTTCTGAGCTTTGCTCTTATATATTATTATTAGGCAAATCCTATGTAGTATGGACAAGAATGGGAAAAGTTACAGAGGTGGACAAGGCCAAGAGTTACACCATCTGCGAGGCAAGGTGCAAGCGAGCCATTACAAGGGCACACCCAGCATTTGCTTTTGAAGAAGGTCGATCACCAGAGTCCGGGCAAGACAGGCCCTGCCCAGTCCAAGGCGACTGGGTTCCTTTGCGCCTCTCTGTGCTGCTGAGATATGCTGCACTTAAAATGGTTGCTCAAGATCTGCTGCAAAATAGGCCCACATTCTTAATCTATCCTGGGAATATAGGGAAGCATCTTCCTTGTCAAAAGTCTGAAAAGTAGGCCATACGTTTTGCCCTTGCCATAAAATTGTCTTTCTTATTGTAATAGTTATCTCTCAGGCAATGCTACCATGACTTGGAAATTTTTCTGAGCTACGTATGTGAAGGCCAGATCAAAACCATTTAAAACAAGTACCCTGAACCAGATTCTCTATCCCTCAAAAGGTTCCAATTCACTTAATTCTTTCTGTTCCGAATGCATTGGAGAAAAAGGCAGGTCTCCTGCTCAAAACTAAAACCGCAAGCGTTTTGCAGTAAATATAGCCAGGAAATACTCAAAGGAAAACAAACACATCCTACCATTTACAACATGCTTCTCATTTCCGAGGCCCATGACATGAGTTTTACTCACACTATCCAGTTCTTTTTCACAGCAGACTATGTGGTGGGTATGTCAAGTAAAGTGTAGTTGCAGGTAATATACACCCCCGTGATTTAAGAAGAATGAAGCTAATACAGAGAATGACGTGTGTACAAAATCAAGAAGAGTGTTACAGAAGTAGGCTTCAGACTAGCCTCTCAGGGAAATAGCACAGAGATCACTATCTGACTCAGAATTGTTAATTCTGCCAAGTTGAGAAGCTGATCTGAGAATCCTTAGCTTCCAGATCCCTCTCTTAGCTATCATCTAGGGATCAGAAATGTACTGCTAAAATTGCTGGCTCTAGTAAAAAACAGTACGAACTATACTCCAGGCACTGGCCCAGGTGCACAGCACACCCCCACACTGAACGCCTTAGGTAGGAATGCCATCTGCTCATCAAACTCAGCTCTGACTCCAAGGCTTACCCGCACGTGCTTGATAAACAGAGCCTAAATTTCATCCATCACCCTTGCTATAAGAAACCATGGGGATGGAGTTTTGAGCTTTCTAGCCGCAGTAATATAGACCGTCACGGTAGGAAGGTTACAGACCCCTCTGATGAAGACATGGAGCTCTGGATGACTAGAAAACGAGTCATGACTAGACTGTGAAACTGAGAAATTAACTCAAGTCTGAGCTCATGTCCTGAGGTACCTCACTATTCTGCCTGCCCCAAAGAGGACCTGTGGTCAAATAGATAAGAGACAGGTGTTCATATGCAAGGTCAGGATTCCAGTACCACATCTTTCCGCGGTGTCCCTTACTTGAGTGTTGGTTTCACACCATTTCTTCCTCTCTTACTAAAATTTCTCAAATGGAGAAGCAATCTTCTAGAATTGCATAACTGATGAAAACTACAGCCCCTGTTTTAGTCTATTGCACAAGGATAGATTCATACTTCAACTTAACTACCTTGGTGGCATATTATACTTGCTTCAATTCGTCATGAGAAATGAATTAAATAGAGTTTGACTTAAAACAGGAAACAAAATAGTAGCACTGGTTCCTTCTATAAATGGGCCCCAGAAAAATTCTAGTTGATATCAGAATGGCTGTAAGGTGTTCACTGATTCATTATGCAGTGCATTGGGCAAATATTTATTGAGTGCCTATCATGTACCAGGGATACAGCAATAGAGCAACATGAGGTCCCCGTCCTCATGCTCTTTCTAGTCCATAGATGAAGACTAGCGCTTCACTATGGGAAGAGAGTCAAGACAGAAAAAGAATGGTGCTATGGAGGTTACTGCAGAAGAACAAGCACATTCCTCCCTGCGAAAGCTTCACTGAAGCTGATCTCTGAAGAATGTGGAGAATCGCAAGGCTCAAACAAAGGAGGCTATGACTTGGCCACAAGTGGTTTCAACCGTGGAGTCTTGGCAAAGAGAGAAAACACGGTGCATGTGAGATGGTGAGTGAGGGGCTTTGTGATTGGAGCCTAGAGACAGGGAGGAGAGTGACCCACTGTAAGCTGTAAGGATGCACATACGGGTGGGTGGTCATGTGTGTCCTTGTAGGTTGATTTACACGAACCTATCAAAGGAAGTCCTCTCCATTCCATTACAAATGCTGTTTCATCGCTGTTGGCTAACCTACATGGGAACGCGCACTGAAGTAGCGTGCACCGGCTAGCAGGTTAGCAAATTTATATTAATCAAGAGAAGCAGGTCCTATTAACACATAGATGAAACTCAAATATTTTCTCTTTTTATTATGCATGTTATACCTCTATAATATGGATGTGAGCTTTTATAAAGACACACTCTTTGCAAAAATGTATTTCTAGATTCAATGAGTACCAGAACAACGACATAGAAAATTACCATTTCTGAAAAATGAGTTCAATTTTTTCAGTGTTCTAAAACTCAGGCTTTCATTGTTTCCTAGTAAAAGGATGGAGATTTCCATTTAAAAATAACCAAAATTTGTCTTTCATATTTATTCAAAGCCTCACTATTTTACTTATAAAAGGTAGATAATTCCATAACAGTTACATGCAAAGATGAATACTGCAATGGTAATATTTAGCTATTAATTTTAGGGTGTGAAAAAAGGTTGTGTTCCTCCTCCTCCCACGTTTTGAACAGTAGGACAGTTGAAGGGTAGAGATTATGGTAATAACTGGGAACGCAGGAAAGGCTGTCTCAATTGTAAGCTTGGATATAGCTTGAGGAATAGTGTAGAGGTACAGGCGCAGATACTCCTTGACCCACCATGGGGTTGAAAATATCTAAAGTTGTCACTGTACTGCATATACTTAACCTCTTGAACACCAGAGCTCAGCTACACAGTCCACCACAAGTATCAGTTGTTTGTTCTGGTGACAGCTAGGCTGACTGGGATCTTTTTCATCGCTGTTGCTCAGCATCTTGAGACAGTATCACCAGCCCAAGACAATATCAAAATTCAAATATGAAGGGTATTTTTAGTTCACACAGCTCTTGCACTACCAGAAAGTTGAAGCATTCTGTGAAAGATGTTGTCTATGTGGGAAGTGGGGCAGCCCACACCTGATAGTCACTAAGCAGCCACCAATGTGCACAGCTGAGGAACCTTAGAGGACATCAGAGCAGGTTAGGAGTTTTTGTAAGCAGTTTATTTCCACGCGTGTAAGAATGAAATGAATAGCAACTGAGCGACAGACAGCGTACACCCCAAGAAAGCGATCCTGATGGAAAGGGGGGTTATGTGGTCCTTTTCTGCCTTCTACAGACTCTGAATATTGGAGGTTCTCCCATTCCTTTCTCCCAGGATCTAGCTGCCAGGTGCTATGGTAAGTACTGTGTCACTGTCCACTGATTAAATTATTTGACAACTTTTAATTCAGTATCTGCTATGTGTGAGGTAGTGTTTTAACACCAGCAAATAAGACAGAAGAGGAGTCTATACTCATGAATGGAGACACAGAAAATATGCACAATAGAAATCTGAGGGCGACGTAGAAAAATGCTAAATAGAATTTCAAACTAGCTAATATAATAACAACCTAGTAGGTTGTGTGCTGATAGCTGAAGGTCAAAATCAGGAGGTCCTATGAAGGTCAGGAACAAGAGGATTCTCTACAGAACTGCTAGAACAAAAACTGTGTCTCAGGAAAGCTTTTGTCGTGTTGTAGCTGGCATATTGTGAGGGGAAGAATAAGAAAGATTGGACAGGGACTTGGGGGTCCCTTAGGCAAGAGCAGGATTCCTGATTTCATGCAGAAAGATTTCCTATTTTAAAACATATCTATTTCCTCTCTCTCTCTCTCTCGACCCTTCCCTCCCTCTCATAATCATCTATCTGCCATATAATAAAGTGTATTGTTTGTTTGCAATTGCATAGATGATATGCTATTGTCGGTGTCATTCTGTTCCTCTTATGCCTAGAGATCTAAGCCACTAGGGAGCTTTAAGGAGAAAAAATAGCATGATCAGATTTATACATTTTAAAAATGTGACTCTGGCTGCAAAGGAGGCAGCACATGGTGTTAGATTAGGATTGTATGGGACACGGAGCATGGAGAATACGAGAAGCAGAGTCCTGTCCTCAAGGAGAGCTCACAGCTTGGTCTTCTCCCTTGGTCTCCACGCCTTCAATGTGGCGTCGGTCAGTTGCCTGTGTACTTGGTAACCCAACAGGGAGATCCCTGGGGTGTAAGCCAGTGTGTGTCGTGCTGATTTCTGGGCCTCCAGCATGTGACAATGTGTCTGACAGTATTTAAGCACCCTACAAACATTTGCTGGCAGGACAAATTAGCAAGTTAAGGTTCTTTTATTAAGAAGTCATCATACCCTGAAACATGACTTTCTTCTCATGATTAGTCATTACATCTGCTGAATTATCCATGTTAATTGTTTCAGAGAGGTACCTCTACATGACAATACCAACACAACCCTTGTTCAGTCACTCTCGCATTACTCCTTGGGATGACAGACAGCAATCTGGGCGGCAAAGGGCCTAGAAATTAATTCATGCATAATGGCTGAGGACAATGGGGATGTTGAAGCTGGCAAAGGCCCAGGAGCACTTGACAGCTGTCTTCTAATTTTTAAGGCACTGTCATCTAGAAGAGAGGCATGCTGATTTTATCTTGCTCCGGGGGAAGACACAAGAGCAAGAGATCCATCTCACATAAAGAAAAAATAATTTTCCAGTAATAGAGTAGGTTCCTTATAAGTTAATGAACACACAGTCCCCAGAGGTATTCAGAGAAACATAGATAACAATTTGTCAGGGATACTGCAGAAGTGACTCCCAGATTTTATGTAAGAATAACAACAGCTACCATGACTGAACACGTACCCTGCACCAGACACTATGCTAAGTGTAAATTGATGTTATCGCTTTTAGTTTTCATAAGAGCGCTATGTGGCAAGAATGACCTACTTTCTGATAAGAAACTTCAGGCTTTAAGAAGTTAAGTGACTTTTATGAAAGCAGGCAATTAGTAAGCAGAAGTTTCAGCCATGAGCCCAGGCGTCTGACTTGGGATCCTTTGCCTGCATCACTGTGGGCTCTAGCAGGGTTAGGAAACTCCTACAGCCTGAACCATAGCCTATTTCTCTGTCCTCCCTGAAGCTGTGATCACAGAATTTCATTTTGCTCCATTACTGAGGAGGAAGAGGAGGAGGAATTAAAGGCAAGGAGGCTTGCTGGCTTACGTTTGTGGGCATCAAATGCTACGCAGAATGGGACGAGTCTTTCTCTTCTCTCTTTGCTCAGAGAAGAGATGGGGCAGCTCTTCCTGAAAGCAGCTCTGTCATTTCTCAACCTCTTTAACTTCAATCAGTTCTTTCTTGTTCTTGCTTCTAGGCACGCACTAGTACTGCCCATGGGTGCCAGGGATGTTTCTATGTCACTCAGGGATTTTATCTGCAGGTGGCTGATCAACAGAATCTGAATACTCTGAATTCCTAATCAAAAGTCACCCTGACCTTATCCCAACATCCTGAACGCATCCTGTTCCCTCTCATGGTCA
Organism: Ctenodactylus gundi; assembly: GCA_004027205.1. NCBI lineage: Eukaryota > Metazoa > Chordata > Mammalia > Rodentia > Ctenodactylidae > Ctenodactylus > Ctenodactylus gundi. The sequence continues at coordinate 87,519 of PVKB01000059.1, forward strand.
AGTTTCTTCAGCTAAGAGTTTGCCATTTTAATAGTCTTTGAGTATAAGATAGCTTCTGCTAAGAGCTCATCAAAGGAACATGACAGGAAGGACTAAGATTTTTTGTTTCACTTTGTTACGTTGGCCTTTGTGGAACTACTGAATAAAAGGAAGATTTGTTGGCTCGTCAGCTCCTGTGGAGAAGACGCAACGCTTAAGATCTCCACGGTCAAGGAGGCTTCATATGTGGATTTCTGACAGAAACCAGAAAAACTTGTCTGCTATTCATGCACAATCCACGAGCTCCATTTTGGTATTACGAGTGGAAAACCCAGTGAAAAGGTGCTTTGTGGGTGCTACTAAGGATGATCCCTTAGCCTGTGAAAACCAAAAATTGGTTTCCCGCCGTCTAGAGAGAACTTGGCTAGCGAATGGGGTACCAATTTATTGGATTAACTTAGGATCAAAATGTGTATTTTCTCAAAGGAAAAAAGAATATTTAAAAAGAGAATAAAGGTGATTCTGTGAAAGAGATCAGAGAAATGAGAACACGAAGGGTATTTATTGAGTAGCCGTTCTGTATGAGGTATTTTCCATTTTTAAATCCTATGATCTTTCAACAACCCTACAGGAACATACTATTCCTTTACTCATCAAATGGCTACTGAGCATCAACTGCATGCTAGCTTTCCACGGAGAATACAGTTGTAAACAAAGTCCACAAGTTCCCTGCTCGGAAAGCTTTCTTTCTTAAGAACTGAATGCTAATGCTGATGCTTATTGAATGACCATGCTCTGAGTTCCTTATCACATGCTTCATACTCACTGTTTCCAAACTTCATGAGGAGGGACTATTACTAGTTCTGACTTCACATCCAAGGACAGTAAGGCACAGACATGAGAATTAACCTCCTCAGGCACACAGCCAAACTGGCTGTCTTCCTAATCTAGGGGTGTGGTTTCAAGACTCCTACCTATTATTTTACGCTATTGTCTCTACAATATGCACATAATCTAGATGGAGAGGCTGGATCACGTGGTCAGAGACTAAATAAAGTGGGGCTTGAGCCCAGGTCCCTCTGACATTGAAGCCCACCCTCTATATTAGGCTGACAGGGAGGGAAATACTGAGTCTCAGAGCCAAATCAGGTAGAGTGCGAATTAGTTCCCGCTTTTGTCAGTAATGCCCTTTTCAAAAGTTAAGAGAGAGCAATATACAACCTAGAAAGACCGGTTATACAGTTAAATGCTCGGAATCTGCCAATCACGTGTGTTCTTCCTCTTCCCTTCCTTCCTTCCTTCCTTCTTTCCTTTCCTTCCTTCCTTCCCTTCCTTCCTAGAAATATGGTTGATTGCCTTTCAATTATCACAAACATTACTGAGCTCTGCATTTAATGTGGATTAAAGATTCCTTTATATGCACTGTTTTTGGTTACCAAGGGCTGGTAGAATAAAAAAGTTTCCTACTATTCAGTCATTTGGTCAGTAAGTATCAAGTTTGTAACATTTTTCAAGGATATTTAGTGGAGATGATTCTGTTTCTACCAAACAGAAGTTATCTTTACACTGGCAAATGGGACTCCTCCCTGACTATCTCTTGGATGTCTTTAATGTGCAGGAGTCAGCAACACTAAGGCTCTTAAGGCTTTCTTTTTATTTTTAGAGAAGTTTTATCCTAGGGGCAGGGCAGGGCCTAGCATCCCTGGGCTGAGATTTCTGCATTAGCTTATGTTTCTTTGGCTGGTCCTGACAATGACCAACCTGGAGCAGCAGTTTTCAGCCAGAATCACGAGACCAAGCATAGATCGTGTTCTATTTTCCATATCTAAGCAGACTGATAAAGGAAGAGTCCCACAATCAGCACTGTAAGTGACTTGGGAAAACAAGAACATGTTAAGACAGAGCCTGTTAGCATAGGCTCCTTCTAGCACATCTATGATCAGACAGAGAATATGTGAAGAGTATGCAAGAATGGCATTTCATTTTCTACCCAAGTCTCCCTAAGCTCTGAGTCCTCAGGCATCCTACGGCAAAAAAATCTTGTTTTATACTATTTATGTATTTTCAACTCAGTTGAGTGCAATTATCTGGTCTAGTTAGGCTACTGTTACTTCTATCACAGTTTATGTTCTCCAAGACCATTTCATCTGTCTTACTGCTCAGGTCAAATCTTACTCTGTTTTAGATTTCTCTTCCTCACCCCATTCTACTCAGCACAAAAGTCAATCTACAACTGCAGTGAAGCAAACACAGACAGGTCACTCCCTAGGGACGGTCAGGGCTTTGATGACTGGTTTGAATGTGGAGCTTTCAGGGAGGGGAAGAGAAGTGGAACTCAGACTGGGATCCACTTGGCCCAAGGAATAATGTTCTATTCATAAACATAAAAAGCAGACATAAAAGGAAGAATTAGTTTATTAGATGGACACCTACAATGGGTTAAGTTCAGGACACGGTGACCTTGAAGTATGGGCCAGGCATTCTAGTAGAACAGCAACTCGGAGGTTCAGAAAAAAAAAATACAGAAATCCAGATGTGAGGCTCATCTGCACAGAGGTGATGGTGAATGCGGCTGGAGCTAGATGTCTTTTGAGAGGAAATTGCTGTGAAAGGAAGAGAGAAACAAGTGTAGGCAGGGAACAGAACCAGTGTGGGGCAGCAAGTAAAAACTCAGCGAGGCAGGGAATGTGCCAGGTTTGCAGGGAGGGCGGGGGTCGCTGAAGATAGGGAAAAAGTGAATTTCAGGATGTCCGAAGTGCACAATTTTGCTATAAATTAAGCAAAAGAATAACTGCAGCACTGTAATGCCCAAACAGAAAAATAACTGAAGAGAGACAGAGAGAGAACCTAAAACAACACTGTGGTATTAGCTGTCTCAAGTGTACCTATCCTAAGTTACAAAGTGAACCTGAAGAGTAGTCACGCAATTCACAAGCTTACAGAACATAGCTTCTGTATTAGTCAACATACACATGAAGGATGCTTTCTTTAGAGGAGTTCATGAACAAAACAGGGGAAGCGATCACAAAGGAAGATTGACCCTATGTAACAAAAGAGAACCCGAGACATCTCACAGAGCACTTGAAGAAGAGGCAAACAGGACACAGTAAAACGGCTGCCGGGCGAGTGTTCTATAGGAGGCCCATTTGGAAGAAGTGTAGAGAAAATGGTTTCCTAAATAAAACCCAGATGTGATGCACGGATAAGACCCCATGAGGGATAGGCAGGAGAGTTTAAATTCTCTTAGTCTCTGCTGCCATTTTTACTTTATTGTGGCCTGAAAAGTGGACCTCTTAGAGGATAGAGAAGCAAGCTTCGGTGTAATGTGTACTAACCAAATGCTCTCCTGATGGCCAACCTACTTTCAGCACATACCTCTGAAACTATCTCAGTCCCAACAGTTTAAACACTCTGGCCTCTCCTTTGGAATCATGGATTCGAGCAGTTAGAACTGATTTGGGGAATGTTTCTCAGTGTCTATGAAGAGAAGCACTTATTTTCTGCTGGCTTAAGACTTTGGGGATCACTACAGGGAGGAAATCAAACTAAGAAACTCATCCTGAGATAAGAGTCATCTTTCTGACCTTATCATTCGAACATACTCATAAAATCTTCACTTCATAAAGTAGCCAGAATTTTCAATTAAACGAATCAATAATTTTTTGTTGAAATCAGTTTTAATTATAGTTTCTATCATTTGTAACTGAATGAGACCTAAATAATATGACTTTTACCACGTCTCCCTGATCCTAATTTCTAGCCCATCTTCTACTACACAATTACCAATGATTTCTTTTTAAGGTATAAATGTAACAATTTCACTGCTTACACATCTCTCCAGATTTAAGTAACTTTGAATTCTTAGCTGTTATACAAAATCTGTTACCACCTGATGTCAGGCTACCATCTCTTGCCTTTTCCTTCTTACCCATTTAAATTCTGGTTTTCAAAAAACTATTCTCTTTCATTTTGGAAAGTACTATTTGTTTTCCCCCCAAATCATCTGTTTCATCATACTATTTTGATCTTTCCTTTTAGTAGTTGATTTTAGCTTCCAATTTACAGTTTTGTAGTGTTAACTCATCTTCAGCTGGGGTATTTTGTCTAGCGGGAGCTACATGTGCCTTAGGTTGTGGATCCTTCCTTTGATGGTTATTTATATTTTAGCTCCTGTTAGCTTTGGGGGACTCATCAGTGTAGGAAAATTATTTTAATATCCTATTATATAATAATATGTAATACCTTACTGTATCTTTGATACTAGCTTATTTGCTTGTCCTACTGACTTTCTCCTTGCTGGGACACAATACCAGATAACCACAACTTAAGGGAGGCAGGGCTCATTGTAGCTCAGAGTTTCAGGGAGTATCAGTCCACTCATGCATCACTGGCAAAAGTAGAAGACATGGAGGAGGTCCTAGATGAAGAAAGGCTGCTTGTGGCGTTGCAAGACAGGAAGCAGAGGGGAAGCCAGGAACAAGAATATATGGACTTGACTGTTACATCCCCAGTGACCTGTTCCTGCAGCCAAACCCTACCTCCTCACAGCACAGGACATCATTAATGAATTAAGCCCCTTGATCCGATTATCCTCCATAACGAAATCTTCTTCCAACACATGAGGTTTCAGATGTTCCAGATGCAAATTATAACAAAGTTCTTGCACAACGAAGACTGTGGTGAGTTTGCACTGTACCTTGCCATCAAGCAAGGAGCTCTTCTCAGAAATGATTGTTTTCTACTCACGAACTGTCTAGTGGGCAGAGTTTCCTTTTTCTTCTTTAGGGTACGGAGAAAATTTTATCTGTTTTATTTCATGGTCAGGGAGCCTTCAGACTCTGATTTTACAGAGAGGTTTCTGTTCAAAATATCCCTTGTTTTGGGTTGGCCCTAGTCCACGTTCTCTGTTCTCTCGTAGGCATCAAAGCCTTCAATTGTGGGCTTGAGGACCAACAACATTGGTCTGACTCCTCCAAAGCTAGAGCAACATTGAATTCCTTCAATTCTTTAGCTTCATCTTTGGGCTGCTCCTTTATTTTTATTATATAGAATTCCATTTTTTAAAGCATGACTACTGCTTTGAAGAACCCCTCTGTCCCCTGACTGGAGTTTATATATTTGACTAGTATTTCAATTTGTTTGTAATTAGAGGAGGGCTGTCTTTACAAGATTTTTACCACATTCCACGTCTTCAGACAGGTCATCATACACATCATTTCCCTAATTTGCTATTTGCATTATTCATTCGTTCAAAGTATTTATTTAAATTTTTTTTGGTACGGTTGCTTTGTGCAAAGCACTGTCATAGGTATTTGGAATACCAAAAGAAAGTAAATAGATAGAAAAGGTTTCTTAAACTCTTGAAAGCTATATTTAAATAGTAGATATCAGGAAAGATAAATAATAAAAAAAGAGGTATATTAGACAGTGTGTTAGAGGAGGGTACGTGGTATCAGGAAATGGCAGTAAGGGCATTTTCTTACTGGAGGGTAAACGGCATTAAGGCTGGGGATGAGGAGGAACAGGTTGAAGCATTGAGTAGGATGGCCAGTGTTATATCATTTGAGAAGGTAATTATGAGGCAATTGTGAAAAGATTTGGTGAAGATGTGAAGGAGATGACCCTGTGCTTATCATACATGTCACTGACTCTGCTAAAAACCAAGATAGTCGTCCACAGAGAGTCTGCCAATGCATTATTGGAGTAGAACTGACAGGCCATAGTTTCAAAGAAATAAGGTCAGTCTACAAACCCTGCTAGGTGAGTAATTGATGTTACTGCCAGTCAGTGAGATAGAAAATAGAGGAAGGCAATCACATTGCAGAGGAAAAATAATACATTTCTCAATCCTTCAGGGGAAGCAGTTTATTCTGGAATTTAAGCCAAAAAGAAATTCCATAGGTGATCTCTATAGATGGGGGAAAAACCTATATGGGGGACATGTCTTCAATTGGATTTTTCCAATTACTACATACTAAGTTTTTAGAGTAAGTTATCTCTTGTCTATCCTGAGAATATAATAGAAAGCGGTATCTCAAAGGATAATTCCGTGGGGAACAAGAACTCATGCCATTCAAGGAATTAGCTTTCTGGCTACCTCTCCGATCTAGAGACAAATTTGAGTACTTGGATCTTTGGCAAGGGTGTATGAAGTGATGTCATCTATGTTAACTAGAGTTGTTTTCACCTCCTCCCATTTCATTCAGATCTCCTTCACCTCATTCTTCCGTTACCCACGTGTTTCTTTGTTGCCTCACTATGTACAGCCCATCTTCACATAGGTGCCTTCAAGTACTCAAGGGCAGCTATGGTAATAGGACAAGCGTTCTTCTCCTGCGTACATCTTTCAGCTATTCTTCATATGAACATCGACAGGTCTTCCAGAATCACTCTCAGCCCCGCTACACTGGCGAGCGTCTTAAAGAAACATTCATCTCTTCAGTATCTGTCTTACATTCCCAGTGTGGTCTGACAACACAGAATAAAGGGATCTCATTGGTACTAACTTAGCCCCAGATGATATTAATGCTTCAATTAGTATCAACACATCAGCTTCACATGGGCAACTGTCTTGCTTAGTTTCTGCCATCCTATCAAGAAGAAGTTTGAACCAAGAAAGACAGTTCTTACCCATACAAGTGACGTCTAGATATTTTTTTGCACGTAGCTATTCTATAAACAACACTTGCTCCAACCTTGCTAGTAACTGGGTCACATTTCTTTATCTTTAACGTATTTTCTTGCAAACTTATGTGATAAGCTTTCCCAAATGTTTCAGTTAAATCAAGAAACGTTGCATTTATGTCAACTTCTAATCTACTGGGATCTTTTCACAAAGAAAAATCAAAACAATTATATGGGTCTCAATAACTCATGCTGTCATCATAGAATAATCTTTTTCCTAAAGGCTTGCACACCATGTTTAAAATCTCCTCTAGCAAGATATAATTTGATACTGTATTTAATGATCTGCACTTTCAGGATGTATTTGTCTTCTCTTTGTGAATTCAGAAATACAAGGTTTTCATATTTTACTGCGGTGTATTACCATTGATAGAACGGAAGTGACCCCCCCCCCCCCCCCCGGTAGCAGCCTATTAAACATAGTATTGTCGCAGACTTGCCCTCGGCTCTTTGGGTAACCATCAGCAAGTTTCTTGACTCATCTGTAAAACTTAAAAATTTTGGAATATGACCTATCAGTGTTTCCTGTTTACTTTCTTTAAAATATTTTCTCCTTTGATAATACAATACTTGCATCCTTCTGATTGTATACATAGCATTACAGATAATTGCTTCCCCTGGTTAATAATAGATGTGCCATGCTGAAAGGCAGTTCAATTTCTAGGTTGGTTTGGTTCCTTTTGTTCTGTTTTAAGAAATATCTTTATTGAGCTATAATTTACATACCATAAAATTCACCCATGTAAAGTGTACCACTCTGGTTTCTGGCATACTCACAGAGTTGGGCAGCAATAACCACAATCTAAGTTTAGAACACTTTCAGCTCTCGCTCTTTAATGTACTGAAATATAACCCACCAGGGGTGTGCACAGGCTGGAGTGATGATAAAGATTCTGGGCTTGAAAACTTCTTTCAATTGTTGCTTCTGTTCTCAGGGTGTGTTGTCTCATACAGAAGCACAGCTGCTACTTACAATAGCGCTAGCTTGCTTGGTATGAATGAAAGTTTTTTTTTAAAATGCCTACAGACATTTGCATGGGTTCACTTTTTTACAGTGTACTCCTGGGTAGGTAGAAATTACACGATTTTTGCAGTAGCCAAAAGAAATGGAATCTTGGTGCCAAAACAAGATTCTTTAACAAAAGCACGCCTAGATCTCTCAATTTGTAAACAAGAATTTGTTGAACGCACTATGTACTGGTTCTACAGATAAGGATGAAGAAAATAGGCAAAGTTCAGTTACTGTGGCACTTATACTTTAGTGGGAGGAGAGAAGCAGGAAACAGTGATTTAACAATATAATTTCAGGTAGAGATAAGCATGATGAAGGAAGTTAAACAGGCTGATGTACTATAGTGACTGGGTGGCTCCTAATTATAGAATTCAGAAACATGTTTTTATCTAGTATCACAGTCATCTGTTTAAAAACTCTGTGACAAAAAGGATTCATGTCCCTATAATTACATTTGCTAGAGGAGAAACTCAGGCACAGAGAGATTCAATAATTCAAAGGAACTCATAAAGCCAGTGATTGTAAAGCTAAGATTTATTTCCGGTGTGTGTAAATGCAAATAAAGGTGTTTTCTACCATGTTGTACAGGAAACAGAAATGGTCATGAAAATTATGGTGTGTCTATCTCATGGAATAATATGTCATCACAAAATATAATTACAGTTACTGATGTTTATGATATAACATTAAGGGAAATTCAAAATCACATATATGACAAGTAAAAATAAAATGCCTATGTGGCTAAAGAAGGGAACGTGATGAACAGAAAACTGTGTGCTAGGGTTTTCACCGGCTTCTTAAATTTTAATTAAAATAGTGTGTACCCAAATCAAAGACACTAGATGAAAATTATTTTGAACATTTTGACTATATTACAGATAAGTAAACATTTTCTATATAGATCAACTACATGTCATACACAAACACATACACCCAGTCTATGGATAGAGTCACTGTAACAGTTACAGGAGTAGCAAAAACTTCTACTGGAAATGAAACTCATAGAAGACATAGGGCCAATTACTTGATTCTTATAAGACAGAAGCTTATAAAGGGCCAACCACAAAATGGAGGAATCTCCTGGTCACAAAGGATATACTAGAGGGTTATATTACCTCTCCAAGACAATAATAATAATAATAATAAGAAGAAGAATGTGAAAGAGTGTCTGTGAAGAATAATATCTGTCACTTGAGGAACACCAGAGGTCCATGGAAGGGAAGACTCCATCTCAAGTCTCTCCACTGGCTTCACGGGCAACACTCTGATGTGTACAATGGGATTCTGACAGGACCTGAGTAAATGGCCCCCACACTTGGTAGTCTGAGAAGTTGGAACACAAGAGTAATTTTCACTGATGAGGCAGAGTTAAGGCCAACCATGAAACCATCAGAGAACACAGTGGCCTGGGCCAGTCACATAGAGGAGCTGCTGTCACCTACTGGCTCTTTGGACATAAAACCTTTACCCAACTCGGGAGGAGTTGAGAACCGAGTAAGTTCCCCTTGTCTTGTCAGTCAACAGGAAGAAAAAAGGTAAAGGAGCTCTTTTTAAATTTTTATTTATGATTGCTATTTTTCTGAGACAGGATGATCCTGAGCTCAGTACGCAGCCCAGCCTAGCCTTGAACTCACGGCACCCTTCCTGCTCAGACTCCCGAGTGCTGGGAGTGCAGGCATGCAACACGACACACTTGGCTAATGCAGTGCTGAGGGATTGAACTCAGGGTCTTGTGTTTGTTGGGCGAGTGCTCTAACCTCTGTCCTATTCCTCCAGCCCCTGTAATGGACTTCTTTGGGGTCAGCCTTACAGGGCACGGAGCAGGATGGAGGAGGGTGGAGAACAGACTTGGAGGTGCTGAGGGAATACGGTGAGGAAAGGAGAGATGCCTCATCCGGGCTCCTGCCTCATTCTCCTTTCTCTTCTGGGTGTGTGGGGGTAGAGAGTGGAAGGAAGCCGAGGAAAGATGATACCAGAAGCCTATGTAATAGGTGATAATAATCCGACCTATAAATGGGTTGTAGTATTTCTTTGCTCTGTCGTGCGAATTAATTTTGAAAAATGCATGAGAAAGCTTCAAGAACTGCAGAGCACTATATGAAGCCACTATAAAGTAGGGGGCGGCTACGTTCCCCTCTTACATTCCTTGCCTTTTCTCCTCTCTTTCAACCATTGAGCACATCACTTCTGAGCCAGGCACTGTCCTGGGCAGGGAAGAGCCAGTGGAGAACATGTAGACAAAGTCCTGCATTCATGGAGCTTGTGCCCAGCAGGGACATGAGAACAAGGAGCGCGGAAAGTAATAACCGCTGGTGACAGACACCATGAAGAAAATATAAAAGAGCACTGGACTGGAGAATGACAGTGGGTATTTGGGGACAAGAAAAACTTAGTATGATCAGGGCATGTCTGCCAGCAGCAGAAATTTGAGCTGATATGTGAATAACAAGAAAATTCTGGCAGGGCAAGACTGATGGTGGGGTGGACAGGACGGATATAGGCACAGCGATCACAGCAACACCAGAGGTGCAAAGGCTGTAAGACAAGAAGCAAACTGTGCACCCCTGAACTGGCAGAAGACCAATTTGTTGGAGTCAGAGAGGGGATGAGTTTGGAGAAATGGGCAGGAATTGCGATTATAAGGTAGTAACTAAACTCATTTCATGGTTTGAGTTTGTTTCTCTGTCATTCTTAGATTCTGTCAAGGTGAGTGTAGGAATTAAAGCGTTCAAGAGAAAGCGTCTCATACCGGGACTGCTGCGGGCTAGGCTTTCTGAGAGAAGAGCCATGGCTGAGGGCCAAGGAAGGGGAATGCCCACGGAGGGGGCTCTGGAGCCAGGCTTTGAAAAAGAAATGACATGTGGAGAGAGCTGGGAAAAGGACATTATCAGTAGGAGATGAGGAACACGCAGACACAGAGGTGGAAATACACAGAAAGATTCTGCAGAACACCGAGAAACGATCAGGTTACCAGCATTGACGCTAGGTACTTGGACTTCGTCCTGAGATCCAGGGAACAAGTTTGCATGGCTGAGACCCAGGCCCTTACATCCAGGCCCTTGGCCAGTCTCCTCACACGCACGCCGTGAGTACAGCAGTTACCACGTTTTTCAGTAAGGATTTTGCTCTGGGACAGAGTCCAGCTATATTTCCAATGGGTTTATCGATTTCTCCGGCACATTCACTTGATCCCAGAATGCACCAGTCATCATTCCAAAAAAGGACAATCATCACAATTTCATAAGTCAGTGAGGACATTAGCTCAAGTTGAATGGTGAAGAATTTATAATTTAAACCTAGTTTTGTTCTTCCATTTTTGACCCTCTGCAAACCACGCACCTTTTCTAAAACACAGTTTCCTATCTAGAATGGTGCCCAAATCACTTTCCCCTCAGCACTGTTGGGATAACTCATTGATATGAAGAATTATCATCCTCTTTACTTCCAGGTTTCAAAGGCCACCTACTGTCTCTAAGCAGATTCTGAAGTTATGGGCTATGTTGTGATTTAGTCAAAGCAGCAGCATCTGAGTAAGCCAGCACCTCGGCGTCTGAGCAAGTTTTCTCTGGATTAAATCTATAACCAGCAAAATATACTCCTCAGCCTGCTATCTTCCCTGTGAAGTCAAATACCCCAAATCAGCGTGTTTGTTCTCCAAGGCAACAGCAGCTGCTTATACCTACTGAAGGGATGGGGTGAATCAGTTCAAAATAGAAAACATGGTCACAAAGCTCAATCTAGCAAGTGAGTATTGACCTCTCACAACTACTTTTAAATTCCCAAGGGAAGGACTGACTGTTTTCATGAGCTGTGCTTCAGATGCAGTTTGGGGTCTCTTAGGCAGACACCCCCAGGAACCCTGAGAATGGCTCAATATGTGGTCTCTGAAAGCAATTATTTTATGCAATTCGATGGAGTATTTTTAGTCTCTTAGCCTCTACTGGAGTATTCGAGTGGATTTTCACAGTACAAAATGTTTCATTCTGACTGCAGCTCAGTGGGCTGCTACAGTTAAAGTGTTCATGATTAATTCTGTTCATAAACACATTGGAAAAATGGGGGGGGGGTGCTGGTATACACCGGCATGTTAAATGCTGCAACTTCAATTCAGTTTAATTATTTCCTACTCATGGATTTAAATGGAAGCATTTCAAAATCAGAAGTAGCTTCTTATAAACTTAATTATGTTCTCCTGTTAGAAGAGAGAGGTTTCTTAAACCAAAGGTTCCAAATTGGAAGCAATGTTTGTGGGAGAAGGGGGAGAGAAGGGAGAGAGAGAGAGGAAGAGAGGGAGAGAGAGGGAGAGAGAGGGAGAGAGAGGGAGAGAGAGGGAGAGAGGGAGGGAGAGAGAGAGAGGGAGAGAGAGAGAGCGAGAGCAAAGAGCACCGGGCTGAGCACCTCGTATTGTCCTGGGTTTCAGGTTTGTTCTCATAACTATAACTATGATCTGCTAAGCTCTTCCTCAATACCTTTCCCTTATCATTATCGAAAACAATAGAAGTAAACCCTAAAATAGTTTCTAGTCCTAAAAGATGATGCCATATAACTGTGACAACAATATTCGGAGACTGTCATTGTCAGCCAGTACCACAAATTTTCCAGCTTTCTGAAATGTGAGCTAGAACAGGCAGTTGCATCCATAGTTTACACCATGGGGAACAGAATTAACATCTCTGAGCTTTACTTATTTTTGCAGTAAGAAAAATTATATTTTTCTCTAGTTGCCTGTCAAAGCTGTTGTGAGGATTAAAAATCAAAATAAGGCAGTATATATGCAAAAATCACTAGGCTAAGGAGCACTGCAGAAAGGTTAGGGTGGCGAGACAGGAGTGCTAAGGGAGAGGTGAGTGGAGAGGAGGTGAGTTCTCAACGATATAAAGTCTGTTGTCAGACTCCAAGGTATGGCGGAGGCAGCTGAGGTCTCCGTGTGGCCAACTTGTTATTTCCTACCCATGAATATTTTCCACTGTGGACCTCTGGGTTGGGCGCATGGCAGACTTTTCCCTACACTGCGGTGCACTGTGAAGGTACATTGCTCACTGACCCTCACCAGCTCAATAGCTGCATAAAACAGAAGATTCAAAGTAGCTTCTGCATAATTAATATTGTTGCTATCTGGAGCAATATGAAGATATGGTGCAGTATCTATTAAAACTTTAACCCTATTCTTTCCAGAAATAGAAAAAAAAAAAGAATCCTAAAATTTATATGGAACCACAAAGGGTTCTGAATAACGAAGGCAATCTTGACCTTAAAGACAAAACTGGCGGCATTATATTTAGATTCCATTACACTATTAAGATTTCAAAATACGTTACAAAGTCATGGTAATCAAAGTAGCATGATACTAGCATTGAAAACAGTTATATCCAGAGATATATCCAGAGAGAGATAGAATGGATTAGGACAGAGAGCTCAGAAATAAACCCACACACCAATGATCAATTGATTTTTGATAAAGGTACCAAGAACACACATAGGGGCAAAGAGTCTCCTTAACAAAAAGTTTTGAAAGAACTGCATATTTACATTCAGAAAAATGAAAACAGACCCTTATCTCATGCCTTATATGAGAATCAATCAAAAATGGATAAAACTTAAACTAAGCTCTGAAATTAAAAGAAATATAGCAGGAAGGTATTATGACATTTGTCTGGATAATGGCTTTTTGGATATGACCTCAAAGGGACAGTCAATGAAGGTAAAGTTGAACATATCAAAGTAAAAAGCTCTGCACAGCCAAAGAAACATTAAATAGAGAGAAGAGATCACCTAAAGAATGTGAGTGAATATTTATAAACCATCAATTATATATATTCAAAATATACAAGTAGCTCAAACTGATTACAAAGAAACAAGGATCCTATTAAAATAGGCACAGAATCTGAACAAAAACTTCTCCAAAGAAAACAAATGGCCAATAGACATGTTAAAAAGTTCAACATCCCTAGAAAAATGCAGGTGAAAATCACAATGAAACATCCTATCACATTTGTAGCCTGCTTCTTCCCAAAGCAGTGGACGATAACTAGTGTTGGCGAGGCTGGGAAGGAGAAGCTGATGGCACAGGTGAGTGTTCTGTTGATAGCTCAACTATTTCGGAAAGCAAAAGACGTCTCCTCAGAACACCAAAAATACAACTAGTGCACAATTTAGCAATCCCACTCTGAATATATATTCAAAGGATTCCCAATGCTGTATTTTCATGTTTATTGTAATATTGTTCATAATAGCCATTTTTAAAACATGGTGCATATATACTGTTGGATAATACTCAGTCTAAAGAAAGTAAGAAATTCTGCCATATGCAACAACGTGGATGATTTGCAAAACATGCCAGATGAGGTAAGCCAAGCAGAGAGAGAGAAATACCATACGACATCATCTATCTGTTGAGTGTAAAAAAGGTGAACGGAAGTAGAGAACAGACCGTGATCGCCAGAGGGTGCAGTAATGGAGAGCAGGAAGGGGCAACGTTAGTTCAAATATCAGTAAACAAGAGGAACAGGTTCTGGCGATTTCCTTCACGGACAACTGACTACAATTAACACTAGTTTATTGTACAGTTGAAAATGGCTGAGAATGCATTTTTAAAGTTTGCAGCACAAAAAATTGTCCTATAAGACAAAGAGATGGATGCATTAGTCTAATATGATCGTTCTAGGGACTATTCATCTATAAAAACTCCACAAAGGATGTTTGCAAAGAGGGGAGGGGCCTCACTTCCTGCAGCCTTTCCCCATTCTTCCTTCTACTAGTCGAGAGTTCTACAATGTTTGTCAGTCTTTTTGGTTCCATAGTGGAGATGCTGTGTCTCCTTTGGTTTACTATAAAAATAAGCACATTCCCATAAGCCCCCGAAGGGGTCTTCTCTTGGGAAACGGAGTGATTAGTCTTATTGTCTTGGATCAGGATCACTGGAATTCTAGGCTGGCTTGAGAGAGAGTCCCACAAGGTAGAGAAAACAGGGAGAGGGCAGTACTGCAGGGAACCCAGCCCTGGGACCTTACCCTCTTCCATGTAGGAAAACCCTCCTCTGTTCTCTGGAGATTGGGGTATTGCTTACTGTGGGTGAAGTCTTGACCCTTGTCTTCTCTGACCTACGTCACTCTGCTATTGGCCACTTTCATAAATTGTGGTTTCATCTGTACTCAGGGTGCATACTGGGTAGCAAGAAACAAAAATCATGTGTCCACGCTTCATCCTTTGTTCACAATCATCATTGGTGCAGACACTATTGGATTCCCACTCAGCCCCCATCTCCTGCTTCTTTGCTGCCAGGGCCACAGCTTTTCTCAAATATTCACCTTCCTCTGTACAGCCACACACCCAGGGAAAGGGCTCTCATCTCTAGCTCAAGGCTAACTTCAGATGAGAGAAATATAATCATGGTAATTTCATTTTTCTGTCAGTTGCTGGTTTATGCATGACACGTGATTTCATCCTGGCATGAGACTTCAATCTGGCCAAAAGATATGGGGAAAGGAGTCTACATGGGAATAGTTATAATTGTTATTAAAGAGGTGCAGGAACCAACGTTTTGTTAGCTTCTTGGGGTTTATTTTTGGTTGGGCTTTGAAATGGCTGAATGTGATCTTTGGAACTTCATAAACCTCAGGTGAACTAGCCCGAGGGCACAGCTGAGGTAAGAAGGATGGGAAGCTGAAGAGAACTTGAGTTTTAGGGATACAACTGAGTCCCTGAAATAACCAGTCTCGAAGCTACTCTACCTCAATTTTTTTGCTTGTTTGTTTCTGAAGCTAGGCAAGAGAGTGCACCTTTTCATTTGTATCCAAAGGAACTAGACTCACCCAGAAAATGGCATCAAGAGAGTTTGTACACAATCAACAGGATGAGAAGGGAACATGGAGTTGATAATGTGACCCCCGTTGAGGCAATGTACTTGGTATAGTACGTGATAGGATTTGAGTAGATTATGATAGAAAATGGAAAATGAGTTAAAGTATAAGGCGTGGTTATCTGAAATAGAGTGCCATTGAAAACAAGATTTGGTGAGAAGACATAGCTATGATACTTGAAAAATTCTGAAAAACATGAGAATGTGAAGCTTGAATAAAAAAACCACAAGTACAGACTGAAAATCAGAAGTTATCTACATCTGATGTTATAATGATAGTTTATGGAGGCTGAGAAGTTCTCAGATTGGTAGTCAGCAAGATGGAGAGTCAGAGGAGCCAATGGTGTGCATTCATGTCTGAGTTAAAAGGCAGAGAACACTATGTCTCAGTTGGAAGACAGGTGAAGAGGGAAAATTTCCCTTTATTCAGCTCTTTCATTCTATTGAAGATTTCAATAAATTGCAGGAGTGTCATCCACACTGGGGAGGATGGGGAAATCAATCTTTTTTTTTGGGGGGGTGGGTACAGGATCTTTCTCTGTAGCCCAGGCTGGTACTGAGCCCAGGATGCCCTCAAACACATCAGACTTCCTGCTTCCACCCACCAAGCACTGAGATTATAGGCATGCACAGCCGTGTTCAGTTTATGTAGTGGGAATCAAACTCAGGGCTTTGCGTTTGCTAGGCAAGCACTCTAACTGCTGAGCTATGCCTACAGCGCTGGGGAGGACAACTCTTCTTTACTCAATCTGTCAACTCAAATGTTAATCTCATCCAGAAATATCTTCACGGATATATGTAGAGCGTAAATGTATACCTGAATATATGGGCACCCAAAGGCTCAAACAAACCAACACAAATTTTACCATCAAAGATGGTTTAGAGTCGTCTAAGCCCTTAACTTCCCCGAAGCTTTTCCTGCCCCACAGAGCAGCCCTCTCCCCCTATCTGTTGAGGTGGTACTTTTACCTTCTCAACACTTTACAGTGACCTAGAAATGATCCCATTATCCTTTTTTCCAGTTCCACCAACATGCCTGTCTATTGCCAAGTTCTATAACAAGAGTCATATACCAGAATGTATAAATGGACCAATTACAGCTCTGGTGGAGAATTTTTCCAAACCAAATTATAAGAATTGGCTGATTATTTCAACAAAGCCTACTAAAAAGCTCAGTGGGAAAGAATTTAGAGCATATAACATCAAGAGGAAGATAACCCAGAATGACACTGAACTGATATACACAAACCAACCAGAGATCTGAAATTGTGTCTTAGTGAATTCTATCATTTTCTTGATTGCTTAAAAGCCAGATACAAGAGTGAGCCACGCAAAGTGAAAAGAATTTGTTTTAAGTTTCTCATTATAATAGGATAAAGAATTTAAAGACTTACAATTTGATTACTTTCCAAACCAGATTATTGATTCTTCTAGATCACAGATTACTTTTTCCTGCCTTTGTTGTGAGTACATATCTGAGTTTGGGCCAGTGGATTATGAATGGAAGTACTGTGAGCCAGTTCTAGGTCTAACCCATAAATAGCTCCACATATCATCTTTCCCTTTCTGGTCACCATGAGACCCCACACTGAAGAAGAAGGAGTCACAGGTGAAAGGACATGGTGTCCATGAAAGGCTCCTGATGAACTGCCTCTAATCAGAAGTACCCATGCTGCTATTTTAATAGGCCGAGAGATTGGTTTATACTGACACTTGGTGTTTTACCATTTGCAGCAGCTAGGGTTCCATAACTAATTAGCTATCTAAAAAGTACAAGAAAAACTGTGATTCACAAGTAGAGCATTCCAGAGGTGACATAGTTTCTCAAATCTGCGAGGTGAGGATACTGGGTGTCAGTATAAATATTAATGTCACCTGAAATGATAACAGCATCTATGGAAGACAGTGGACTGAGTAAGAGTAATACATCATCAAGAGTTTTGTCATACATAGTCAACTATGACCCGTATACAATGCCAGATGTTTTACCTGCAGTATCTGTTTCAGCCCTTTCAACAACTAAATCTCATAGGCATTGCCTCTCTCAAGAACAAGGAACCCGAGGCTTAGAAATATTAAAGACTACACAGCATTTCCCAACTTAACTTGAGTGCCATCCACTCAACTTGTAACTCCTTGTTCTTAAGTACTACATGACATGAGCGTTTACCTGAATAAATTAGATTTCAAAAGAATAGTCTTATTTTTTATGCCATAACCCAAGGTGTCCCCAAATACTAAAGCAATAACATCTAGTCGAACAATGTCAAGAACCCTAAACAGCGTGCACAGTTAATTTTTTGACATTTTAAATTAATTTGGTCAAACCACAGTAGTCTCCAATAAGCGCTTCTACATCATCTAGTCATCTGAACCTTAAAGCCCTGAGCAGTAAATCAGGGTCACAGAGGCAAGTGACCCCAATTCCAAGCAATGAAGTCCAGTATCCTGTTCCTAGTTCCTAGCTTTTTCTCCATGGGGGTTAGATCATGACTTTACATTGCTTTTTAGGCGACAGAAGCCTTTCATAAAAATATATTGATGAAACCAAGAATCAAAATGGATAAAAATATTTTTGCCATTATCCAAAATACTTGTCTGTACAAGCACAGTGTTTTATAATAGTAAAAGATGTTCTGTTTGGATGCACAAGGTCAGAGGCACACATCTTGACTCCTGTACTTCCACTGACTTACCCTATCCTACCCAGCACCCTGTGAAACACAGGGGGGCAACAAGGGGCTACTCTTGACTGCTTAGAAGAGTAACAGCACCAATAAGGTAAATCTACGTGTTCACTGAGAGAAGACCACTCTGAGTACCAACCAATTCCTTAGAAATACAATTTTCCTGAAAAAGCTTTATAAATATTCATGTAATACATATAAATTTACTTATATTTCAACAATTACATTCTATAATGTAGTTGCACAGAAACTGTTATAGCAGAATAATGTTATATCAGAATAATATTAAGAACACCATTGTTCCCCTTAATTCTTTGAAAAATTACTCAAATAGGTGCCAGATGTATAAATAAATTAGAGCATGTTGATATTTTAGAATAATATGCAAAACTGCAAACAAGTCATAGCTACGATCAGGAACAGTGAATGAATCTTGCACAATATTCAATGTAAGGCATGAGGAAAATATAATTCTACATAATGATACATACACAAACAGATTTAACCCTTCATGGAAAAACATATACCTATTTCTGAAAGTATAAAGGTATGTAAGAATGTGATTACAATAAGGATTAAGATAACAGTTATTTTCAGAATAGTTACCTCAATAGTCTCCTTTAGGGAGGTTTGAGAAGGACGGAAGAACTGGAATGGGGCTTCCCAAGGCTGTTTATTTGCCAGACTGCGCTAGTTCATACACTGTTTAGTAAATTTTATACCCTAATTAAATTTTTTGACTGACACATACTCAAATGCATGCACATAAGCAACTATTCCTAAAGAGAAATCTTTTGTGGATTTCTCTACAGAAAACACTGATACACTTTAATGAATCCAAGTTTTACTCATCAGTATCAATATCATAGTAAACATAGTGTGTTCTATACTCAGGGATATTTCTTACTGTGATCATACTGGGACAGCCCACAAGCATAGTCTTCTACCAAGTTTGGTTTAGACTGAGATTAGATTTCATGGGACCTAGATGAAGAGAGCCGCCAGGTTAATTGTGCATGAACATGTTCTTTCATACCTGAATTTTGAAAGTGTCTTCTGGATGAGATCAAGATTTACTGAAGTGTTCTTGGGGTGGGCCCATCTTCAACTGCCAGCCATGAGAGAGGTTTCAGCTTCTTCCTCTGAAAAATCACGGAACAATAAAGACTATGAATCCAAATGAGAGGCCATTCCCGGAGCTGATTGAGAAGTCTGACAGAGCCCTTGTATTCAGGGCCAAGATTTTACGCAGGAGGCAATTTTGAGTCTGCCGTAGTTCATCACAAAAGGGAAAGTTGGGGCTCTACCATTACTGACCCTGACCATCAAGCATTGCAGTGATAATTTAAGCCTAGACAAAAAACACTGATAGCTTAAGCTTGGGAAACACAGTTTCCTGGGTTATTCTGCAATACAAAATCATTGTGAGATATGAATCCAAACAGAACAACACAGCTAATAGCTCTGGGTTACTGCCCTTGTGTGGCATTCCCCATAAAATGAGATCTTTGGCTTTGGGATAGATAGTCAACCCCAAACGTCTCCTAAAGATGGTAATTAAATGTCAGGGCCAGTTGTCTACTGAAATACCTGGTAGTCTATGGTGATACAGGCATGTCCTCTACACCTAAGAGAATCCTTATCCTACTACATCTTGGTGCAAGTAGATGCCTGTCTAGCCCAAGGACAATATGTGAACAGATACATGGAAAAGAAGAGGGATCAGGTGACATTTTTATCTTTTATGTTACTAGAAATTATCTGATCTGCCAAGTGTATTTTTCTACCATCCATGGGTCTCAAGTATGTAAACTGGTAGGATTCATTACACATATCTACCACCAGGACAATTCAAGGCCACCCTTGTGTGGTGAAGGTATGAAATGTAGTCCGTAAGTGTGCACTCAACGCAAAGACCTTGGAAGCATCAGCCACAGAGAGCTCCTATATGGTATATGAGGCAACGAGCACACTCCTAACCTTCCGTAGTTTTGAAGTACCTGTTTCATTTCAATCCAGCAATAAGATTTCTCTGAAGCTCTTACTTCTCCTTCCTAATACCCCACCTCATATGTTTACACTTCTGTTCTGTTTGGAGCTACGCAATGTATGCATCAAACACGAGGAAGAGTTAGGAAGCCAAGGCTGGGCCAAAGCCCTGCCCGTAACAGCATCCGCCCAGATGATCTGTCTGATTCTTGATTTACTGTAGCTCCCAGCCCTAACATCTCTGAATCCATGCTTTGGGATTTTTGGCTCATTCTCCCGGCTTTCTCTTGTTCACCAACCTGAGACCTCTTGCTCGACTCATATTTGTATCTCTTCCTGGTTTTAACACGTCATCCCTGCTCCAGGGGCCAGCGTGTTCCCAGGACTTCTCACATCAGCCAGCCCACTCCTCCCCACCCCAGTAGGGGAGCACGGTCACATCCAAACATCTGGAGCAGCTGTGATAACTGTATTATAAATATTTGGTCTATGCAGCTTCGGCAGTCCTTGAGCTTCTAGGACAGGTATTAGCACAATGGTCTTCGTGTCTTGTAGCACTGTGTTAAGCTCATTGCCTGAACAGTCCCAGTCACAAAGAAATGAGGCCCTGGATCAGTTTATTTATACTTATATACTGGTCGTTCACTAATCAGTTGTCTTGAGTATCACTTAGGTTGCTATGCTGTCCCTGTATTAAAACTAAATTCTTATTACAAACAAAGCACTACAAAATTTTGAAAATGCAATTGTGTGTTTTACTCATTTTCTATTGAACCCAGTACCAAACGGGCTGAAGAAGAAAAATGGAAGGGAACTCTGTGTGTGTGTGTGTGTGTGTGTGTGTGTGTGTACACGCACATGCATGTGTGTGTTTGGGGGGTGGTGTGGTGTATCTCCTTCCTGGGCTATTCCTCTCCCCTAAAATCCTCACTCTCCTGTACCTCGTTTCTGCCTTTGGCCACCCCTACTTTCAGCATAACCAGTTTCTCTTCAAGCCCAAGGAGCTCTCTCTTTAAATGAGAGCTAGAAAATTTTATCTTTAGGAATTCTCTCAACTGGGAGGTTTTTCTAGTTTCATGAGTAAATAATGTTTTTCTGTCTTTTCTACAAGTAAGTAATTTGTCACCTACTTTTCTAAAGGGTAAGAAAAACTACTGTCCTCCTTCCCAGCAGACAATGACCTTAAATGCTTTTGATACCTGAACAGTGCCTCATCTGGAAGCTTCTTGTATTCAAAAATTGCTACGTCTTCGAAGAGTCGCCACTTAAAATGTGAAGTTTTCATTTGTAATAGTGCCTTTAAAAAATAGCCAACATGACGATGGAGGAAGCGTGCAGGGATTACAGCATTTGCTAGCAAATGCAAGGCCCTGAGTTCAATCCCTAGTACCAATGAACCAGGTGTGATGGCAAATATCTACAATCCCTGCACTTGGGATGCTGAGGCAGGAGGATTGCTGTACATCTGAGGCCAGTGTGAGCTACATAATGAGTTCAGGGACAGTCTGGGCTATAGAGAGAGACCCTGTCTCCAAAAACCAGACAAACAAAACAAACAAAGATAAGTTGTTTATAGTACACGTACATATGCAGTGATTTAACACCATCATCATTAATCTTTTGTGTAGATAGTGGGCAGTTTCTGGACAAGATGAGCATTAATCAGAATATTTAAATTCTCCCTCTTTTTTTCTCTTTCTTGAAGCAGGGTCTTGCTCTGCAGTCCAGAACAGTCATGAACGGACTGTGCAGCCCAGGCTGTCCTTGAATATATGGCAACCCTCCTGCTTCAGCCTCCCAGGTGCTAGGATTACAAGCATGCACTACCATGCCTGGCTAATGTGGTGCTGGGGAAATGAACCCAGAGCTAGGCAAGTGCTTCAGTCACTAAGCTACTTCCCCAGCCCTCATTTTTAACGTTTTCTGTTCTCTGTAGTTGATAAACGCTGAGCACAGAGTAGGCATCAGGCTACCCTTTATTGGATAAGGGTGTGTGTTCTAGCACCAGAATTATCACGCATCATTGGTCAGCAACGGAAAATGCTTGCTTAAGCGAAGTAACCTATTAGGGGTACATACATGAGTAGGAACTTTGGAGGAAAATCTCATCCAACAAGACAATTTACACACAAGGACAGCAAAGCATCATCTCTGATGTCCAACTAAGAATGTGGATCGAGAAATTTCTCATCTACTTTCATGTACAAGCTGAAACTTACATGAGAACCCCTTTCTATTCCCATGCAAGCCTCTACTTGCCTCTACCTCCTCTATCTTAATTCCCTTGGGTCACGGTTGATGAACCGCCGATCCCCACTGGCCATCACCAGCAGTCTCCTCCCCGTGTTTGGAGTTTTTCTTTTACCCCTCTTGCTTCTTGGGATGTGCATGGCGTCATCACTTGCATACTGAAGATCCTGTTCTCTGTTAACTTTCAAACATGCTAAGATCATTCTCACAAAATGGAACGAAAACCTTTCTCCAAGATCTCTTCAACCTGCTTCCTCTTGGCAGGCTGCTGAAGAGTCCGTATCACTTGGTGTTTCTATTCGCACGTCAGTCCTCAGTGTGGTCTGGATGCTTCTGTGTAATCACTACTGCTTTTTCTTTTTGGTGGTATCTTACCCTTGGAGAGATCCCATTAGTCACCAGAGTCCCCGCTGTGATTATCCCAATAGTTGTGTCCAGTCCTTACATTATTTTTGCGGTGCTCAGCCCTGCGGATAATTTCTCGTCTTTCCTCTGGGCTTTTGTGACCTTATACTCCCCAAGTTTTCCGTGGATCTTTGGTCATTTATCCTTGTCTCCTCTGCACCTTTCTTCTCTTCCACCAGCCCACGAGGTAGCACTGCTCTCCGTTCTTCAGTCCCGTCTTCTAGTCTGTGTTTTCTCCCTCGGCCGGTGGTGCTGCATCCTGGCTGCACAACAGGCATCACTGGGGTGGGGGTGGGGACTTGAAAAACACTCATTCTCATCCCTTAGAGATTTTTCCTTCATTCCTTCCGAGTCTCGGCCTAATAATTAGCCCCTCCTGCATCCAGGTGTGTGTAAGGTGTGGCCACTACACACCATTAATCCTAACTTACACACCTTTAATCCTAAATTAACTGTTATCCACTCCTCTAGACTAGACCCCAGTCTACCAACAGCACATGGTTCCATAGACAATCCATTAACATTTTAATACATGAGACTTTGGGGGGACATTCCAGAGCCAAACCACAATAACTCCCAATTTTTCCTCACAAATTGGTGGTTTTCCTTAGTTTCTATGTGTTATAACAATAGTATCATACGCAGTATGATATGTCTTAAAAATCCTGTTTCTCTCTCCCTCTATCCAATGACTGTTCTATCCACTGTCTCCTTTCTTTGGGATTATGTATGCCAAAAATTTCATATGTTGGAAAGTTATAGATCTGAAATCATATAATATGTAGCCTTTTCAGATTGACTTCTCTTATTAATACGCATTAAATTCTTTCATGTGTTTTCATGGCTTCATAGCTCATTTCCTTCTAGTGCTGGATAACAGTCATTCATTGTCTGGACTCACGGCAGTTTACCCACGCACTTGCTGAGGGAAACCTTGGTTGCCTCCGAGTTTTGGTAGTTGTTAATAAAATTGCAAAACTTATCTATGTGTAGGCTTTTTCATGGACATAAGCATTAAATGCCTTTGAAAAAACACCAAAGAATATTTTTAAAAAAATAACACCCAAACTGTTTTCTAAAGTGGCTGTACCAATTGTACATATTTATCAGCAATTCTTGTCCGCCTACGTCTTTCTCAGCATTTGGTGGTATCAGTGTTTTGGATTTTGGCCATTCTCATAGGCGTATAGGGACATCTCCTTATTTTACTTACTTATTTACTTGGTCATGTCAATTAAAGCCAGGCTTTGAACACGCTTAGCAGACTCATCACCACACAGCTACACCTCCAGACTGAGCATCTTTTCATATACTTCTTTACCATCTGGTGAGGTTTCCATTCAAAAATCTTTGGTCCTTTTTAATTAGGCTGTTTTTTTCCTTATTGTTGAGTTTTAAGAGTTTTTTTGTTTGTTTTTTGTTTTTTGTTTTTTTGATTTTGGAGAACAGTCCCTTATCAGATAGGTGTTTTGTAAACATTTTCTCCTGGTCTGTGGCTTAACTTCTTGTTGTCTTAAGATAGTGTATTTTTGGAATATCCTCATTAAAATCTAGAAGCACACAGAAGCCCTTTGGTCACTGACTGAGCGATGTAGTCTACTTGTCTCATATCGGGTCTCTCCCAAGGGAGAGGGAACTCCAGGTAGCTGTTTACCTGTGTCCATGTGTTATTTTCTCTCTTGGGAGGAGAGACTAACTCAATTTTGTACCTGACATATAAAAGAGGATATATCTTTATGCATGGATCAAGAAAAGTACTATCTTAAAAGGAGTCATTTTGGACAGGTGATTGCTGCACAAGAAATCAAATCAATGAAGTCTCCGGCTGGGCGGGGGAGAGGGAGGTCAGCAGGCAAATCGCTTGCTGAACAAGCACAAGCCCATGAGTTAGATTCCCCAGCACCACATAAGCAGGGCATGGTGGCACACGCCTGTGATCCCAGCACTCAGGAGGCTGAAGCAGGAAGATGGTTATGAATCTGAGGCCAGCCTGCCAGACTCTAGAGTGAGACTCTGTCACATACACACACAAAATGAGGTCACATAATTTCTGGTAGGTTTTCCTTATCTTTCCAAAAGTGGCCTGCTTCCGCTGCTCCAGCCAGGCACTATGATGGCAGCAAACAGACCGACTCTGAGCTCCGATGCCTCCTCCTCTCAGCTCCACCTGCCCGGTTCCCCCTTCATGGCTGACTCCTGCTATTACAATGACTGGCAATTATTTTCTTTTTATTTCAGCCTGTAGCTCAGCAAGAAAAGACAAGAAAGAAAGCTTGAGGTTGCCTCTATTTTAAAACAAGGGATACCGCATTACCAGCCAAGCTACAAACCAAATGAAATCATTTTTCAAGAGAAAAGGCAATTCTGCCCTCTTAGAGACCTTCGTGGGAGAAAAAGACCATGTTAATATTGTTTATCTGGAAAGGAACAGGAGGAATAGTACGCGGTATGGAATGGGAACTTGTGTATTTGTGGGTGAAATTATCTTTGTAATGTAATTAGTCCAATTGAAGCAAACCAGAAATCTTGATATTCACCTATTCAAATATAAATATGAAAGTGAAACATGTCAACTGTGCATAGGATATTTTCTCTTTATCGACCCATGCTAAGTTTACACTGAGAACAACAAAACGAAAGTTACTCTACAATTATTGATGGATTTACCATAAGTATAGAAATTCCAATTTACTCTCTCTGTGCAATAAATAATACATATTATGAGCCCAATAAGGAACAAGTGAGTTCTTTCTAAATAATTGATTACCTCTCTTCATCCCTTCTTCCTATGAATATTGATGAATTTTCTTTCAAATAGCAAGAGAGTTACAATTTTCCAGTAGCCCTCACAGACAACTCAAACACATCAAAAAGCCAAAAATCAAAAGGCAGAGATTGGAGACAGCCAGTGGGAGGACAGCCTGGTTTAAACAGGCTCCCAAAGTGTTTTTTTTTAGGTCAATTGTGAATAATTTTGGTTCATCTCTACTCTTTCCCTGACTACTCTGAGATAAGGTGTGGTTAATTAGTTGTATTTTTCCCCCTTCACTTTTATTTATTAATCATACATAAATTTTACTTGTGAACAGAAACTAATTCACAGGAATTATTATTTTTTCTACACATACTGTGCTGTAATTACATGACACTACCTATATACAAAGCTCTTCACCAAAGCCTGGCAAGCAAATATCGAGCTTCCCACCATATCAGTCCCAATGGGTGAGATTATCCTGTAGAAGCAAGCAATCTCAATGTATCAAGTCTTCAAGAAACAAGGTTAGTTTATTTCTCATGATCCACATGAAATGTGAGTCACAAAATGTGCACACCCAGGACCAGGCTCACAGAGGCTTTATGCGTTGGATCAGGCTAGACTTGAACTCGCGATTCTCCTTCGTCACCCACTCATGCTCCTGGAATAAAAGGTGTGCTCCACCACACTCAGCTTCCACACAGGCTTTCACAATGAAAGACCTGGGAGCAACAGTACTATGTTACCCCTACTTTTCACTGATCCAAATAAGTCATAGAGATAAATTTGAAGGTCTTGGGGTAGACCATTATAAACATCCCCCAATGCAGCAGGATGTATTTGTGGGCCATTATTTCATCCTTCACAATACCTTACTGGTAAGGAACCTAAAGCTCAGAGACTTAGACCCGGGCACCGAGTCCTGTGGTAGAAGGAAGCTGCATCTTCCAGTCTCTGCGCTGGGTATTACTGACCCTACACACCTGACTTAGTATTTACTGATCTCTCCCTCTTGGCACTATCTCCAGGGGGGCAGCACTATCTGGGTTCCCGAGTATCATTCCATCTTGAGGCTTACCAATCAGGTTAATATTAAAATATTATGTTTTCTTCGATCCCCCAAGGCACACAGGGGTCATGTGATTATTTAACTTAATGGTGACTATAAATGTGACTCCAGAGTTACATAACAGAGTAGGCAGCTGTCTCATCTAATTTCAGAGCTGCAAAGACTCCATGAAGCCGCCCCCGCTCTGTTCCTCCAGGCTTGAAAGTCTTCTAATAGCTACTATTTTTAATAGCTCCCATTAATCGAGGTGCTTATGTGTCAGAAATTGTGCTAAATGCTTTACTTTCACAATCTCTCCTAATTCCACAAGGTGAGGAGCATTCGTGCTCCATTTAAAATATGAGAAATTCATGCTGCTTAAATTTCCCAGAGTTCTGCAGACAGTGAGCAATTTAACATCATTCCTTCTGCCCACCAAACCTACACTTCTTACCAACATTCTTTATTACTTCCTGCAAACAGGGTACACGTCTCTACATTCCATAATCACAGACAAGATTTCCACACACACGCCTCCCAGAGTGGGAGAAGGCCTAAGCGAAGCACACGGGACAATCCAGCTTCTGAGAGGGAAGAGCTAGGAGAGGCACGTTATGGGGTGGGAGTCGGACACAGTAAGTTCCTGATGCTAATCTCTTAACAAAGTAACCTAACACTGTACATTGGGTGCCTACCTGGAAGAAATTTATTCTCCCACAGTATTGGAGGACAGGAGAGATGTTCAAGATTAGCATGTTGACAGAGTTATATATAAAGGTGAGGAGATACATTTTTTTTGAACACAGGGTCCTCCTCTGTAGTCCAAGCTGGCCTGAATCACTATGTAGTCCAGCAGTCTGGCCTCAAGCTCATGGCAATCCTCCTGCCTCAGGCTCCCAAGTCCTCGGATTACAGGCATGGACCACCATGCTCAGTTTGAGGGAGCTATTCTGTTCACTCTCTCCACCCCCCGGTTCTGGTGGCCCCAGGCATTCCTTGCCAGGTAGATGGTGTTCTCACTGTGTCTCCTATTTTCATCCCTCTTACATATCTGCGTCTAAATTCTTCCTCACCCTTTCTTATAAGGATACCAGCTGCGGCAGATTGGGGACTCACCCTATTCTATGACCTCATCCTACCTAATCACATCTACAAGCACATCTTTGTTTCTAAATTTGGTCACATTCGGAGGTACTGGGAACTTCAGCAGATGAAATTTATGGGAACACAATTTAGCCTATAACAGTTCCCTCAAAAGACATCGCACACCTCTTTTATCACTGGCCGTGTGTGCTGCTGCAGTGTCCCTAGAGGTTGCCTAAAGAGATGGCGGCCTACCACGGGACAACGCAAAACTGCTGATGACCCCAGTCAGTGGGGGCACACTCAGAACAGTGGGAAGCCTGGAGCTGGAGATCCCTGACTTTTTGGCTTTGGAAGCAATGCCAGTCACTGCAGAATCACAGACTCCAAATACAGGCAAGTGTACATTTCTCAGGAACAGAAAAGAACCGTAAAAGCTTCTTAAGCTTTCTGTACCCTTCCACGGGTCTCTCTCTCCATCACTTCCCGTTCCCTTATTTCCTGAGTCGATCCTCAGTGCAGAAAACCACAGATCACACACACTTCCAGCTCTGCTTTCTATGGGAAGCCAGGCTTGATACTCTGGAATGCAGAGGAAAAGAATATTTTCTTATATTTTTAAGAGTGTGACTCCACCTGGGAGATAGTACGTCATCCCTCAAATAATTGCTCTTATCTTTTGGATAATTCACCACTTAGAAGATTGAAGATAAACTATTTAGACAACGCATTATAATTCACCAAAGAGATTTTCCCTCATTACTGAATGTATTTTCTGAGAAAATCTTCCATCATCTTTCTTAAAGGTGGTTTTGTTTTGAAGCTGCAGTGAGTAAAGATAAAGAACTATTTTTTTCTTCTGAGCTGACTTCCAGAGCTCATGCCCTTCCCAATCTTCCCCATCGCATCCCTTCCAAACACACAAGGGAAAAAGAGGCAAATGGCTTTTAAAAAATGTACACGAGTTCCTTGGGCACAAAGGGTTCCATTTTTAAAAAGCCAAGTACATGCCAAAACACAGTTATTCTTTTGGACAGGTTTTACTTATTAAAAATGAGATGTACATGTAACTTCTGTGCCCTGACAAAGGACAGTCTTCACCCTTTCTGGCTGGTAAGATTTGATAATTAAGGAGCACGGTGGTTTGCAGGCTTAAGCACTAGACCTCTGGGCTCCAAGTTTCTAGTCCTACAGAACGGGGAGACCAAGCACGAGTGGCCTGCTGTCTGGTACCAATACTCTGCTATTTTTGATTCTCATCAATTATGAATGAAATTAAATCCATGCTCCATTGGATGATGAAAAGCAATTCTACTTTATATGTAACTAAATTCCTGCTTACAACCTTGTGGAGATGAGAATAGATTTAAGACCAGTAAGAAAATTCTTATTGTCTAATTTGATGTAAGGAGCCAGTTTACCCAAAGGAGTCCCCTTCGTAGGGAAGAGGTATCTCGTAATTAAGACCGCAGCGCTGGTTGCTTGGGCTAATGACAAATAGAGTCACAGCCAGGCCTCAGAATAATTGTAACTGGAGAAATTCCATCTCACCCTGGAAATTTGCCAGGAGCATGGGAGGAATGACAGACTGGACCTGACTCCCTCAGCATCACCTACTACCTCTGCAGCCAAGGAGGCTCTCTGGAAGGAAAGTACCTTTTTCAGAAGTACCCTTAGATTTTTACATTGAACTAAGCTTAAACTCTCGGGATAGCTCTATGACCTTCTCTTGCTAACTTGCTATCAGATGCCGTCTCCTAGTGGGGACCTCCTCACCTACTGGTCAAATACGGGAAACGCATCCTCCTCATGAATCTCAGCTGTGCTACAAACACGAACCATGTCGTAACTAGCTAAGTAGACAGACAGACAACAGATGACGCTCCGCAAAAACAGAGGACATTTCTGAAGGCTAGCACTTAAAAACACTGGTATCAAAGGTTTGCAGTTATGTGACATCTGCCTGGGGTCAACCCCAGCTGCTTTACGTACCAGTTGGGCAGCCACAAGCGCATCACTTAATCTCTCATGTAGGGAAATGAATTATTTCTCAGAAATATCCTTTCAGAGAGGGTAATTGTAAGAAATAATTCATTTCCCCTACATGGGAAAATGAACCGGCGTGAAGTGCTAACAGCGGGCTGGCTGTGCACACAGTGCGACCTACGAATGAGCCAGCAGGACGGCATCACACTGGGGAGGACGGGAAGCGTCACGGTCGGTGCTTCTGCAAATTACATTTTCTTCTCCCCGGGGACCTTACCAGCTAGCTCCTAACCGATACAACCAAATATCTACAGCTGTAAGAAAACCAACTTACTCTTGTTCAAAAATGTCAGTATTTTCTCCTTTACAGAGAAGTTTACTTTAAAAAAAATTGCACCATGTTAAATTTACAACTGGCTAATATTTCTGTAGCCCCAGCAAACAACTAGGTTTGAGAACAGTGTCTCTGCCCTTCTCTGTGTGCTCTCCTGCGTTTCCGTGGGGAGTCAAATGATCACCTGGACACCACCCTTGATATCTAATTTCCACTCGGGCAGAATTATACTCACAACAGCTTTTGCAAAATTTCTCAAGAGAAATTCAGGCTATCAGTAAAAACAAACCCCTACTCAGGCACTGTAGCAACACTTAGGGGAGGTAGGTACCTCAGTTACAATTTAAAGTATTGTCCTAATACTCAAGGAATTGTGTGCTAATTGTGAAAGTTTTGATGTGTATCTTTCACTAATAAGTGGGCAATATGGAACAAATTCTATTATCCGTATACAACAGATTCTAATGTCAATATCCATATATTTAGTGACAAGGTTTACATTTAAGGAAGGGAGTTTAAAAGCTTTAAAACTTAAGCTGGGCATGGTGGCGCATTTCTGCAATTCCAGCACTTTGGAGGCTAAGATAGCAGGCCAGCTCGGGCTATCTCTACCTAGTGAGTTCAGGATCAGCTTGGACTATAGAGCAAGACCGCCTCAAAACAAAGAGACAAAACCCCTATAAAACTTTGTTATTTTTTATTATTATTGCATAAGTCATAGTGTATGATTCCTGTACACTACTCCCACCTGATATCTGTAATGAATTTCTAGGTGAAACCATATAAACCTGAGACTATTCAGCATCCACAGCTCAAGATTTACAGGGAAGGAATAGCCCACTAACTGTATTTTCTTGGCCATTACAACATCTCCTCATACCTCCCTATCTACCTTAGAACAAGTGCAGGTAGTGAGAGAACAGAACACCAGTGACATGCCGGCAAAGGTGAGGTTGTAGATCTGAAGAGAGAAGGGGAGTTCCACTTCTCAGTACTATCCTTGGCAGATGGCCTGGAGGCACATTAAAGCTAGTCCCCCAATGCACTCCTTAGACTTAGCTCGGGTATTAACAACTGATGCTACTAACATAATGGACAGCACGGTTTGCCCATCATTCTATTCACTGTCCTGTTCCCAGCACAGAGTAGGTGTCAAAGTGTACGCCAAACGAGTAAGTTTACAGTGTATCAGATTGCCATTCATTGCTACACTAAACATCTTCATTCACACATTCTGTTTAGAGTGTTGACAGTTTGCCATTACACGAACTTCTGATTTCTTTTTCAGAATAGCACCTTGCAACGTTATGTTACTTTTCTCACAATGAACAATTTTTGCATAATCACAAAAAAGATAGCAAGTGTGGGGCTAGGAATGGCACAGGGATTAAAATATTTGCCTTTCAAGTCTAAGGACCTGAGTTTGATTCCCCAGCACCACATCAAGCCAGGTGTGATGGCACATGCCTGTATTCCCAGCATTTGGGAGCCTGAGGAGGAGGACTGATGTGAGAGCCAGCATGGGCTACACAATGAGTTCAGGACCAGCCTGGAGTATACAGCAAGATCCTGCTTCCTCCCCACTCTCCCCCCCCCTCCAAAAAAAATAAACATAACAAATCTGACCTCTGTATCCATGCTATAACATTCTACCTGGCCAACCTACCTGGTGAGAGAGAGATGTGCTAGCCTGGGCACCAGCCTCGCTCTATGCCTATAAGCATCCAAATACATTAATAAGCTGAAGTTTTCACCTTTATTAAATGACAGACATTACAAAAGAGTTGGTGCAGTTCTCTCAAATAATCTGACCCAAAACTAATAAAAATGTGGCTGGCACTGCAATCAACACATTAGGTAAGTAACAATGCAGAAGACCAGGGTGAAAAACAGAAGACAAAAGATGAGAGAAATCTGAAAAATATCTTTAGAGAAAATATACTTTAAGAATTGATTTAGTAGATTCCAGGCTTCCTCTAAAAATTAGCTTTTCTCCCTGTCTTAGTTACTTTCTTATTGCTGCGACAGAATATCCAACATCCACAACTTAAGGGAGAAAATATTTATTTTAGCTCACAGTTACAGAAGGTTTCACACAGTCTTTTCACTGGCAGCCAGCAACAGTGGAAGCACATGGCAGAGGCTGGAGAGCTACTCACGGCATTGTAGACGGAAGGGCAAGTGAGGCAAGAGGCAAGTGAAGAGAGGAGTGAGTTGATCTATGGAGATTTAGGCTAAGGCCAGAGCTTTCCCAGGAAGAAGCTGTAACAATATTTCTTCTTCCTTCCTTTACTTAGTTCAAGCTAATAGGTGGGCCCTCTACATCCGGGGCGGGGGGGCTCCTTCCTCACTTCCCAGTGGACAAGTCAATAACACAAACCTGAAAGCTCTGCCCAGGGTAATTCCTAATCTCAACAAGTGACACAATCTTTTTATGTCATGCCCCAATTCCCAACAGCACACTGTTCCAAATACATGAGGTTTCTAGAGAACACTCCACATACAAACCATAATATCCCTCAAAATTTTTCTGTAGTGAAATGAGGGATCAAAGTGAGGATCAGTGTGTTAGATCTCTTGCCCACTTAACTTCTAGCGGGCATTAGCAAGGTAGAGACTAGACTGATCTTAAGGCTAACAGGAAGAAGGGTCAGGATGCACAGGGAATTATGGGAAGACCAAAAGATTGTACCTTTTAATGTTAAAGGTAGACCAGTGTAATAATAAACTGTTATTAGCTTTGTCATTAATTTGTTAGTTTTAGATTTTAATATTGAAAATTTCTATTCAAATTGTGAGTGATGGCACAGATACCGATCTTGATTCTCAGTAAAAGACAACAAATATATTGGCCATGGATGCATATGTAATCTTTCTCTTGTACACTGCAAAGTGGAGAAGATTAGGTAATCAACAAAAATAAATCATTGAGAAGATCCCCAAAATAGCAGAGAAAGCTGAAAGCAGACATAAATAGTAAAATATGAATAAACTCAAGGAAATTTAAAGGAAAGCAAATAGTCTTGAAGAAAAATCTGTAGAGCAGAGACAGATTTGGAAGAAATGGGCTAATTTCAAAGCACAGACGAAAGATCAAAACTGAACCAAGAAGACATTAAAATCCCCAAATAGATCCATAACAAATATGGAAATTGAGGCAGTAATAAAGTCTCTACCGACAAAGAAATGTCCAGGACCAGATGGATACACAGCAGAATTCTACCAGTATCTCAAAGAATAACTATCACCAAAACTTCTCAAACTATTTTATGAAATTGAAAAAGGAAAATTGTCAAACTTGTTTCCAGAAGCTATGTTACCCTGTTGCAAAAACTAGACAAAGAATTAACAAGGAAAAAAAAAACCCTACAGGCCAGCCTCCTTAGTGAGCATAGATGCAAAAATCAGCTATTAGAGAGTACACTTAGTGAAGTCAGTCACCATCATGAAACGACGTGAAGCGCCATCATGCTTAGCAAAGTGACACAAACACGAAGGTGAAATATTCCATGGATTCTCTAATATGAGAAATCCAGAATAAAGGCATCATGCAGAATAAAATGAATTTTGCACGTATACATATCAATAAAATGTGGGGGAAAATGGGTTTGATAATGGGAGTTACTGGGATGGGAGGGCGCGGGAGGGCCAAAAATGGCAAGTGGAGGGGATGGTAATTTCTCCCCATTTTTATTAGTACATGTGTTCATTAGTACATTGAGCTTGGGTACATATATGTCACATCTATATTGCAGTCCTTGCCCTCCCCACTTTCGGTCCTCCCACTCCGTCCCTCATCCCCTCTGATTCCCTCTACCACACCCATTTCGTTCTACGTGCCTTTATCCTGAGTTTCTCTTATTAGAGAAACCATATGATATTTAACTTTGAGTATGACTCACTTCACCAAGCATGATGGTCTCAAGTTGCACTCATTTATTTACCAAAGCCTCAAATTTATTTGTCTTTATGGAAGAGTCGTACTCCATCACATACATATGCCACAATTTTTGTATCTGTTGGTCTGTTGATGGATATTTCATCCTCTCAGATGAAGAAGTTCAAATGGTCAGCAATTTCATGAAAAGATGTTCAATATCCTTAGCCATTAGATAAATGCAAATAAAATTAACAGTAAGATATCATCTTACCCAGTGAGAATAGCACATACTGAGAGTAGAACAGCAATCGAGGCTGGCAAGGTTTCAGAGAAAAGAGTTCTTTTACATTGCTGGTGGGACTGTAAAACTGTTACAACCAACTATGGGAAGCAGCATGGAGATTCCCCAAAAGGATACCAAAAAAAGGACTGTAATGTTGATGCAACAAATATATGTATAAAATTCTCAAGCACATTGTGATCATTATATATTGCATATACGTATGTATGTTTATATATATGTGTGTGTGTATATAAATAAATAAATGAACAAAAGATCACATACCATGATCAAGTTGAAAGGGATGAAAGGGATTAAGGATGGTTCAATGCACATAAATCAGTTAATGTAATACACCACATAAATAAAAACAAGAACAAAAATCACATGACCACCTCAACAGATGCAGAAACAGCCTTTATCAAAACCCAATATACATTCATGGTTAAAAAAAACGTGAAGAAAACCTCAAACTTCTAGAAGCCATTTACACCAAATCTACTGCCAACATTGTATTAAATGGGGATGAATTGAAGGCATTTTCTCTTAAATCAAGAGCGTGATGAAGCTGTCCATACTCACCTCTCCTATCCATATAATACTCAAAACCTTAACCAGAGCAATAAAGCTAGAGAATGAAATGAAGAAAATATGTATTGGAAAGGAAAAAGTCAAACTATCCTTATTTGCAGGTGACAGCTCTCTCTATAAAAGATCCCAAAAACTCCGCCAAGAAACTCTTAGAACTGATTAACAAATTTAGCAAAGTTGGAGGTTACAAAATTAATACAAAAAATCAATAGAATTCCTCGACACTGACAACAAACTCACTGAAAAAAAAGCTGAGAATAAGGATCCTGTTTTCAGTAGCTCCTCGATAAATTAAATACCTAGGAATAAGTCTCACCAAGGAAGTGAATACTTCCATCATGAAAACTATATTACATTGAAAAAAGAAACTGAGGAGGACATTAGAAAGTTGAAAGAAATCCCAAGTTCAAGGACAGGTAGAATTAATGTTGTCAATTGGCTATACCACCAAAACTAATATAAGATTTAATACAATTCCTATGAGAATGCCAACAACATTGTTTTTCAACTAGGAAAAACTTCTAAAATGCACGTGAAACAAAAAGCGATCCTGAATAGCCAAAGCAATCCTAAACAAGACAAAAACAGGTTGCATTATGATTCCAGGTACCGTGTTATGTTCCAAAACAGTGATAAAGCCCACACAGTATTGGTACAGAGCAAGATGGGTTGGCCAATGAAACAGAGGATGCACAGACAACCCCAAGTACCCTCAGCTGTTTCCTCGATCGATGGTGCTGGAAGAACTGGTTATCCACATGTCGAAGAGCTAATCTATCGCTCACACCTACCACCATGCACTAGAATCAAATCGAAATGGGTCAAAGACTTAGATGTTAAAATGGAAGCACTGACCCTCTTGGAGGACAAAATAGGTAAAATTCTTCAAGGTGTAGTATGGATAAAGACTTTCTTTATGATGAAAAGAAATTACCCTAGAATCAACAACTGGGATTATATCAAATTAAGAAGCTTCTGCACAGCAAAGCAAACAACATGCAGTGTGAATAGAGAGACAATAGAATGGAGAAAAAAAATTTATCATACCTCCGAGAGGAGACTAATAACTAGGATATACAAGGAGCTACATAAAAACAGACCCCTCAAAATCTAAGTCCCAAGATAAGAATGAGAAAGTGAAACGAATAGAATGTTCTCAGATGAAGTAGTACAAATGGTCAGCAAGTACATGAAAAAAAATCAACATCCTTCATCATAACAAAAATGCAAATTAAAACACTGAGATAAGTAACATCTTTCTCCAGTGAGAATAACATATACCAAGAATGAAAAAAGCAACAGATGCTGGTCAGTTTATGGAGAAAAAGGAAGCCTTTTACATTGCTGGTGGAACTGTAAAATGGTACAACCACTACGGGAATGAGCATGGAGATTTCTCATAAAAACTGAAAATAGACACTCCATTTGACCAGGAATAACTCTTCTGCTATCTTTCCAAAAGAGTTAAATGCCATTTATAACCGAGATACATGAATACTCATGTTTATAACAGCACAACTAACTACAGCTAAATTGTACATGCAGAAACACCAATCAATAGACCAATGAATACAAGAAATATGATATAAATACACAGTGGAGTACTACCCTGACATACAGACAGACAGATTCGAGGCATTTGTAGGAGAATGGATACAACCTGAGACCATCACACTTAGTGAAGTGTTTCAGAGTCACTATGTTAAATATGCCATGGTGTCTCCGAGAAACCGAGAGTATGAAAAACAAGAGAGTCAAAGGGGCGAGATGGCGGAAATCGGGGGGCAGGGGATGTGAGGGTGATACAATATATGTGTGCACAAAATCCTCAAGCTCAGTGTACCCACTGTGTAGCACACATATGCACTGATAGAAATGGAGGCAAATTTCTCTATCAGTCCGAATTGGCCATTCCTTAATTCAGTGCATGTCTTTTGCAAAGTCTTTGGGGCAAAATTCCTATGTTTCCTTATAATTAATTTATGTAGAACCCACTCTCTTTATTTTGTTCTATTTGTTGTCATTATTTTCTTTTTCTTTCTTTCTTTTTTTTTACGTTCTAAGTCCTCTATTGACTGAAAACTTTCTTTGCCCGCCCCTACAGGACCTAAAAGTACCACCCACTTACATACATCATAAACAGAGGTAACTTGGAACATAAATAACAGCTAATCATCAAACAAAATGTACCAGTAGTGAAATCTAGTGATGCATGGAGCCGTAATCTCTTAACAACACCTCTCTCTCATCCTGGTCACAAACTACTTCTTCCTCCTGTCCTGTCTTCTAAGTCACGAGGCCTTAATGTTTCCATAATGAGAAGCCAGCCATTGCTGACTTACTCTCAGCCTTACTGTCTTATTCTTGAGGTTAGTGAGCTCACACATCTACTAGAATGTCTGCCAGGGGGCTACGGGTTTAGGGACGATTGTGCTGAGGTTATAAAACAAGAGCCCGATTCGGCTTACTAAAACAGGCATGCCTGGCAAACAAAGTGCTGCTGAAAGTAGTATTATTTTGTGTGAAACTGCAAACGCTTGATTTTCTGTGGGATAGGAGAACGATCCTACTGTTTTCTTAAAATAAGAGCGTACTTGGGGACTTCAGCAACACGAACAGGCTCACATGAAATGCAGTTCTGGCGGCTTACTCAGGTTGGGTATCTCCAGCACACCCTAGCAGAGGTCTGCGCACGGGGGGCTGACATAGAGAGTAATCTCGGGGACAGACAAGAAAGCAAACAGGAGAGTGAGGCAAAACACAAGATGCTGAATTGGTTACATTGTGCTTCATCGAATGGGAACTGCTAAGGATCCCACAATCACCCAAGCAGTGGAAGGGATGCCAGTTCCCCAAAGGCTCCTGTTCCCTGAGTCTCCACACTTCCAGAACGTCTGCTGGGCAAAGATGGGGAGTGGCCGGGTAGGGGCTTTCGGGTGGAGCCAGGGCAAAGCTGCAGTAAGCCTGCCTAGACAGAAGTGAGCTCCACATCAGCGGTGGCAGAAGGGTAACTGAGAAGATCTAAAGCTGCGCACAGGGTGGCTCTATTCATGGAAGCTTCTCCTTGCTGCTAACACCCCCGTGGGGGGACGGGCCCTGCTGTCTGACCCTGAGAAGCACACCTGTTTCTTGTTGTGAAAGGTGTTCGATCAGGTATGACCCAGACACAGAGCCTGTAGTAAATTCAGTTTGGTGGAACAAGCCTTTTTCCTCTCAGCTGAGGAATCAGCACAGGTTAGGAAGCAGATGACTCAGCATTGCTTACTAAGAGCCTGACACTGACAGAATTTGTTATAATATCTCCTTGGAAACCATCCCTTTGCACAGATCATCTGACCACCCAGCAGCCCATGTACATCAGAAACAGGTGCTGGCAGGGATAAGAGAGGAGAGAAATCAGTCATTATGTGAAGCCTACTCCATGTTTTGGTATTTATTGTTTTGTTTTCTCCTCTACACTCATCCATTTGACTGTGTTCTTTGTCTACTGAAAGTTAATTTTTAAAAAGTCCATCTAGTCTTTTGACAAAATTTTAATCAATCATAGGGAAATTAAAACAAGTTCGCCTTTAAGGTCAGTAACTAGAAGAAATAATCATTATCAAATAACTTCTAGGGTTCATCTAGGCTCACTCACTTAGTTGTTGCCAAGTGAGGTCCAAATGTAGAACATGAAAATGTTGTGAAGTTTCCACCTCTGTACTTTAGGACAATCAGAGTTAGAAGCAGAAAGACAGAGGCCATTATCCAAAGCCACTCTCGGCCAGGGGGAGGATAATTGCTTCCTTGAAATAACTCAATCAGGACATTATTATGTGTCAGTAAATGGTGAAATCACAGATCCATAACAGCCTTCTAAAGCTTGTGGACTATGAGCCAAACTTTTCCTTAGTTTTTGGGTAGTTTTTCTTCAAATCATGTAAGAGATGATTTCCTTTTTCGCCCCTAGTCAGACCTGGCTCTCCAGCCTTTCCTCTGCGTTTGGGAGTTGTCCATGATTTGGTTTTAAACAGCAATTTCTGCTGTTGGCTTCCATATGGACAAGTCAGTCCTGTTTGCTGGTTACTGATAATTCTTAAAGCACATTCCAACAAAATGCTGAGAATGTCAGGTAAGCAGCTCACTCAAATGCCACCTGCACTCTTAAAACATCGTCTGATTTGAAATGTAGCTTATTTTCTAAAGAAGTGGGGTGGGGAAAGAGAGGGGAGAGAGGGGGAGAGAGGGGGAGAGAGGAGAGAGAGAGAGAGAGAGAGAGAGAGAGAGAGAGAGAGAGAGAGAGAGAGAGAAGGGCACAAAAATACTTTTACCAAAAATAACACGAAGCCAAGCAGGCTGCTATTCTTCACCTCAGGCATTGGGGTAAGTGCTGTGTTAATATCACATAATTTGATTCTCACGATGACCCTGCCAGGTGAAGTTTTGCGCTGTCTTTTTGAAAATGAACACACACCATTTTACAATGTTAAGTAAATTTGACTTAATAGCTCATTTTTAATAGAATGTTTGAATCCAGATCTCACGCATTCCAAAGCTCATAGTCTGCACAAAATTTTTTTAAAAAGACGAGTTTAAATAGGGACCGGGGTGGTGGCGGGGGGTGGGGGGAAGTAGCCACTTTCAGAATAACCACCATTTATGTCTCTGTGCAGCTTGGTTCAATCAAATGCAAAACACATTTTGCTCGAAAAACTTTTCCCTTTAATTTTCAATATCTACATAACTCACCAGGAATGTAATCCACAGATTTCTAATCAGTTTACCTTAGTATCAAAGTATCACAAGCCAGAAACTACTTAGGTCTGAGATGCCTTTGGTCTTGTTCATTCTAGCTTGTTTCCCCAGATACCCCAAACTGCTTGCCAAAAAGAGGTGATCAAGTCCAAAAGGTATAAAGTTGATTCAGAACTGTCACCAGCTTAAGGGAAAACACAATGCAAGATTTATAATTTAATTATCACCCTATACGTGTTTATTGCACCAGAAATGCCAGGACACAGATAAACTAGGCAAGGGTTGATGCCCTTCCTCAGTCTTCTTCCGATTCCTCCTCCTGAACTCTAATAATAGCAATGTTTGTGGAATCAAATCCCATCATCGGGAAAGGAACTTAAGAATTTGCATCTTTAAATTTTAAAGATGTTACTAGTTTTTTTAAACTTTTTTTTTAAGCAAACAAGGTGCCTGGAGTTCTGAGGATATATGGGGAACAATGAAGGTGTCCCCAAGTGCCCTGAGCTCCCAGTCTAGTGGGGCACTAAGGCATGTGAGCACAGTTACTGCGCACCAAGAGCAAAGCCTTGATAAGAAAGGTCGGGGTGTTCTGGAACTCAGGGGAAGGTCATCTAGCCCTTTTCAGCTGGGGGAAAGGGAGAAAGAAGACTTCCGGCAGGATGTAACATTCTCAAATTTAAAGGACAACAGGGATCTTACTAGGAAAAGAAAGAAAGGGCCATGGAGAGGAGGCTTTAGAAAGGTATTTGGAGAAGAGGGCAGGACTTTTGGAGGTGTGAGAATAAAATGAGCTCTGGGACCCAAGCAAAGAGATTGAACATCAAAGGCAAAGGCCTGCTCCCTGAGCACAGGGCCAAGCGATACCGATTCCAGCTTACAGAAGCATCCAATCCTGGCCACCTCTGGAGAGTCAAAATCCGCTCAAGAAACCAGGCAGAATTAGTGAGGAGATCAATGTCAAAGCCCCCAAGTGTTAGACCCCAGAAACCCAGCAAGGCCATGGCAGTTCTGACTAGTATCTGCTACACCTAATTAAGGACTACTCTGAGGCTTGCTAATTTGTCATGGACCATTTTATGAGGCTGTAGCAGCAAGGCCCTGGAAAGTGCCTATAGATGGTCAAAATAAACTCCAAGTGTATTTTTAGCACAAGCAGGAGTAGACTGAATTAGGGATCTCTGAAGAGGGAGAAGAGAAATATTTTGGTTCTCTTGAATTTCTGAGTGTAACTTATTTGAGGTTCAGGGGAGGAAACGTGTTTGTCAGGCCTTTGTGGGGAAAGCAGTGAAAGAACTTCCTAAATGTAGGCTGCAGAATAAGGTGCTGAGTGCTTCCAATGGCTGCCATGTGGCAACCAACAGGTGGGAAAATTTGTGCCTTCCGTTGCTTCTCTCTGATGGAACGGTTCCCAGGGTCACAGCCTCGCTTCCACTCCTCTGCCAGCACATGCCTATGGGCACGTGGACCTGTCTGTCCTCTGGCTAACAGGACTAGATCTGCATTCAAGGACCACTTTCCACTTAAAAACACAACCAAGAAGCTACAGCACCAACAAAAGATGCTTTTATATCAAAAGCAAATGTTTGCTTTTGGAAATGAAAGAGAATTATCAAGATTAACCACATTTCCCCATACTTGACTTGATTGAACTTTGCTAACCTGCCCAGATCCTCCACACAGCACAGTATAAACAAACAAACATATAAGCAAACAAACCCCAAGAAACATCTTGCATATACTGGACATAAGCACATTTATCTTCACTACGTTATTTAATTCTAAGAATATGAGCATGTGGTTGGTATTATTTCCCCGTATTGTATTAATAGAAGCAGCAGCTGAGGACCAGAGAGGCTAAACCATTTGCCCTAGATTGTAGCCGGAAAGAGACGGCTGGTCAGGGGAGACCCGGAGCCAGGCTGATTGCACAGCCTCTGTCCTTTTTATTCTATCACATGGCCTCAAGAAGAGGCAGAAGAGGTTTAGGAGTCACATTAAACATAATCCTTGAGATATAAGGGCTTTGGGAGGATTTCATATTGTCCTCTGGTGGCTAACTGATAAGGAAAGAAGAAATCAGGCAACTTGAAAAAGAAAAAAACACTAGTCACTAATGAGTTAAACTCCCATTTCAACAACGCATTCCTTTAAAAACAAAACAAAAAGCAAAGCATCCTGGAAACAGTCACATTTGATGACCTACTTATTTTAAGGAATTTTTTGATTCAACAATGCTGTACTGTGAACAAAAGCTGACAACCCTTAAAGCCTGAAGTAACAGAATTGTGTTTGTACCAGGAAGGACAAGCCAGAGCCTTCACAGGAGCAAGTGGACAGAGATGCAGAGGACATGGTGGGCAAAGGCCCCTGTCCTTCCACAGGAGGCACCATGTCTGTGGTGCATGCTGTGTGATTTGAGGTGGTAGAACCTGGGCCAAAACATCTGGGGAGTTTGGTCAACTCAAGGACAAATGATGACCCAACTCTTTGAATACACTGGGCTATCAATTCAGTGAAACAGCTGTTCCCAGAACTCCCGTTTAAAAACAATGCCTAAGAGAGAGTTGGAATGGGATGATCGCCACTGACTCAGGACACTCAGACCATTTCCGTTCACTGCCCAGAGTGTGACAACTGAGACCCCTGCTTTCTGTCAAGTCTTGGCCCTGTTTCTTTCTCTTCCAACTCAATCTTTCTGTTCTGAGCAATCTCCAATTTGGGGGTGACCGGTGGGTATACAATGGCCTCCTAGCGACACCCAGGACAACAGCACGTATGGGTTCTACTTGTGTTTCCTTCTCTATCCACCATAAGGAGCCAGCAATACCACTGCAATGGTAGCACATTTCTGCCATAACAAGACCTAAATTTTTTATCTTCTTCAAAGAACTATCAAATACACCAAAAAGTCATTTCATTTTACCCAGATGGAATAAAAACACCTTTACAATTTTTTTTTTCATTTTTCCCTTTCAATTTTGCCTTTCCCCCTTGGTTGATATATACAGAGCAACTTCCCCTAACCTTCAAATAATTTTGTCCAACAGTTCCTACTAACTGGTTTGTGTTGGTCTTAACGTTTTGCAACATCACTTTTATTACTTATTCGGTTACCACTTAAGCACGAGCA
The DNA here is from genome assembly GCA_004027205.1 of Ctenodactylus gundi. Classification (NCBI taxonomy): domain Eukaryota; kingdom Metazoa; phylum Chordata; class Mammalia; order Rodentia; family Ctenodactylidae; genus Ctenodactylus; species Ctenodactylus gundi. Next base: position 130,204 of record PVKB01000059.1, read on the forward strand.
CACATCTGGTCCGTTATTGTGTTGCTCTACCTGTGTTTCTGCACTCATACTATGCTTTTGTTACACCCACTAATCTAAGTCTCTCAGAGAACTGATGATAGGGTTCCCATAAACTCCCCAATTCCTTAACACATCCAAATATTCTTTTTTGTTTCCCCATTTTTTGAAACTGCCAGGATTTCCATGTCAAGCAAAAGAGGCCAAAGTGGTCTGTCAACAATGAGCTCATGTGGGTGACAAACACTCTGTAAATTCAAGCAGAAACTCTCTCCCTCCCTTTCTCTACTACACCAAAAGGAAGAAACCAAGAAGTAGGGCTTTGCAAGCCCTCGGCGGAGGAACCCGCCCCTTCAGGATGTTCTTCGAGCACTTTCTACCCCACTGACTTAGCAGTGTTTTTTAGGCACCATGAAGAAAAGAGGGAGGCCACAGAAAGGTTAAGTAATTTGCCCATTTAAGAGGAGAGAGGGAAATGGACCTATTATCCTGGAATTCGAACTTTAGGGGAGCTTGTCTGGTGAAACCTGTGACTTTCCTTTGCCAATAGTAGGGTTTAACCACAAATTATCCAGATTTTAAAATTTTGCATGTATAATTAATTAGTTCTCAAGTTGATTAAAGAAAAAAAATCCTAAAGATATGGAAGGCTATTATTTTCTCTCAATGCCTTACAGAGCCACCATTTGTAAACACACTCTCATGCTTAGATCCGAGCTCCAACTCACTGTTCCCAGTAATAATTTGTTCTGGATAATTTTGCCATTGGAGTGTGTTTTGTGATAGCTGCTCTAACACCTCTGAAGTCAAATTCCAAACTACTCTGGAAACTATTTTGTAAAAGAGAAACAGTCATGTGGAAGGATTACCAAGGAGAATATTGGAAGCTAGCCACCTAATTAGGCAACTTTTCTTCTCCAAGGACCTGTAACTTGTGCTCACAGTTTCTGTATGTATACGGATGCAGCCCTTGCACTCTGACATTTTTAGAAGAAATTAAGCTGTACCAGAGATCCAGGCTCAGTGACAACCCCACCAGTCTCCTTGGAAAGCACAAATGCTCCCAGGAAAAGGCAAGGGACTTGCCCGTCCATTGTAATGCCAGTCACTTCTCAGTCCCTGCTGAACAGGGAGGAAAAATGCAACTTTTGCTCTAAGTTTAGGAGACAGAGAACAAAGGAAAGGATGAGGAAAGAGGATTAGAAGTGGAGGAGGACGGGGAGGAGAGGAGTCTAAATTCAAGCTAGGGAGAGGGAAAAGGAGAAAAAAGAGGGCAGAGTTCATGTAGAGTGGGCAGACAAAGAACTCACACCCTGGAGCACGTGGGAGACAACAGTGGGAAGCCTCAGGGACATTTTAAATCACAGATGGAATTACCTCTAGGCACATGAGCAAAAACTTCAGAAACAAAGAGTTAAGCTCAAACTCTGACTCCACAGCTTTCCACAAGGCAACTCTTGACTTTTTACCTAATGCTTTTGGACCTCATTTTTTTTCAGCTATAAAATAAAGTTAACAATGCCTACCTTGCAGTGCTGTTAGCAGGATTCAAGATAATGTGGGTAAAGACCCTTGCACATTACAGCGTCTATAAGGTGGCGTCCTTACCAAGGAAACAACCCTGGTCGTAACACTGACTCAGCAGGAACTAAGCAGACGGAACTACTGAGTTCTTGGGTAATTTTATTGTCTTGCTGGAGGATAGCCAGTAAGACCACACACCTGTGAGTGATGGGTGGAGCTTGCTGGAGGGGAATGAGTGCCACAGTTGACATCTATTCTTGGAAGAGGCCAAGGTCAGTCCCGAGGATAAGCAATAGAGGCCAATGGTGCTGGTAGGTGAGAATCCCAAGGAAGTGCTTCTTCCTTTGAAGAGGTAGTAAGGCTTCATCGTGGCTGGTGTTGGGCTTTTGTACAGGAGATACACTGTAGGGTATTCTCCCAGGACAGAAGAAAGATGATTCCTTCCACATGGTGGCCAGCCAGGCCTGGTGGTGCAGGCTAGTAAACCCAATATCTGGGAAGCTGAAGCAGGAGGATTGAAAAATCAAGCCCAGCTGTGGCAATTTAGCATCTAAATGAGATCCTGTTTCACAACCAAACACCAAAAATGCTGGCAATGTAGTGAAGGAGTTGGGCTCAACTGCTAACACTACAAAAAAATAAAACAAAAAAACAGTGACTGATTTTATGAGCCAAGGAGGGCCTCCTCAGGACCTCCAAGGCCTAGCAGCGCTGGGTATCACCACAGTTAGCTTTTGTCTAATCTTTTCCTCTGTCACCCCTGACTTTCAATGAAGCTTGAAGCGAATTGCAGCCAACTTTGTGCCATATTTTTGGGTAAATGACTCTGTAAGCAGGCTCCGAGGGGATGGGGCTCAGCAGTTAAAGCACTTGCCTAGCAAGTGCTGGTCCTGGGTTTGATTCGGCAGTACCACATAAGGAAGGCATGTGGGCACACGCTGGTAATTCCAGCGCTCTGGAAGCTGAGATGGGAGGATCATCATGAGTTCAAGGCCAGCCTCGACAGCATAGTGAGTTTACTACCAGCCTGGAACCACTCTGGGGGGGAAAAAAGAACGAAGAAGAAAATAAAAACCCCTCAAGGGCAAAACAGGTGAAGGTAACTAAAAAGTTCAGGTGCCCCGGGGAAGTGCAGGGTGGCACTCTAGAGCCTGGCCTGCGTTTGATAACTAGTTAAGACTGGACAGGACATACTCGCCTCCTCTAGGGTGCCCAAAAGATAAGGCGCTCTGACAAATTTTAAACTTCATATGAATAAATGAGGTGGGAAGAGGAAGTATAAACTCCTTCTAATTGATACATTTCCCAATTATTGTTTATTCCAGTCAATGATCAAGATGTTAGAGTGTTATCTTCCTGCAAAAGATTCTTGTAATTTTATTCTACCGTGTCTGGCTGTGGAAGTGAGACACGTTCTGCCAAGCAGTTGGCTTCTCATAAGAACTACGCAAAGATCCTTGTTGATCTGCAGTGATCCCAGGAAGTGGTCACCCATCAAAAGCTCTTCCCCCAGCACCGAACAACTTTTCCTCTTAGGACATGTCTCTAAACTACATGCTTGCTGCTTGGTTGTTGACCACAGATTGTCTAATAAACCCAAAGATCACAGTGCTTGAATGTCCCACCGTAGTACAGAAGCCTGGCTGTCAGATTCCTGCCCCGGAACTTCTTTCAATGTAAGAGAAATATATCCTCTCCTAATACCCTTAAACCTCAGCTGAAATGAAAGTTATGGCAGATGGAATCCCTCGCTACGAGATTTTGAATAAACATGCATTAGTTTTTGTCTTGAACTTAGTTCATTTTTGCAGAAAGGAACTCATATACAGAAATATGGCATTTACCAAAGAGAAATCTGGAGGAGAAATCCTGGAGTAGTAAAGGGTGTCTGTTTTTCTTTTTTCTTTTGTAGTTTTCTGATTAGAAAGGAATTTAAGGAAAGAGGGACGGAAAGAAGAGGAGAGCAACCAGATGAGGTGTTTTTTTTTTTTTTTTTTTTTTTTTTTTTTTTTTTTTTTGCAAACGGGGCCAAAAGCTCAAAGGAGTCAATCCCTTTACCTCTCTTTCCAGAAGCCTTTATGGGAGGATCAAGGGGTGCCCCTGTAGTAAAAAAGGCAAGAGGATCTCTACATGTAGCAAATAGCCGGAAAAGGAGAGAAAAAGTATTTAAGGGGGGAAGGGTGTCATTGGTATTAATTTGTATCATAATACAAAGTTCCAAGATTAAGATAATTTACCAAAATAAACTATATGTAATATATCAACACATCTATCCAAGCCAAGTTAATGTGTTAAACATTATCATTATTAGCATGTTCTGGCTCCAATATACATCTGATAATAAATACTGTGTAATGGGAATTTAATTCAATTAAACAACCCTGGCCTCCCCAAGAAGTTCTTACCAAGAACTGCTGATCTTGAGATGTCTACAGAACCTAGTAAACAGTACATCAGATAGAACACACGATATATAAATATCTATATCTATATATCTATATCTATATCTATATCTATATCTATATCTATATCTATATTTGGACTGTAGATTCTACCCAGGGCCTTTGCACTGAGCCTCATACCCAAGCCATTTTTTTAGTTTTCTGATTCTGAGTGAGGGTCTCACTGATTTTCTAAATTACCTAGGCTGGGCTTGAATTTGTGGATCTTCCGTGTCAGCCTCTCAGACTGCTAGGATTTCAGACAGTCTGCTACAGGATTTTGAGATGCTTTTGGAGCTCAGTCTGCGGGACTTCACCTGTAGTGTCCTAGTTACTTTGTTGTTGGGACAGAATACTTGACATCCACAACTGAAAGGAATAAAGATGGATTTAGCTCATAGTTTCAGGTTTGACACAGTCCCTTCATGGGCAGCTGGCCATGGCAGAAACACTTGGCAGAGGCTGGAGGGCTCCTTACCCGATTGCACACACAAAGCCAAGTGAGAAACAAGCCAATGTCTGGAGACTCAGGAAGAAGCTGTAACAGTGTTCTTTCTTCCTTAGTTTAATTCAAGCTGCCAATTAGACCCCTCCACGGCCAGGGCTGGCGCCTCTCCCTCACTTCTTGGCCCACAGGTCAATAGCACAGACCTGAGAGCCATGCCCTGGGCACTCCCCAGTCTCAACAAGTTGATACAATCCCTCCAGGTCAAGCCTCAATTCCAACAGCACATGGTTCCAAATACACAAGGCTTTGGGGGCACACTCCAGATACCAACCATAGCATGTAGTGACTAGATTTCTAAATTTAGTATGAAGTTTTGAGTCCATTTTATTTAAAAGCAATGAGTACCGGTGAGCTTTATTTCAATCCTGGAAGGATACCATATATCTTTCCTTTGCAACTAAATATTCCCAAGCTTCAGGACACGATAATAAAAATGAGTTCTTATTGGCATTGACACCCAAATCCTGGTGGCTTTCAGCTGTTGCTCCCCCACAGTGGACCTCCATGTTGTTCTTTCTCTAGTTTTCCCAGTGATTTTCAAGGGGGTACAATCTAGCTGTTATCACTGATGCCCGGCATGAAATAACCTCCTTCCCTGCTCAGCTCTCTTGGCTGGTGGCACATGCTGCTTTCACATCAACAACTCTCAGCGCTCAGCAGCAAAGGACAATGCGATATCTCAGTTCTGATTGCCCATCTTAGCCCAGACAGCCTTTCATGTCGGGCAAATCTTCCACTTTGGTCTGGAATACCTCCCTTTCATGACCTCAGAACCAAAACTTTAGAACCTGAGGTCCAAAGGGAAAAGAAGCCATCTGACAACCAAAGCACCCTTTCCTTGATGCCTTTTCTTTCTCTTCTCTCCTGGCATAATCTCTCCTCTTTCTCAGCAAAATCAAAACCTCAGGCATATCTGAGTCTAACAAGGTCACCAGCTAGATTTTTTTAGCTGCAGGAATCCCAACCTGGCCTAGTTGATAGCATTCAGGGGCTCTTGATTTGAAGCCTCTAAATGTTAGTGTAGAGAAAAAGGATGACTTAATTCCTCTATTTTACTGTAATCAACTTATTGATCGACCTAGCACGGATAAACAATCACAAATTTGCAGTTACCACCCATGGATTTGTGAAGGCCACCGTGGGTTGGGGAGAGTTTCCAATTTGCTGCCTGAAGCTCAGGCGGTGGGAAACACGACATCTTTTTCTTTGAAACTCAGGCATTCCTCCACCCTCCTGACCTTTTCCCAGAAAGCCATTCCCAGTTTAACTACCTGGCTTAGCCTCTCTCTGTGTCACCCTTCCACAGCTCACTGTGCCTCCTGAGAGGCTCCAGCCTTACTGTGCTTAGGGCTTTGTATGAAGAGCCTCGCATGTACTTGATTTGATTATAAGGTTCGGCGTGCAGGAAGCGGTTCCCTAGGCTGAGCCTCTGCTTGTAGCTACGGTTGAGCAGGAAACTGCTCATTTCAATTCGAATCACTGGTGGCCAACTCTTCTAGAACGTGACAGGAGAAGCTGAGCTCTTTGAGCACAGCAGCATCTGCCCCCCACCCCCACTGTGTTCCCCCACGGCGCCCTGCAGCAAGCACCAGCACAGACTCGTCCTGGCCTTCCGCACCAGCTCTTTCAGTTCTCCTGGACACAAAGAAACGCTCACTTCCCACTTCCCGTCCTTGGAGGTGCCTTTAGCCTCCTCCCACAGCAGCCGGCCCCTTCCAAGGCCTTGGTGCCTGGGCTTCTCCTTGCGCCCTAGTTTTCCCTGCAGGGAGGAGCTCCCTACCAGAGGCTCCTGCCTGGCTTCTGGCAAGAACGTGAGAGATGCTCAGAAAATCAAGAGGTTCTCAAAATGGCAACCACCTTTATTTTTTTCTCTTAGAATTATAATACCTAGTTTGGTGAAATAAGAGATTTCACCTTGTGGGCAAGTTGTTTCGTGGTTTGTTTGTCTGTCAAGCACCTTTAAGATGGTCGCATTCTTTAATCTAGAAATTTAACTGGCAGCAAGTATTTCTGCAATGCACAGAGAGAGAGAGAGAGAGAGAGAGAGAGAGACAGAGAGAGAGAGAGAGAGCGAGCGGCAGAGAGAAACAGAGACAGAGAGAGACAGAGACACAGAGAAAAAATAATTAAGAAAGAAGCAGGGGATGTGCTTGTGCATCTGGGGACTGACGCACAAAGAGATATTGTTATGCAGTAATTAGGAATTTGACTTTGGAGTTGGACATAGCCGAGTGGTTCCACCTCTGCTACTGGATAAGTGCGTGAACGACCTTTGGCTCTTCAGAGCCTCAGTTTTCTTCTCAGTAGGATTGAAATCATAATCATGCTTGACTTGGTAAATGTGCAGCATAAATAACATGATGTATGTAAAGAATTTAGGCCAGAATTTGCCATACAGTAAATACATAACATAAATCCTCTATTTATGTTGTGGTAGCTATAAAGCAACGAAGACCAAACGAGGAACAATAAATGCTCTTAAGGACATCTGCTTGCTTCCAGGCTTAGACAATGGGGACGGACAGTTTGACTCACTTCTATCTCCGGCACCTGGGAGAAGAGGTGAGTCCCCAGTGATTTAGCATTCTGCCAGACTGGGAAGGGAAACACTGTGCATCTCTGAGGACAGAGGCCAGGGGCAGCCAGGAAGTAAAACAAAAACAAAAACAAACAAACAAAACCCAAAAAAAACCTCAGAGGTGTCTGTGTGAGAAGATGAGTATTCTTATTTAGAAATGGGAATTTTTGAACTGGAAGGAAGTTTTGAGATCTAAGTCCTTCCTTCTCCAACAACGATCTGCTTCAGAAACAAAGTCCCTGTGAGTTTAGAAAATAGGGACTAGAGATTCATTAGGAGGTAAATAGGAAATAAATGACATGTTCAAGCCCACACAGTCATCTTAGTGGCAGAGAAAGGAGCAGAATCAGGTCTCTTAACCCCGGCCCAGTGTTTTCTTACAGTTTTTCTGCCCCTCACTGCATTATCCAGCTGGTCCTCCTGGGTAGGTTTTATATGGTACTTCCTCCCCTCCCCCCCATCTTTTCTATTCCAGCAATCCTTTTGTCTGTATTGGTCATATTTATTGTGCCTTTATTACACTCAAACAAATTACTCTTGCGGCAAGCAACTGTTGATAGATGACAATGGGCGAATTCAAGGTCAGCCTCCGTTGCCAGGCTTATCGATAGTGCTTTGATCTAACTCCTTGGCAGTTTCTTAAATAATCACTGAATTTGGTCCTTTGTTCTGTATACGTTTGCCATCACTAGATCCGAGTGAAATCATGGCCCAAAGACAAGTGAAAAGCTTGGGATTTCTGTCCAGAGACGTCACAGAAATGCTTTCTTTTCCTATTGGTTCCTTTGTTCTGTGGTTTTGGTTCTGTTCCCATTCTCTCCCACTTTCATCAAGGGCTTAATTATGCTCCAGGATTTTGATCATACAGCACTTACTGAATGGTTAAGTGTGTGTCCCTAAAATGATCATCTCTCAGTAATGAGGAACCTTCGGGAGGGGACTAGCAGGTCAAGGTTGGGTACCATTTGGCAAAATCTGATAATAGCCATTTGATCTCTGACCAGGTTAATTATAGTTTTGGTTTTTCAACCCCTGAACTTACCGGACTGTGCCTCCCAAGGTCAGTTGAGATGCCTCAAATTAATTTTAAAGTCACATAGTTGCTTGTTCACTGCGTTTGCTTACAATATTAAGAAAAAAACCCCAACAACATCAAAAGACCCATTTAATTTTCCTTAAAATTATAAACCAAAATATATTAATACTATAAAATGGTAGAAAACAATACAGTATTGTAATAGAAAAATTAAGTCAAGCAGTACTGCTACATTTAAAAGTCAGTAAAATTCCTAGAGAAAATTTGCCTTTTAAAAGACGACCTATTTGACATATTGGATAAATTACTAATTATGAAGCTAATCCTATTCAGTGAAGATTTAATTGGTACCGCTTCTGTACAGAACAGTTCAGATACTAGGGAGGTGTCCAAAAATGACTCCTAGATGGAATTCACAGGGTAAGTGTAAGGATAAGAGCTATTAACAGCACCTGCCATTTCAGGCAGAGTATCAGAATCAGACAGAAGTCTCCATCCTATGGGGATTCATTACAAACACAGCTAGTGTGTATGTGGGCATCAAAAGAGACCAGAAGTGGTAGCATTTGAGATAAGCTTTTAAATCTAGAATGGTTAATTTTTTTCTACTTTCATAGTAAGCTTAAAAAATTAAAATTATGACATATGGTTTTTTAAACAAGCTACATTATTTAGAGGCATTTAAAAACATTGAGTTTCTAGGTAGCACTTCCCTCCCAGTCCTACCTCCTTTCTACCAAAGTAGTTAATGTCAAGCTTCTGCCGTATCCTTTTCACCTACACATAGAATCCTTGTCTCAACCTCTGCTTTTTTATTCTTATGGTTTATGAATTTCCTTTAAAAATATTATACATATACACATATATTAGTCTATAATTTTTTCATTTAATAAAATCTTGAATATTTTCTCAGCTTAATATCTAATGATTCAACTCGTTCCTTTAAATAGATACTCAATATTTCATAACCTGACCATTCCAAATTTTGATCTACAATTTCCAAACTGATAAACGTTCAGGCTGTTCTCAAGATTTCCTAATACACTAGGTCAAACTTTCATGAGAAGGAGTGACATTAAAGAGACCAAAAGGGCAAAGAACTATAACTTTGAATTAAAGCAGTAAAGCAGTTATGGACCTGGCAATTCGTTTGTTATTTCATTTTTTAAAGCTACGCTAGTCGAGTTTCCCTGGTCGATCTCTTCTTGTTCATAGGCTCTTCAGTTATTACAGATAATTCTCAAAGGCTTTCCTATATTTCATTGTATACCAGAAATTCAATCATTTCCTCTTATAATCACATCTTCTCTGTATTCATACCCTGTTTTAAAAAGATGCTCCTCATAGCTATTTTTTCAGTGAACAAATATCAGTTGAGTAAGTCACTTCTTTAGCCACCTCTGATTGAACTGAGGTGGATACACCCTCCTAGCTAGGCCAATCAAAATCCTTCTGCTGTACACTTAGAATTCGTATCTATGGGCATGACGAGGATAATGGGAGATGGTGGAACAGAGAGCTGGTGAACAGCAGGTGAGGATTTGCACGTGAGAGGAGTGCACGCCCAAATGTAGAAAGTCAGCTTACACAGAGTGGGTGAAGGACGAAGCCAAACGGGAGAGGGAAGGGCACAGAGGGTGGGAGAGGGTTTCTTCCACATCCTAGCCATTCTTCAATTTCTAGTTCCAGTTCCGTATCAAGCCTGATCACCTCCTAACCTTGAATTCTGCAAGACCACTTTATTCCCTTCTAATACATTTTCCTTGCCTGAACAAGTCTGAACAGGATGTTTTTGCTTTTGTTTTGTTGTTTCGTGTTGCTTTATGTCTGATTCTTGCTACCAAGCGATCCTTAACTGAAACATTTAACTAGGAGGAGAGTCAAGGAAAGGTTATTCTTTCTGATGAAATTTTAGCTAAAAGAGACACAACATACTTACGTTACCAGAAGAAGCAAAAGCACACCTTCTTTCTGCATAGGAAGAGATATGGGTTATAAGATATATAAACACCAGGATGTTTATCACTCCTGGATCTATCACTAAAGTGTGAAGATTAACAATTTTCTGTTTTCAATAAATGTTTTTCTAATAGACTGATAAAAACAACTACCACTCAAAATATTTCACTCAACAAGCTTCTCTGAGGGTGCACTGCTGGGTAAAATGGGGTCACCAGAAGAATCCTGCCCCCAGACCAGCGTCGCGGAAAGGGAGTGAGCTCAGGAAGCAGAGGAGGCCATGTTTTGTGTTTCGTCACATCTCAGTTATATGACCTTGGAAAGTGGAGCCTCAGCATTTTCCGTCTATAAACGGAGTAATCATCTTATTGGCGAGATTAAATGAAATGAGTGTAATATGTGGCACAAGGTGAGCACTCAACAGTATCAGCTATTCTCTCCACCACCATTTGTAATCAAATCTCCTTGATCCACCATATTTTCTAAGATTAAACCTGCCCTTCCCTCTTCCTGGTGTCATGGAGGGAGTACAGAGGGAGGCCCACAAGCGACTGTGATGTTCTAGCCAGAGAAAGTTAACAGGGGAAAGGAAGGCGAATCCACAAGCAGTGGGGGACATGGGAAGATGTATGGTTAGTAAAATCCTGATGCATATTGCTGAAATTAAAAGCTATCAGAGAGAACAATTTCAGGACCAACTATTGAGTTTTTTTATGACTACAAAAACTAATTCTGCCAAATTAAAATGCTGGGCTATTTAGAGACACAGTCAGAGATAACGGCATGTAGTGAATCCCTGAGCTGTTTGCTCATTAGCTAATGGTTATTCCCTGAGCAAGTCTGAAAACTGACAGCCACAGCTATTTATAATTTAATGTTGATTAAACATAGCCATATGTTGGATTCATATAAAGACTGACCAGGCATCTCACTGAGAAGCTTTACAAACTGGAATGAGAGGACGAAAAGATACATGGACACGTACACCGGCGGGACAATGAAAGCAATTTTAAAAATTAGGCCATGAATGAAATTACTGATTGATATTAAACCATCATGACATTCTTAGCATCCATCCTCTCTGTGTAGAACAAAGAGAAGTTACTTTCTTTCATTTCAAAACGTTCCAGTCAGAAAAAGAAAAAGCAGCATTGAGAAGGCCTGACGCTGATCCAGCCTGTCTAGGAAAGAGGCAGGAGCCTTTTCTACCACATGCTTGTGTCCTTCTGCCTGGAGACGGCTTTTCCCAACACAGTTCACTGACAGGTTCCCTGATTGTTCTATTCATGAATTCATAAAGCAAACGGGTTTCATAAACACTGTGAACCAGGCACTGAAAATACAAGTAGTAAGAGTTCATAGGGCTTTTTAAAAGACACTAAAATTTTGGGTTCTAACCTCCATGTAAGTATACTCGAGGAAACTTAGTTGGCAGAGCAGTTCAGTCTGTTTCAGGAAATGAAAATATTTCACAGAGACAGCATGGAACACATTTTATTTCATACATTTAGTAATGTATCCATATACCCTACATAATTAAGTATGTGTGCATACATACATACATATGTATATTTACACACACACACACACACACACACACACACACACACACACACACACTCGCACAGATGACGATCCCCTTACTCTGCCCCCTAGAGCATAAATGGGAAATAACAGTCTGTGGGGTGGTGGTGGCAGGGGAAGAAATAGAAATTTTACGTATATTTACAAATGGGACACAGACTGGTGCAAAGGACTCTTTGGGGAGTTAATTTAAAGGAACCAAATAGGGAAAACTCACGAGGTGTATGCCCAGATCCCAGGTCCAGGCCCGTGGTCATGCTGGGGCTCAGAGTGTTCGCAGTTTCAGGTCACTGTGGAAATGTGTACTGAGCAGACACACAGGTACATCGGTGAGGAGACACGGCACACTGCTTCCGGCTTCTCAATATTCTGATGCTCAGATGACAGGTTTTGTGGCCCTTTTAATTTTGAATGATACAAAAAGGAAAGGCTTGCTACATCTCACACATACACACCCTCAACTCTCATGGAAAAATGGGGCGAGAACACTGGTACCCAGGGAAGATGAAGAGAGCATTTCGCTTCAGTCCCTATTATCTGCCTGCGCCACAGCCTGAGTCTGAATTCTAGTCATGCCTCTCTGCTTGAGCGACTGTTTTACATCAGATATCTCATTACTAAGATGAGATGTTCTGTTGTTTCATGAGGATGAAATGGGTTTAGACCAGTAATTACCAATGTTTTAGGGCAAAAACATCCATCTGTGTATCTTTCTCCTGAAAGTCCTTTTTATAGAAAATTTCAAACCTACAGATGGCATGGGTGTTGCACCGTGTCAGGCAGATGCCCCACTCAGAAACAAAGTGCTTATTTTCTCAGCTGCTGGGTGTCGTCTCTACTGCCTTGTCCAAGAACGTGCTCCCTTTCCAGGCAGCCCACGTCCAGTGACTGTTTGCCACCCTGGGTTGAGGACAGCATCCCACCTTCCCATCTTAGGGGCCAATGAGGGAGACCATTCCAGCCCAAATTCTGGTAACGACAGCTGGGTGCATGTACTTCAGTTCCATTTTCTCTGTCCAATCCTGCTTCCCTTCCTTGTCCTCTTGGCGTTGATTCTGAGAGCTTTCCCCAGTAAACCTTTGGCAAGTTAATCTCCACCTCAGGGCTGTCTTTCAAGAGAACATGGCTGTTAATGATATGAGAGCGGAAAAACAACACAGTACACTCTCGTAGGTCCTCCACCGGTTAGACACACGAATTCTCCACATCTCGCCAAACGTGTAATTCACCTTTGCTCTCAGCCTCACTCCTTCTCTCTTGATGAACCTTTTTAGAAATAAACTGTAAAGAACATGATGCTATACCCCTAAGTACTTAGACTCATTATTCCTAAGAATAGGGACATTTTCCTCAGAATCACGACATTGTTATCTTACAGATAGTAATAATTCTCTGTATTCAGTCATATTTAAATTAATGCATTTGTTCAAAAGTGTGTTTTAGAGCTGTTTATTTTTTTAATCAGGGTCCAATCAAGGTTCATAAGTTGTTTTAGGTTGTCACGTCTTAGTATCTTATAGACTGTTTTCATTGATGAGTTCTTGAAGACTCAGGCTAATGTTCTTATAGAACAGACTGCACTCTGAATTTGTCTGATTGCTGTTGTCATTTGACTTTTCTTATATATGTTCTGTATTTCCTAAAATCCAAAGCCCATTCTGGAGGCCTAACTAGATTCAAAGCAAACATTTCACAAGACTACTTCCTGGGTACTCTTTTGCACACCATGTAGCACACCCTGGTAGGCACATGATCCCAGGCTACCTGTTCTATTGCCAAACATAATCCTGTGATTGTAGTTAAAGTACTGGTCTCTAAATCTCTCCATTATCAAGGTCTATATTTGTTTTCTGGAAGTAGTAATTAAAATATATGTTGATACTTAGACACTTGGGAAAATATTCAGCTCTCACGAATTTTAGTGCCCAGAGTCCAAGGTCTGAAACGATTACCATATTGAAGGTTACGTAATAGTAGTTTTTGAGTTCTATCAAGACATTCCACTTTTTTAGCTTGATTTCTTCTATAAAGGAGCACTTCCTGGGAATTCTGTGGTTTTGGGGATCAAATCCAGGGCTTACATATGTAGGTAAGTACTCCATCATCCAGCCATAGTCCCAGTCTCTATTTCTCTTTTCCTTTGTATCAACTATTACTCTGAACAGATAGTGGCTTAGTTACATTTTTGTCGCTGAGACAAAATCCCCAACGTTGACAATTTAAAGGAGGAAAATTTTATTAGCCCTCAGTTTCAGAAGATCTCAGTCCATACGTGGGTGCTGGCAATGGCAGAAGTCCATGACAGCACATGGCCTAGCTGGTGGACAGCTGTTCAGGGCATGACAAACAGGAAGCCAACTGAGCAAGGAAATGTGGAGCTAGCATGCTTCCTTCCGGGTCATGTCCCAGTGATCCCTCCCTTGGGGGTCAAGCCCTAGTGTTCTGCCCCTTTTGACCAGGCCCCACCTCTTAGCAGCACAGGGTTCTACAGGTACTCCACAACATCCAAATACAGGAGGCTTTTGGGGGATATTTTAGAACCAAACCACAACAGACAGCTATCTTTAAAATTTTTTGGTTTGGCCAATGCAGGCCCCTTTGGGCTGGCTTCTGTGTCTTCTTGGCCTAAGTCCATCAGTCTGTGAACAGTTCCTAGCAACATGAAGATACCTATCGTAGGTTTACTTTGTATTTCTACTTCCCTGATGCTTGAAATAACTTTTCTTTTTCAACAAGTCTTAATTTCTTTTAGTAGGGAATAGCACTTAGATCCAAGATCCAGGGACCCGATACACTTATTACTACTGAGAATGAAGCCCTTCCTAAAAATGAAATATTAAGATCCACAAAATGAAACTATTTCCAGTGCGGCTTTTAGATTTGGAGCTGGGCATTCAGAGACAACTCTATCCCTAGACTTTCATCATAGGTTTGGGCGAAGCAGTGTACCTCTGCTAATCTGTTTTTCGGGGAAGAGACAGCCACTTCCCATCATCTATTGTTATTGCACTCCAGGAGTTAGAGGAAATTTGCGCTTATCTTAAATAGGAAGCATTTACTGTCATAGAAATCAATGAATACCAACTTGAACAGAAGTGAGATTTCAAGTAAGACATTTTTGATTCTGGAAAATTCTAAATCTTGAAAAATGAAAGATATTCATCACTGAATTTTTTCTCTGTTTTAATATCAACTTTTCTTCTTGTCAAGTAGGAGTTTGGTGTTAGATATTCTGAAAACAGGCTTGATACCAATTTTTGTACATAAATTATTTTTCATTGAAGTACCAAAGAGAACACATCGTAACAACAAAAGGAACTCTGCTATTTTCCCAATAAGTTGGTCTCCTCAAATACCAGAAATGATACCCTGTTCTTTTGTGATGAGAAGCAGAGCACCAGGACTCCCGTTACCATCTCACTTTGAAGCACTGAGTCATCAGAGTGGACACGTATGAGAGACAATTAAGCTTTGAGGCTTTTAAGGAGAATGAGCATGGCAAGGGGGACAGCAGGCTCCCCTGCATCATTCAGATCACTCTCAGTGACATTCCAGAAAGCACTGAGTCATCTCTGGTGAGAACCAGTCACATACATGTTCAAATTAGCTTGAAATGCATCAACTTTTGGAATGTAACTCAAATACAGTGATTTTTTTTTCTGCCAATCAAAGACCCACATATAATGAACCAGTGCTGGGGCTAAGTATCATGATGCATGCATGCCTAACCACCCCTATCAGAATTACAGAGTCTAGGTGACTTAAGTATTACATGGGCACTTTTAAAAATACACAATAAAACAAGGTCCAGGCTTAGGATGATGTAGCAAGAGCCCTGGAACAGGAGTAAGAAGACCAAGACTCTAGTTCTAACTCTGAAATAAAATTGTCATGTTACTATGTGACTTTGGAGTGGTCACGTTAACTTTTGGGAGGCCTTCTTATGCCATAAAATGGAAGCTTACGTTCCCTCAAAGATCACTTAAGGTGCCAACATTCTGTCATGCTTTCATGAGTAGAGAGGATGACCTATATATCATCCTACCCATAATAGGGCATTAAATAAATATTTATGATTAACTACTGGTATCTGTGTCTGTAGTCTCAAGTGAGAGGCACAGGTAGAAAGACAGGTATTAAAAGTGCCACAGCCTGTGTCAATGACCTCTAGCCTGAGACTACCTTCCCGGGACCACACCTGCAATGAATAGGAATGATGAAGGCATGAACAACCATGAAGCAACTGAAGTTCCTTTTATTTCAGATGGTCCTGGGGAGTGAACACAAGGCCTTAGCTCTGGGCTACATCCAGTCCTTTGTATTGTTGGAGACAGAGTCTCTCTAAGTTGCTAAGTTGCCCAACCTGGGCTGGAACTGATGATTATTCTGCCTCAGCCTCCCGAAGTGCTGGGATTCCAGGCCTGCACCTGGCTGCGTATCAAGTTCTGAGAACTGGTGTATTGTAGTGTTTGGACTTGTATTAGGTAATTTGGTGAAGAGTTTTAGGAAGTGAGGCTTTGCTCCAATTAGGTATCGTCAAGAAAAGGGGGTATTTTAATGAGTAGGCATCTTAAATCTTGTCTGGGAAGCAGTAGAAAAAACTAGGCCAGGCCAAAGGTGTCGTTGGTAAAGAAATGGTAGATGCTCTTATACGCAAGATCAGAGATGTTTGGTCATCTTTGCGGCTGAACCATGTTCCTCTATTGTCTGTGTGCAGACTGCCTGTGCAGTGTCTGTGTTAGGCTTGACTTATCATGGTCACAAGTTTATTACCCACAGGACAGCATTATGGCCTTGCCAGCAGGAGCAGGTAGGCTGGCCACGGGCTGTGCGTGCTTCCTCACCTAGAGGCCTGGAATGGCACGTGTGGGGTCCATGGATCCACTCCTGCCATGGCATGTGTAGTTCCACAGCCCAATACGGGAGAGGAAATGACGGCCAGTGGATGATTCTTCCTTCTCTCTGGCTTTGCCCGTGTATGAACCAAACATAGCCATTCCTCATCTCCCAAATTTATGTGTTCTCTGTTAAAGCGAACACACAAATACATAAATTTATTGCAATAAATTAACAATAGACTCTGAACTCTGACTCTAAATTCTCTGGAGAGAGGATATGATTCACCTGATTGGGTCACATGACTGCACCTGCCTAATAAATTTTGACCAGGGGTTAGAATAAAGAAAGACAAATCACGCTTGCCAGGTCTTCTCTGTGAAGGAAGGCAGTCCTCAGACAGCAGCATCGTACACTGGACATTGCCTAATGCACGAACGATTTATCCCAGGCACACACTAGGGATCTTAACAATGGGGCAAAATATCAGTGATAATAATGTTCATACCTGGTATGGATTTCATGCTTTATGGAATAAAAACATCTCTATGATCATTTGTAACCCTCCAGCTACTGTGAAATGGATACTATTTATTTTCACTTACAAGTGATAAAGGTAAGGTCAGGGAGCTAGGGGATTTTCCTAAGCTCATACCATGTGTCAGTTCAACACAGACAAAAACGGGGCTTCACGACCCCTCGACAGCCTCCCCTCCCCTCCCTGTCCGTAAAGAGAGTGAGCCAATTTTTCGCACACCCTTGGGCGCATTAAGGAAGGATCAATGGGAATCTGCTCCAAGTGAAGTGCCAGTAAAAGGCAGAGACAGGCTTCCACTCACTTGTCTGAGGCCAGCATGCAAACGGTGAAAGGCCGGCAGCGAGGAGGGAGGAGGCGACAGTATGGAGAACAGAACTGGCTTTCCTCTTGACGGGGAGAGAAGAGGAAGAAAAGACAAGAACGCAAATAAGACTTAACTCAGGTTCTGTTAGTATGTGGAAGGTGTTGATAAAACATAGAGACCCTCCTGGAGGACAGAAAGCCCATGGAGCTGGGCATGTGCTCGGGAATGGAGAGGGAGAAGGCCCAGATGATGAAGGTCAGTTCACGGTCATGTCATGTGTTGACCTCCCTTCCTACACTCCTGTCTTTTATACAAAGATTAAAGTGACTACTGTGCATAAGAGGACAGAGAGAATAAAAGAAGAATGACTGAACCCCCCTCCAGCTTTCCAGCTTTATGATCTATTGTATTCATAAGCTCTACGATGCTGGGAGACCCTATAATATTGCCTCTGGAACTGTATTCGCTCCAGTCCCCAAGGGTGGGAGCAACTGTGCAGTGAACTCATTTTACAGATTTGATTCTTTCTAGCTGAGCTATTCTTGGAGAAAACGCCCACCGAATAATTCAGTGGGTCCTGCAGGTGTTGCACGGCAGCCACGAGCTTTATAGACAGCATGGTGGTTCTTTCATTATCAAGACTTTAGTACACGTTTCCACCTGTGCTGGATGTGATTTTCCAGGGGGTGCTCAGAAGAACAACGAGCCAGTCAGGGGGCCCTATCTTAGAGCGGGTAGATGCTAAAGAGCATGAAATCATTTCTGGAAGTTTGACATGCAAGGGTAGGGGCTTTCCATCAGATGAAACACAAATTTAATTGCCATCAAGATTTTTTTTTTCCTCTTCACACCTCCATGTAATTTTTTTTTTAAAGAAGAATTTTGTTATTATTGGGTTTATCACTCTGGGAGCTGAAGCTGATTTTAAAGGATTAGTAAATCAGTTCAGTTCTGGCCACATGTCAGGTCGCAGATGTTTGCTGGCTGTGTGAGGGACAGGCTGGGGCCTGGTGGGTGGGAGAGACTCAGGAAGGAGAGGCAGGACACAGTGCAACGCCCCCAGATAGTCTCCCCCTCTCTTGGTTTGAAGTGTTAGGGAGGCAGCCTCATCTCAGGGTCTTTCTCAGGACTGTCCTCACTGGGGGAGGCAGGCAAGCCCACCCCTGGGAGTCTGTGGTATGTTTTCAGTACAACTTGCTACAGAGCACAAGGTTAAGCAATGCGTGGACAACTTCTCCCAAGCGATGCCCCTTCCTACCCTTCAGCTCAGGGCAAAACGTTGAAGCCTATTAAGGCTGTTGCAAGCACGCCCACCCCAGCCCACATTCAGTGGCCCACCCTGGCTGCAGGATGACTCAAGCACAGCCCTGTCTCCCCTGCGGGGTATAGCTTATAACTTGTGCACATCTGTCCCCACAGCACTATGTCCCCGTCCACACATTTCCTCCTAAATGCAGCCACTACCTGGAGAGTCACTCAGACATCGTGGAGGGCTGAGAGAAGAGAGAACAGAAGCCCTGTTCTGGGTGCACAGTTACATTTTGATCTCCAGAGCCTTAGTCTTACTCTCCTGACTTAATGTTGGACACTCTGCCCTTTAAAATCTAGTTTCTCTGTCCCTTTTCTACTCTGATTCCCATGTTCTATAGACCATTCAGCCCAATTTCGATTCCGTAAGCTTAGTCTCTATCATGGAGGTTAAAGGCTAATTTCCCACAGTGTGTGGAGACTTCCCACTCTCATGCTACAGCATAACTTGCCAACTTCCGGGCTCTCATTCACCTGCCATCCAAGGCAACCAAGCATAGAAACTTTAAATCCTACAAAGCTCCTGCCTGAATATTGGCCAAATATATCTCTGGACTTTCCACTAATAAGCACAATAGCTACAGGTCTCTGGGCCTGACCAACTAATACTGCCTCAGAGAGACTCAAGAGCCTGGACTGAGAGGCCAAAGAAAGAGCGGGCCTAAACAGAGCATCTGCACTCCCATTCACTCACGGGAAGAATCGTGTCTATTTCTGGAATCCTTTTGCACAGCCCTCAGAGGAGCTGCTTCCTAAACAGAACTGCAATTTTCCCCTCAAAAGAATTTAAAATTGAGGTGTCTTTGTTCCCCAGTCGCAGATTCACTTCTTGCCTTAGGATTTTAACGATGGGACTGTCACTTTCTCCTTCCCCAGTTGGCTATAGGAACAATATTTGCCCAGTGATTTTTCCTTTGGCACATAAAATAAAACACCTCCCTTTCCACCAGCATTTTCGGTTTTAGGTTTCTACAGAATTGCAAAGAACAGATGTGCTACTGCTTATACAAATAATAGTCACAGAGGCAGCGAGTGTGTGTGTGTGTGTGTGTGTATGTGTGCGCGCATGCGTGCGTGTGCGTGCATGCACAATTATCCTCTTGCTATAAAAAATTATCCTGAAATCATTGAGGGAAAGGAGATTAAGGCTCTCAGAATGATAATCTTTCCTGGTACTGCCTTGTGGCCCAGAATTTGGGTAGTTAGTGGGACTAAAAGAAAATGAAGAAAGTGATAAATTCTGGAAGCTTCTCCAGAAGGCATTGAAGAGAGGATCTCTTTGTGCCAAGCCTCTGGTCACTTCCCCTGCCTCAAGATCTCTGCTTCCTCACTTTAGCATCATACGCTGGTAGCTATTAGTTTTCCATATTCTACATTCTTCAAAAGATGGTCAGATATCTAACATATCAACTGAAAGATGAATTTATGAGAGAGTAGAAGGCAGAAATTATTTCAAGTCTCAGGCTCAGGAAATCAACCAGGTCAGGTTTCTCAGGTGGGATTTTTGTATTTCTAACCTAATAATCACGGAACCTACCACCTAACTTTTTTTTTAACCTTAAACTTGGGGGAACGCTTCACCTTTTTGATGAATCTCTTGTCACTCACTGTATTTTAGGAGGGAGGATGCTAACTTCTTTTTAACAAGAAATCACCAATATTTGTCATTAGGTGAAAAGAATCAAAAATCTAATTATAAAGCCTGAAATCCAAAGATGGCTCCCACATGGCACCAGTGAAGCCAGAGTGAGAAGGGGCTGGACCCTCCCACACCTCCTCGGCGCCATGTTCCGGGGACTGAACTCGGAGCACATGTGCCTTGGAGAAGCCACCATAAATACTGAGTGAGCTGATAACCAAGGAAGGGCCGATGAAGAAGAGAGGCAGCAAAATCTATTCTAAGGCATATGAGAAATGTTTTTCTTGGTTGAGAGAATTTATGAGCACTGTGAGGGCAGAGGAGAGGAGTAGCGAAGAACCGAGCTCGTGATTTGTATGATACTTATTTTCAGGACTTGAATTTACTCCACAGTGTTTTCTGCCCAGCGCAGCATAATGTGCGCGTGTGTGCGAGTGTGTGTGAACATAAGTCCTGTTCTTTGCCTATAAAAAACAAAATATAATACAATTGTATGAATTTGCCAGCCCTGTTTCTGTTTCATTTTTGATCTTTCTTCTTTTTTATTTTTGAGAAATAAATGCAAAGAATATTCACGGCAGGCTTTCACTTCACAGTGCAATCTGTATCTATTTTGCAAAAAATCTGGAGAGGTCAGGTGGTGGCCAAGGAAGACACTGAGCAGTAACTGAGCCCAGAAGTCCAGGAAGGACCCTCCTGTCGGCATGAAGGGCTGCTTATAGCACCACCAGAGAAGAGCCACTTAAATCTAATAGAATAATTCAATAGGTAACCACAAAGTTCTAGACAAGATAAGGATTATCCTTAATTCTGGATATCTTAAGACAATGACTTAATACTGTCTAATAAATATCAGTATTGGTCAGAACCTATCTGAACAGACCAATGTCTCCCAAGTGTGTTCAACAGAATTTGGGTCCCGTAAGAGTCTCTGAACCATGCAGCTGGGAAATGCTATAGCTGACAGTCCATCTGGGAGACGTAGGGTGTGTGGGGGCTTATGAAAGGCGCTGGGATGTCCTAGAGCAAAACAGCTACTTCAGTTTTACTTAATCCAAAATTTCCCAAGCATACCTGCTGCAGACACAGCTAGTTCCAACAGTCCCAAGGCCATGCTGTTGCCTCTAAAACTTCCATCCCTTTCTCATAGTACTTCCCTGGCCTGGCAACATACCCCCCCTCCTCTTTTCTCCTCAGGCCGTATTCCTAATGTCTATTATTTTGTTAGGATTCTGCAGGAGGCTCAGCCCGACTGGGAAGCCTTTCTTGATGCTCTATTTTCTATGTATTTCTCTCTTAGCACACAGTCTGCTGTATTGTAATTATAAACCTGAACATCAGATAACTCCCACTAATGCTTCTGGTGGGCAGAGAACTATCTTGCTCCTCTTTAATTTCTCAGCCTAAAATCTACACTAATGCACTACATCACAGAGAGTTAATGGGGTAATCTGAGCAAAATGATGGAGCTCACCTTTCCAAAGATTTCCCGCTGGCGAAGGCAGGGCTGGGTCACGTCCCAGTCTGTCCGTGGACTGCCCCAGGCCTTCCCTCTCTAGCAGAAGCACTTGTGGAAGAGGCCTGCACAGGGCCGTGCACGTCATCTCTCATTGACTAACTAGGTATTGATCGAATTCTACTGACTGAACGGGGTCAGGTTCCAAGGATGATGTCCTATGAGAAAAGAAAATCCATTTTGTGATACACAATAATTTTCCCCTTCTTTTAGGCAAAATATATTACAAAAGCACTTTGTAAACTGCCAAGTGTCCTATAGTTTATCCATTCACTCATTACGTATTCATCACAGTCCAACATTTCCTTTGGTACAGTGAGAAGCCCTTCAGGTCACACACAGGCTTCAAGATGGCAGAGCTTAAGACCCTGCTCCTTGGAAGATAACAATATTTTTGTTCCCTTCCACTATCACATCTCTATTTTTTCCTGAATTGTGGACTATGGTAAAATATTGCTTTTGGCCTTCGTGTAGGCTGTTACTTCTACGTGCAATATCTTCTTTCTTCAGCATTCCACACAGCCTAGGTCACTAGACATTCTCCATCCTAACTGTCACCACCTCCAAAAATCCTTCCCTGGCCTCTAGATAGACGTAAGCTTGTGTGTTCTCTCCACTGCCACAGTACTCACTTAAAGCTCTAAACTAGTCTTAGGTTACAGTCCCATTTGTCCTACCTAGCAGACCATGACGTAATAGACAACAGGGACACAGTTCTAGTTATTTTGGCATCTCCAGTCATGGCCCACAAGGGGCACTTGACAAATATAAATCAAATGAATGAATACCATGTCCAATGGCATTATCAGGATATGCCATCATTTTTATATTTCTCATTGGCTGTGGGTATTATAAACATATGTGAGACTAAGTTACTTGACCCCAGTCTCTTTTAGTCTCATGGGCTCCTTATCTAAAGAGAAAAGAAAGAATCTTGAGTGCGCACAACAACTCACAACAGCAGAGGGAATGAACAAACCGTAAGATGCACTTGTGGGATATTTTACAGAAGGCAAGCATAGATTCAGAAAAGTTTAATAATCTCTTAATATTAAAATGACAATAAGAGTGGAAGCAGATTTGAATTGACATCCATCTGAATTTAGAGCTGGGTGATTTTTACAAGACAAAAGGGTAAGACATGCAGCCTTCTGCCACCATGCCTGGAGGCTGAGGTGGGAGGCTTGGGCTACTATCACCTGCAACCTCTCTTCTGTGCTTGACTGTCTTTCAATGACCCCTGCACAGGCTCTTGGGACTCCTGAGGGCCACACACGTGCTTTTTCTTCTGCACTCTCTGATTCCCCACATTGGCGTCCATTTGCAGGGTCCCCCAGTCCTTCCTCAGAAGGATCCTGCCTATGGCCCACCCTTCAGCCTTAGCACTCGAAATGATTTAGTGGGTTAATCTTTCTCTCTTTTAAATTTTTTTCCCTGTAATTATTATTTCTATTAGTTTATGTTCACAACACATAATTATATTGTTTGAGGAATTGAAATACACATTCATATGTGTACGTGTGTGTGTCACATTATATCCTAATTCCTTTTACTTCCTCTTCCTTTTCCACACATCTGCTCTTCTCAGCTTTCTCCAAATCCCCTTTCCATCTCTATAAAGTCTACTTCCTTTTATCATTATATTTTTATTTATACTCTGAGTGTCTCATGTAAGTGAAACCATAAGATATTTAACCTTCTGTATCTGACCTCTTTCACTTAGAATTATGGCCCAAGGGTATATTCATTTGCTTGTGACTCAAATTTATTCTTTTTATGGCTGAGTACTACTCCATTGTATATATAAACCACACTCTCTTCAGCCATTCATCTGTTAATGGGCATACAGCCTACTTCTCACATTTAGCTATTATAAATTGTGCTTCTATAAGCATGAGTACACATGAATCATTGTGATAAAATGCCTTTATTTCTTTCATAAAGATACCCAAATAAGATAGAGATGAGTCAAAACATTTTTTTTTTTTTTTTTTTTTTTTTTTTTTTTAGACAGAGTCTTACTGTAGTTCAGGCTGGTCCTCAACTCACCTTGTAGTTCAGAATGGCCTCAAACTCATGGCAATCCTCCTGCTTTAGCCTCCTTAGTACTGGGATCATAGGCATGCACCACCACACCCAGATAGTATGTGGTACTAGAGAACCTAAACTGAACCGTCACATTTCCTAGCAAAGTGCACTAATCCTCCCCACTGAGCTCCGCCTCCAGTCCTTCATATTAATTTTTGTGGTTGTATTTGTTTACAGTCCCGTCAACAACGTAGGATTTCTTTGTATCATTTTCCTAGGCTCACCTCTCAAAAATAAGCAACAGATATTGCCCTTTCTCAAAGTGATGTATTTACATTTAGTAAGTTTCCTTTTCCTGGAGACTGAAAATACAGGCAGAATATATAGCCTGTGCTGTGCCAGAACCGCCTGGAGGATGCTCCAGGCCTAGCACTCTCTTGTGCTGCATGCTGGACCCACCCAGAAGCCATCCCCGCCCAGGTCCACCAGGCACCCTGCTGGATCTCAGCCTGAAGCCATACGGGGTGACTCATCTTTCTAGAGGCTGCCAGTACCAGCTAGAAGCAATACAAGAACAAAGAGGAGGCCTCCAGGACCAGGAGCTGATTAGAACTTACCAGACTGTAAGACACAGCACCTGAAAACGTATACATCCAAATAATACCAGGGTGGGAGGGGTATGGGGGTAACTAATTTATTTATTTTTTCTATTTTGTGCCTTGATTTGTGTTCTGTCAGGTTTGTTGTTGTTGTTGTTTTGTTCTGGTGTCTCTTTCTCTCTGGTTTAGGTTCTTACTTTTCCTGAAACTGACCACGTTTCCCTAATTTTTCCTTCTCTGCTTCTTTGTATACTTTTTCTTTGTTTCTTCTTTCTTCTTTCCTTCCTCTTCTGTATGTCCCTTTTCCTTTTCTTTATTTCTACCTCTGTCTTCTGTCTCTTTATTTGATAGTTAATGAATCTCTCCCTCTCTTGATTAACTCTCTAAGTATAGTATCATAAATCTTCCCACAGATTTGGAAGCAACACTCTTCACTTCACTCATAATTCTCCCTGACTTCTCTGAGTCTTGCCTAGAGTGCCCTGCTCTGCTGCTCTCTGATTGGGCAAGAATTGCTGACAGGTTACTCACTATCACGGGATACACCTCTGCTTTCTGTTGTGCACCTAAAGATAACTTGTAATCGTAGTTTGTGTTTTCCCTGCTCCAATTCCCCTTGTAAGGAGAACTGCCGAGAATACTTTACAACCATGTAGATAGATTAGTTGAGACTTATTATCTGCATATTATTTAGCTAGTAATAAGTTAGTAACATAATTTTGTATATATGTGTGTGTGTGTGTGTGTGTGTGTGTGTGTGCGTAAACAATATAGTGACACCAGTAACAAATTCTTTTAATATACTACCAAGAGATGTGTGTGGAAACCACCATTAGTAGTTTAGATCCTAGTTAGAAAGCTAAGTGAGAAGTGGCTGTATATATCAATATTTGATTAGCATAAGTATATAACTAGTAGGAGAAAAGTGTAAATAGATACAAATATACCTTACATTGCTAAAAAGGGTGTACTGGCTGAAACTTAGTAAGAGTGGGCAACCTGTAGTGGTCTGGGTTAGCCTATTCGAGCAATATAGAGTCTACTATTTTATTGTCTGAGTTGTATTACTGATATCAACAATAACTATAATAAATGAATATTAGGTTTAGTTTGATACATATAGTAAAGGTATATTGCACATATTAATGTTGTGGGTAGAATAACTGTAGTGTTAAATTAGCTCCTGCCAGTAAATTGCTAATATTGGATAGCATTGTAAATGTAAACCTTTATTCAAAGTGTGGATGTACATATATAATACTGTATTCTGTTTCTTCTGCCTCAAAGAGTGAAGGATATTAAGGTCTCACCAAAAGGCTAGGCATTCAAAATAAGTTCAAAATTAATAATTAAATAAATTAAAAATAGTTATAAATTCTAAAACCTGAACAAACTCCAGATAACTCTTTAAGCAAATCTAATAAATAAATGTCTGGAATAGAGAGGGTCCATAAACAATATTTGAGCTCCAATTCACTGCAACAGAATCATGGAGAAATAGGCCACTAAATGACTCACAGAAGGCCTAACACTCCAGAACACTATACCAGAGAGCTTGAAATAGCAGAACCCACAAACAACGAAGGCAAAAAGGAGGCTGATTTCTGGGTGCACAAGCTCGTACAGGACATAAAAGAGATGCACAGGGAGCTCAGAGTGGACATACCAGGAGTAACAATAATCATTAATAAGAATTTAGGGAACAATCTGATGGAGTTATAAAAACAATGAAAACTGAACTCCAAGATATGAAAAACTAACAGGAAAAAATAAGTAACCAGCTTGAACACTTTGGAGATAAACTATTAGATCTTGAAGATAACGTTGATAATCTGGGACATACAATCAGTGAAGACCATAAAAAAGAAAGAAATAAAGAGTCTGGTTGCAAAAGCTGACAGATGACTCAAAGCGAAATAACCTCAGAAATATGGGAGTGCAGGAACAAACTGAGGACAAAAGAAAAGGCTCAAAGAACATGTTCAATGAAATTATTAGGCAAGAACATTTCCCAAATCTAAGGAAAGAAATGAAGACTGAATTTCTACAGGCATGGAGAACTCCTAACAACTACGACCAGAAGAGAACATCCCTGTGACACATCATAACTAAAACCCTACAGGCCCAAATGCAAAGAGAAACTATGAAAAGCTGTAAGAGAAAAACAGAGTGACTTACAAAGACAAGCCCGTCAGGATAACTGCAGATTTCTGAACACAAACTCTAAAGGCCAGGAGATCATGATGCCATATCATCAAAGTGTTAAGAGAACACAAATGCCAACCCGGGCTGCTGTATCCAGCAAAACTGTATCTCGATATAGAGGGAGAAGTAAAAATTATTTATGAAAAAGAAAACCTAAAGAAATTTGTAATCATCAAACCAGCATTGCAGAAAATATTTAAAAGAATCTTAGACAAAGAAAGGGAGACCAGGGGCACCAAGAGTCCCAGAGAAAAGGAAACAAGAGAAAGAGGAGAAGGAACAGACAATAGAGTGGGTCAAGCAAATAACACGGAAGCATTGTAATGACGGCAGGACATAGATAAGAACAGTGAATGTTAATGGTCATAACCCCCCATCAAAAGATAGAGGCTGGCTGACGGGATCAAAAAAACAAAATCCCACAATTTGCTGCTTAAGAGACACACACTTTACCCATTAGGAAACATACAGACTAAAAATAAAAGGATGCAATTTAATATTTTATATAAGGGGACCCCTGAGAAAAAAGCAGGAGTCGCTATGCCAGGTTCAGACACATCAGATTCTAAAAGAAAACAGACCAGGAGAGACAAAGATAGACACTATATACAGGTTAATGGAACAATACAAGAGGAAGAAACCACAAAGATTAATATATATATATATATATATATATATATATATATATATATATATATATATACACACACACACACACACACACACACACACACACACACACACACACACACACACACACACACACAGTACCAACTGTGGAGCACCCAATTATGTAAAGCAAAAATTACTGAATATGTAGTTCCTACTACGCTCATTGTAGGGGACTTTAATTTTCCACTGTCACAGATAGACAGATCAACCAGACAGAAGATCTATAAAGAAATACTACAGTTAAATATCACTATGGGAAACTTGGCTCTACTGAATATCTATAGAGTGTTCCACTCAACATCAACACAATACGCTTTCTTCTCAGTAATGCATAAAATATATTCTAAATAAAGCATATTATAGGCTGTACACCATGCTTAAATAAGTGCTTACCCTCAGATCATAGTGCAATAAATACAAATACATGGAGACTAAATATCCTACTACTGAAGAAACAATGGGTCACAGAAGAAATCAGGGAAGACACCAAAAACTTCCTAGAGTTAAGTGATAAAGAAAGCACATCTTACTAGAACCTATGGGACACAATAAAGGCAGTCCTAAGATGGAAATTTATAGATATAAATGCACACATCCAAAGAACAGAGCAATCTCAAATAAACAACTTAATGAAATACCTCAAGGTCCCAGAGAAAAAAGCACAATTTAAATAAAAAAGTACTTGAAGAAAAAAATTATGAAGATCAGATCAGAAATCAATAAATTTGAAACTAAAACAAAATCAGAAATCAACAAAATTGAAACTGCTGGTGGGAGTGTAAACTGGTACAACCCCTATGGAGAGCAATATGGAAAATCCTCAAAAGGCTCAAAATAAATATCCCCTTTGATACAGTGATACTTCTTATTAGACTCTTTCCAAAAGCTTCGTATAACAGAGATACATGTATACCTATGTTCATAATGGTACAAGAAACAATAGCTAAAATGTGGAAGACACCAAAATACTGATCAAAAGACCAATGGATACATAAATTTGACATACATGCATAATGGAGTACTAATCATCAATAAAGACAGATGTTTTGAGGCTTTTGTTGGTAAATGGATGCAACTTGACAGTGCCAGGCTCAGGGGAGTGAGTCAGATACAGAAGATTAAATATTGCATGGTTTCTATAATAGGAGAAATCCAGAATACAGCCATTTCATAGAGCTAAATGGGGGGGGGGGGCAGTGAGAACGAATGGGAAGGGGAAGGGTGTGGGAGGATCAAAAATGGAGAAGCGTTTGAAATTTTGACACAATATATATGTGCACAAAACACTCAAGTTCAAAGTAAACATTATTATTACATTAATACATTATTAATAAAATTAGGAAAAAAAGAATGCAGTGTGGAAATTCCTGAAGGCAAAGTAGAGTATCAGAAGCGAAGAGAATCTAGAATCATAAACACTCACCCCCTGTAGTTTCTCCCGACTTCTCACATTACACACACACACACACGCACGCACGCACCGCCTCTTTCCTTCTCTCCCTCTTTTCTTTTCACCTTCTCCTTTCCCTCCTCTTTCTTCTCTCCCTTCCTACCTGAAGCATTATCCTCAGCCAACAGTACTTTCTTAAGGTCTCTGTTCTGTCACTGTCAACACAAGGATCCAGGAGACAGAGGGAAAGAGAATAAAGGTAAGTTTACAACAAAAAGGGAGAAAGTTCAGTGCCGTCCAAACCAATATAGCAATGACTTGAAGACAGACAACACAAAATCAGGGACAAATGTGTTCACAGAAAAAGACACCCAGTAAGTAGACATTATTTGAGTCCCTTGGTAATAACAACAATCCAGCCACTTACTAAGTACCTCCTCTTATGTCAGGAGCTTCAAAGCTTCCATAGGTCTCATATTAATCACGAGGCAGCTGTTGTCAGCCTAGCCACTTTATAGATGAAAAAAAAAAAATGAGGCCTGGAGAGGTTAAGCAGCTTTTACCAGCAAAGACACACCAGTATCCACAGCTATCTAGTGACTTGCTCTGCCTGCTCCCCTCGCAATAACATCAGTTTATTTTTATGTATAAAATCTCTATTCCAAACTCCCTTGTTTAACAGTTGGTTTACCTGTTCTTCGCCCTCCCTTTCCCTTCCCTTCCTCTTCCTCTCCTTTCTCTTTCCTTCCCCTCCTTTCTCTCTTTACAATACATTATAAACTCAGAGGTGGCGGTGATCTTGCGCATCCTAGTCACTGATGGGGCATCCGTAGGTCAGTGTACACACTGTAGGTCTTGAAAAACAAATTTGTGTGACTCCAAGCTCTTTAACCACTTTCCCTTTTCACCTTCCTGAACCACTGTTAGCAAGCTTACAAAAATTATAGTAAAGACAAGTACCTTTCATGGGACAATCATGTTCTTAAGTGCCCTGCTGCCTTGCCTGGCACGGTGAAATGAACCATGACATAGTGGCTGTTGTCGCTGTTCCCCCTTCCTTGAGCATGGTCTCCAATTGGCAGCATACACTCCTCTAAGCAAAGTAGAACTGGTACTGATGGAGTCTTTCTTACGTGGACTCTACCGAAAGTCAGAACATTGTTTCTATTGAGCTCTGGGAACATCCAGAATTCTGTGAACTTATTAGAGCTTAGGCTAAGTGTGGGTCCTGGGCCTCAGTCTGGGCATTTAGGATTTGCCTCTTCTCAGGCATGCCAACACCTGTATGAACCCAGGGGGACAGTGCAGCCAAAAGCCCTCCTTTAGCACACATCCATGTGATCAGTGGCCAAAAACGTAGCCCCCCCCCCCCCCTCAGCCTGTTCTTTCCTGGCCATGAGCATATTCATTCCCATATTTAGACTCTAAACCAGATTTCCAAAGTTACAAGGATCAGGATTGCCAACATTTGTGTCTAAGTCAACCCGTTAGAATAAAAAAGCACTCTATCAACCAATATTCTTTCTTTTTCTGCCCTGCACTGATTTTATCAGTACATTTTGAGGCGGGGGTGAATGATCCTTGCTAACTTTGGCCTCCTAAGAGTCAGTCTTTTGCAAACTGGGCCATCCAGGCTGTGTTTGAGCATTCTCAGGTCACACAACAGCTTTCACTGTTCTGCAGATACCCTGCCCACATGGACAAAGCCAGGCTGCCCAGGTCAAAGCTGGAGCTTTAATTCCAGGCTAGGCAGGAAATCTCCAGGACGTAGGGCAGATGCACCCAGCAGAATGGAGGTACAAGTGCACACACGCGCTCTGTCTAGAGGGTGAGTCGAGGCAGGTCAGGCATGATTGTTTTGGGCCACAACTCCTCAGGCGATGGCTCTTTTCACCAAGGAGCAGCAGCCTAACTGCTAAGTTAATTGAAAAGCAATCAAGCAAACAGTACCATAGGTGTGACTGGCACAGATTCATAGACGTCAGAAGACAGAAATATCAGTGGGAAATGAGATGAACGAGGAACTGAGGAAGACCGTGTGGTGGCAGGAGGGATCGCAGGGGAAGTGCTGGACCCAAATAAGCCTTGGAGAAACACAGAGAAGAAAGGAAGTTAAAGTGGGAGGGTAGAATAAGCAAAGGCTCCAGCATGGAAGTGAGGGGGTGGAGGTGAAGAAAACGAAGTATGTAATCAGGGTGGGCGGAGGGACTTGGTACACGCCAAAGCCTCACATGGAAGAGCGGTGAGAGGAATGCAGCTGTTTGGCATACGACTCAATAAAGAATTTACTTAACCCGTCTTGTGGCCACTTGAAGGAGAGATGTTCTGCATCTTGAAATCTTAGCTATTCAGGTCACAAAGGAGGGATTTTGAAACCATACCTAAGCTCAAGGGAAGAAGCACTTTCTCCTTTTGTCTTTTTCTGAAATATCTATATGTCTCAGGAACCAATCCTTTCCTGCTCTCTCCCTAAAAAACATCATCTGAAGGCCGTCGGATCTACTCATATGCCCTTGACCACCAGCCATGTGCAGTGTCTCTCAAGTCCGTATCTTTGTCCTTGGTCTTACTACCGAACTTCAGTCCCGGAACCGATCTGTTTGTTAATCATCTCAGTGTCTCTTAAACTGAACAACTTCTTGACCATACCTACTTTTCTCTTCCTTCCCGACCTCTCTTAAAGGTTTCTCCCTTCTTCCCTTCTTTTCTTCTTTCCTTTGTTCCCTCCTTCCCTTGACACTAACAAAACACCTGCTGTATGATAGACATCATATTAAATGACCTTCAGCCTTGAAAAGTTCACAGTATAACAGAACAAGTAAATGAGTTCATTTACTTTTATTATTTAAGAACTATTTATAAAATAATTATGTACAGAATAAATATCTATGAAATGATGATATAGACAGAGACAGACACACAGTTCTTTCACCCCAGAAACTTTCACCCAGAATAGTAGGTTTAAGAAAAGACTTCTTGGTTAGGTAAAATCTGAGCTGAGTCTTAAATCTTAAAAAATTAGTTGGACCAAGACGACAGGAAAGGTAGTAAATGAAAGGATACAAAAAAGAATGAACACGTGTATTTGAAAACAGCATTCGTAACAACAAAAACCAGCTAACATTTCTTTAGTTTTCACTGCATGCCAGTTATTAAGACTGCATATAATGTTTTTATTTGATCTCGTAGTCTCAGAAACAGTGTAACTGATCATAATGAGGTCCACTAGGGTAAATTAACCCTTTAAAATGGAGACGTACAAAAGAAAAAGTTAGAACATTAAGCAGAAATAAGGTTCTAAAGGTCCTTGCATGATGAAGGAAAGAGTGTGAATTTTTATCTGGAAAGGAATGAGGGGCTATTCTTGGCTTTGACACAGAGAAGGTCCCTGAGGCAGATCTCCATGTACAAAGATCACTTTTGGAGAGGAGTCCACAGTAAATCTGGGTGTGGGAGGCACAGGGAAATGCACGGCTTCTTTCTAGTCCAGGTGGGCTGCTGTCTAAGGCAGGTGAGCCCATGAGCCCCATGGAAAGAGCCAGGATGGAAGGACGCTGTCATGACAGGGACATGGAGGGAGGGCAGGTCAGGAAGTGCCGAGGATTTAAAGAAATTACTTGGCTTTCTAAAAACTACCACTCATTTGATAATTCAGTCAATTAACATTGTTGAGTGTCTGCCCTGTGTCAGGGCCCTTCTGGGTCCTGGGGATGAAACAGATCAATGAGAGATAACCACTGTCCTCAAGGAGCCAAGCCCCTTACTCACCACAGAACGTCACTGTGAGAGATGTACAAGCACATTCCACGAAGGTTAGGGGCGGTAAACCAAGCGCAGGCTTCGGGCAGGAGGGATCCTTGCGATCTCTCTCTGAATACGCAAATCCCCATTTCTAATGACAAACTGGGTACCTAGGCTGGCTGTTCCATCTCACCATATCTGGAGTTTAAATTGACCTCAGGATCTTATATTTGACAGATGCTCCTTTTCTTATATATCATATTCCACATCCTACTTATTAATGCATTAATTACATTCTTTGAGTGTCCATAAGCACCAGGCATTGTAACAGGCGTAAAGGAAGTTGGTATTTTTCACTTTAGCTTTGAAATGAGAGAACAGAAGCCACGGACTTCTGAATAATGTATTCTGGAATGACAACTTAGGAATGAATGCAAGTAACATTAAGAATACCAGCTTTAGCCGGGAGTGGTGGCGCACACCGGTAGTCCCGGAACACTAGGAGGCTGAGGCAAGAGATTGCAAGTTTGAGCCCATTCTGGGCAACTTAGAAACTTTGTGAGGCTCTACCTCAGGATAAAAAAGGCTGGAGATGTAGCTTACTGAGAAGATCCTGGGTTCAATCTGTCCATCTCTACTGTCACACACACACACACGCGCGCGCGCACACATGCACAGAGAGAGAGAGAGAGAGAGAGAGAGAGAGAGAGAGAGATATTAGTGCAAGTGTTTACATTTACAAAGTTTGTAACACCTATCCAAAAAACAATACAGTCTCCCTTAGGACCACACGGATGAGTAGGACTGAGTCAGGTTTTGCCTTGTGGGGAAGCAGCAACGCTGCTCCCTGGCTGCCACACAAAGATCCCTGGGAGGAGGGGGTGACACTATTCACCCCCCAAGATCTAACTACAGATGGAGGAAGCAGGCAGGGGGTGTCAGCCAGGCCCCACGCTGCTGCCACCGTGCATTTTGGATGGAGTGTGGATGACGGGAACAGCTTGTAATGTTCTCATGATAAAGACGGAGAGATTTAATGGAACGTTTCGCCTGAGCACAGCTTGGGATCTTTCACACAGTCCTACCCTCCTCCAGGGCTGCTCATTCTCTGTGGTGTAAAGACGCAATTCTCAGCAGAAGCTTTGCGATTAACAGGGGAGGGGAGGAATCTGAGAAGAGATTCCAGGGGTAATAAAAAAGCCCAGAGAGGCGAGTCTCTCACAAGCCTGACCAAGCTGTCTTGTTCGTAACGTGCAATCGACTATGTCCACCGAATGAATGAAAAAGTGTCTGCGCAGAAGGAGAGAGGAGGAAGGGAAGGCTATTGGGGAGCCCTAGCTGCTGAGAGACAGCAGTGACCATCAGCTTTCCAGCAAGGTGGTTTCAAGGAAAGACCTTTCTGTTAGACTCACGGTTACTTCATCCCTGAGGATCCCGGGGAGAGGAGAACAGAGGCTGAGATGCCATAATTGGCCATATCAGACTCTGAGATCAATGCACTGGGGAACTTCTGCCAAATTTGCCTTCTGTGTGGCCCCACGAGAGTTCTGAGAAGCCACAGATTTCTACAGAGAGTTCCTGTGATCTAAATTGTGAAGCTCGTATTTCCAAGGCTTTGGCAGAGAAAAAGAGGTTAATAGGGAGTCAACTTCAAAACATAAGACCCCATGCAGATGTTTCCAAACATCTCTTCCTAAATCTGAAGTTCCCAAACCCCAACCCAAATGCCCACAATATGTTATACAAGAGCCCTCCTCGCATGAGCGCGTGTGCGCGCACACACACGCGCACACACACACACACACACACGCACACTCAAAGCGCAGGCTCAGGTTAAAAAAGAACCTCACGTCTATATCTACTGACATATGCAATTTCTACCAACTCATCTAACCCCAAAATCAAGCCCAACTGGAAACATTTACTGATCTTCCAACATTTTGAGAATTTTACATTTTTCCTCATACCTTGGTTGAGCCTGTGGCCAAAGGCAAAGCACAAACTTACCCTTAGAAAGTAAATCCTTGACACTAAAGCTGACAACGAATGAGAAAGCACTTTTTGCTCCTAAGCAATTTTGTCCTCACAAGTTAGATAATTTAGCTAAATCTCTGGGGTTTGGAAAAGTTTGGAGAACACTCCTCAGTCCAGGGCCTCTGAACAAACTGAACTGTTTAACCTTGTACAGTTGGCACAATTCTCACCACAAATCCAGTCTGAAAATGGGAGCTTAATTTCCAGCTGCCAAGGTTCTGGGCTGTGGCCCAGAGCCCAGCCACCCTTGTGAGGGCGGTGGTTGGGACAGGCTCCGAGGCACAAGCAGGGCCGGGAGAGCGTTCCAGTTACACAGACAGGGCTGCCGACAGCAGGTCACAACCGAAGTTTACAACTGGAACAGATGGAAGAAGTAAAACTCACCCAAATCTCATGAATTTCTGAGGCCACTGATCATTTCTCTCTTCCAGGATTGCTGGTGTGATCCCTGGGATACATAAAGTGGGAAGCCTTTTCTTCCTGTCTTGCTAGATGTCTGCTATACAATATGGGGCATTTCTCTCCCATCGGCCCTTCTGCCACTGCTACTCAACACAAACCTAAACGGAGGCCTAGAGGGTCAGGATAGCTCTCTGGACATTAGGTGATGAACACAGGAAGGAAGAGGGTCAAGTACACAAACTCAGGGATGCAGGATCAATGCACTCCAAGGTAGTTCCCATGCCCACAGCAAGATATGTTCTTGCGTTCTCTCTATTTTTAAGTGATCTCATCTCTTTTTAGTTTAACTGCTGTTACTTAGTTAGTGTAAATTTGTTCTTATTGAAGTTTAACAGGTTTGTAATTCCAAAAACAGTATTTCGGGATATATGAAGCTTTGCTGTAATTTTATGATATTATTTATACCTCATTGGATGCTAGGTGGATCGTGTTGGTCCTGAGCAAAGAAAGAAATCCTCTCATTCTTCAGCCATTGCTGAAATTTGGCATAACCACATGGAGGCTTTTAAAATAATAAAAACCAACCTGTGTGTGTTGTTTCTAGAAATATATATACATATATACATATATATATAAAATCTAACATTTGCCTTGATATTTATTTTTTAATTGACAAATTCTACATTTGTGGTACACAGCATGATATATACATACAGGGTGTAAGTTGGCATAGGCTTTAAGTTACAAGGACAAATCAAGCTCTTAAACATTTTCTTACATGTATTTTATAATAAAAATACATTAAATGTACTCCTAGCTATTTCAGTTTTTCAATAGCTCTCACTTACTGACTTCTGACTTCAATTCTTTTGACTATAAACCCAGAAGCCAGACTGCTGAATCACATAGTAGTTCTATTTTTTATTTTTTCTTTAGTGTTTCCCATAACAATTAATTTACATTCTACACACAAGAATCCTCTTTCTCCAGGTATTCACCAGCATTGTGTTTCTTTCTTTCTTTCTTTCTTTTTTTCTTTTTTTCTTTTTTTTAAAAACAACATCCAGTCTACCAGATAGGCGGTGACAGTGGTTATGATGTTAATTTGTATTTCTCAAATGATCAACAACATTGAACATTGTCTCATATTTCTTTTGGATATTTGTAGAACTTTTGATAAAAGTCTATTAAACTTTTTGCTCATGTTTTAATGTAGCTACTGTCAGTGCCCCATTGTTTTACTGAGTTGTTAGAACTGATTATATACTTTGAATATTAGTCTCTTAATAGGTAGATAGTTTGCAAATATTTTCTCTCTACTCCATAGGGTGTCTCTTTGTTAATTGTTTCCTTTGCTGAGTGAAGTTTTTTGGTTTTTAATTCGGTATAATCCCGTTTGTCCATTTTTGCTTTTGATGTTTGTGCTTTTCTTTGGAGCCATGTCCATAACTATCATTGTTGAGACCAGTGTCATAGAGGTTTTTCCTGTATATTTGCTTCTAATAATTTTAGCATTTCTGAACTTATATTTAAATCTTTAATTTAGGATTAAAGGATTTGTCATTTATCATTTTTGGATTAAAGACCTAAGTTCACTCTACGTGTGGATATCTGGCATTTCTACCATTGATTATTGAAGATACTGTCTTCTACTCATTGTACATTTGTGACTCCTTTGTTGAAAGTCACTATGAATGTATTTATTTCTGGGTCATTCTATTCCATTGGTTTTTGTGTTTGCTTTTATGCAGGTACCATGCTGTTTTGATTTCGATAGCTTTGTAGTACATTTTTACCATCAGGTAGTGTGATGCCTCTAACGCTGTCCTTTTTCTTCTTTTATTCCTTTTGCTTTGGCTGCTTTGCATCTTGTGTAGACCTATTTGAATTTAAGACATTCCTACTTCAGAGAAAAAGAATTTGGATAAAGATTGTACTGAATCTATAGCTTTTGGTCATGCATGCATTTTAATAATATCAACTTTTCTATCCATGAACACAGGATATATTTTAATGTATTTATATTGTCTTCATTTTTTTTCAATTAATTATACATCTTTCAGCATACAAATCTTTCATTCCCTTGGTTAAATTTATTCTTAAGGGTTTTTGTAGCTATTGTAAGTGGAGTTTTTTTTTTTTTAAGTTTTGGTCCTTTGCTAGGATATGGAAGTACTGTACTGATCTTTCTATGTTGATTTCATATTCTGTAGTTTTTTATTAAATTTAGTGGAGATTTTAGTGGACTCTAAAGTTTTCTCATAGCATCTACAACCATAGACAATGTTACTTCTTCCCGAGTGGGATGTTTTTAACTACTTTCAACTGCCTAATGGAACTGGCTAGATAAATGGAAGTGGTAAGAGTTTGATCCCTGTGTTGTTTCTGATCTTAGCGGAAAACATTGCGACATTTTACCACTGAGTATGTGATGTTAGGTTTGGGCTCTTCTTATTTTGCCTTCCTTGGGTAATGGCACATTCCTTCTATAATCTATTGAGGGCTTTTATTCAAATTTGAATACAGGTTTTTCTGCATGCATTGAGATAGTCATGCTTTTTTCCCCTCCACTTTATTAACATGAAACATCACAGTTGTTGACTTGCATATGTTCCAATATCATGCATCTTATGAATAAATCCTATTTGGTTATAGTAAATGATCTTTTTAATGGGTTATTAAATTGATTGCACACATTGATATTTTGTTAAGAATTTTTTTATCTATTATCAGGGATTTTAGCCTGCAAATTTCTTTAGAGTATCCTTGTGGGCTATGGTATCAGAGCAATGTTGGCATTATCAAAAGAGGTTAGAAGTATTTCTTCCACTTCAAATTTATGGAAGTGTCTGAGGTGGTTTGATATTAAAATTTTTAAGTGCTTGGTAGAATCCAGCAGAGAAGTCATCAGGTCCTGGACTTTTATTCAGTGGGACTTTTTTTATTGCTGATTTAATCTTGTTATTCATTGCTGGCCTGCTCACCATTTCAATTTTCTCATGATTCAATCTTGGTAGGTTGTACTTCTAGAAATTTATTCATTTCCTCTAGGCTTTCCAATTTTTTGGCATATAATTTTTCATAGTAATCTCCTGTGATCCCTCAATTTATGCTATATTGGTGGTAATACCTCTTCTTTTATTCCTGATTATTAATTATCTCTGTTATATCATTGATCTACCCCAAAATTTCTTAATTTTGTGATTTAAAAATAGTTCTGCTAGATTTTCTAATATCCATTTATTCGTGCCTTATTGTTATTTTCTTCCTTTTTAAAGTCTGGTTTTAGTTTTTTATCTCTATTTCCCTGACATATAAAATTAGGTTTTTGTTTGGGCTCATTCTTTTTTTTTTTTTTTGATATAAGCACTTCTTGCTATAAATTTCCCTCTTAGATCCACTCTTGGTACTTCTAATAAATTTGGATCTATCATGGATTTTTTTGTCTCAATATATTTCTTAATTTCCCTTTTTAATTTCTTCTTTGACCCATTGGTTGTTCAGAATTATACTTAATATTCCTAAATTT
This sequence comes from Ctenodactylus gundi, assembly GCA_004027205.1. Lineage (NCBI taxonomy): Eukaryota > Metazoa > Chordata > Mammalia > Rodentia > Ctenodactylidae > Ctenodactylus > Ctenodactylus gundi. Next base: position 168,572 of record PVKB01000059.1, read on the forward strand.
GTGAATTTTCTAAAATTATTTCCTTTTGATTTCTACTTTTGTAACACTCTGCTTAGAATGGAAATTCAATATAACTTCAATCTTAAGTTTGTTAAGAGTTGTTCTGTGACCTAATATCTGATTTATTCTGGAAAACATTCTGTGTGAACATGAGAAAAAATTGAAAAAATTATGTATTCACTGTAGATGAAATATATCTACCAAGTCTATTTGGTATAAACCATACTTCCAAGTTGGCTGATTTTCTGCTTAGACAATCTTCCCACTGTTGTGAACGAGGTATTAATGTTCCCTCCTGGTATTGTGTCCAGTATTTTTCTCTCTTCTGCTCACTTAGTGTTTGCTTTGTTAGGTATTTCATGTTAGATTCATTTTATTTATTACAACTGTTAAATATTCTTGATGAAATTTTTTCTCATGTAATTTTTGTCTTATTTTACAGTTTTTAATTAAAAGTCTATTTGACACAGTATAAATACAGTACTTTGATCTCATTTGGTTTTCATCTATATGGACATTGTTTTCATCATTTCACTTGAAATCTGTACTTATCATTAAAAACGAAGAGAATTTTCTACTGGCAGCATATAATTGGGGATACTTTGTTTTCATAATTCAGTCAGTGACTCTTTTTTTCTTTTCTTGAATTCAAGATTAATGCAGGACCTTTGTGCTGAGCCAGTATTTTATTTTCATTTTCAAGCACAGTTTCATTAATTTGCTAAGCCATTCAGGCTGGATTTAAATATGTAATCCTCATGCCTCAGCCTCCCAAGGGCTGGGATTATAATCATGTGCCACCATGGCCAGCTTTTCTGTCTTTTGATTAAAGTATTTAATTCTTTATTCTTCAAAACGTACTGATAGGCCAGAAAATTACCTTTTCGTTAACTGTGTCTGGTTGGTTTGTGCATCTTTTGTTATGTTTCTTTCCTCACTGGTTGCCTTCTTTATGATTAGATGATTTTTTCTTGTAACATTTGATTCCTTACGGTTTCTTTTCCGTGGCTGGCAACAGCGGATGCATACAGCAGAGGCGGAGGTGGAGGCAGCGCCTCACGACATTGCAAACAGAAAGCCATGTCCCAGGAGGAAGGAAGGAAGTAGCACATACCCTTTCAGGTCCTGTCCCAGTGATCTGTCCCTTCTGGTTTAAGCCCCTAATCTACCACACGCCTGTAATCTATAATCTACCACACAAGTGTCTTCCACCACACCCATAATCCACCCCTCCAGACCAGGCCCCCCAACTCCTAACAGCACAGGGCTCCATAGGTAATCCATAACATCCAAATACATGAGACTTTTTGGGAACATTCCAGAACCAAACAATAATACCTACCATATGTCCTACCTTTGTGGTTGTCATGAAACTCACCTAAAACACCATTATTATAGTCACCTCTAAGTTCTGATCATGTCAAATGACTATTCTAGACTTTTACCCCACTTCCCTCGTGTTAATGTCTACATTTATCTTTGTGTATTGTGTATCCCTTAACAAGTGAAGACAGCTACTTATTAACAGTTTTTCCTTTCACCTTCACATTAATGACAAAGGTGATTCACACAGCACCCTTGGAATATTAAAGGTATTGGAATATTCTGATTTTGATTGCTTTTATCAGTAACTTTCATAGGTTTCCACGTTTTTCTTTCAAACTGTCTTTAATATTTCCTCTAAGGCAGGTCCCATGGTAACGAGCTCACTTAGCTTCTATTTGTCTGGAAACACCTTTATTTGCCTTTCGTTTTCAAAGCACAGCTGGTAATGTACGATGTTCTTGGTAAGAAGGCTTTTTTTTTTTTTCCTTTAGCACTCTGAATATACATGGTGCAATTTCAAAATACAGAAGATGTTGCTGCTGAGGGACATCTAATAGCAAGGCAGAGTCCTGTAGTATGAAAAGTGATGCTGTGAGCCTTAGTCACTCTGTGTGGTAACTTTCAACTTCTTTGCAACTGTTAGTTGGTTGTGAGCCATGGTTAAGAAAAAAGGAATGTTTTGAAGTGTGCCATAAAGTATGGGTTATGAACAAGGTATGAAACTTTGTTTCAGAATAAAGAATGCGAAGAAACTCACAGAATGTTAAAATTTGTTTACAGGAGATGAAACTTGGGCCTATATAGCTAGGATGCTGAGACCAACGTTTATAGTTCTCAGTTAAAGTCATTCAGTTCTTGTTTATTATTCTGGTTCTATCTCATTTAAATCATAAGCTTTCTTCCTTTTTACTCTTTTTTCTTTTTCTCTACTGACTCTACAGTTTTCAAACAGCCTGTCTTTGAGTCCTCGGATTTTATTCTTTTGATCCATTTAGCTATTAATACTCTCTATTTTCCTTTTTTATTTTATTCATCATATCTTTCAGGTCAAGAATTCCTGCTAATTTTAAAAAATAGCTTCTATCACTGTTATATTTCTCATTTTGATAATTTATTGTTTTCCTGGTTTCACATTATTCTTTAACTTTATTTTCTTGAAGTCTACTGAGCTTTATGAAAGAAATTATTTTTAAGTCTTTCTTAAATATTTTATCTCTATTTTGGGAAGCTCAGCCACCAATCTTTCTCTTTCAGGGAGTACAAAGGTACTTGTTAGGTGGGATACAGTGGTTCTGGTATCAGCAAGGGTGCAGCATGTAGTCTCTGTTAGAGCTGTGTCAGCAGAGGTTGGTGACAAAGATTATCAGGTGTAATGCAACGGATGTCCACCATGGGATCTTCAGTGGCAATAGCTGCTGAAGTCCTTTCAATCTCTTTTTCTCCCCCTGGGGAAATTGTAGCTGGGATCTTTCTGACAAGGGGTCCAGTTTATGGGTTCACCAGCCAGCAGTGGCGATGAGCCTAGTGTCTGACGAGTAACACCTCAGTAGTGGTTCTAGAGCTGAAGATTGACATGTGAACATAGCTGTCGAATCTGGAGTATGAGGATGTCCAGGGCAGCAAGTGCCTAGGACGAATATCCACCTGCTGCTGTGCTAGCAACAGAAAGTAGGGCTCAGATGCACAGCCGGGGAGCCAAGAATGAGAGTACACACGGGGCACTGCTATGGCTCCAGGGTCAGGGTGGGGCCTAGCTGTCTATGGTGCCTGAGCAAGTGCCCAAAGCACAAGCCTGGGTCTCAAGGGCTTAGCTCCCAGCTGCAGGGTAAGAACTAGCTCAATGTGTTGATCTCTCAGTGTCTGAGATGCGGGCAGGTCCAAGGCTGCCACAGAGCCAGGGTCCAGAGAGCCGACACTCACGGGGCAGCTGCATCTCCAGGCTGGGGCACATGTGAGGCTAATGGGTCCTTTCTAACAGAAGCTCAACAAAGGTCACTTTCTATGGAGAAGAAAAGAGTTCTCTGGTGAGAATGGCTGTTGCTTACCTCGGTGGCAGGAAATGCTAATATTCTCTGGAAAGGGTACATATGGACCGTGATAATTCCCATCACTGGGTCAATAGCTTCTGCATTTCTTCATCCTTCACTCTCCTAGCTTCTCTAATATGTCAGTCTTACCAGCAATTCTAGCTATATGGACATTCTGTATTTGTTAACTCCACTGTATTGCTATTTCTTTAATGAATTCCAGAGCCCTCTCCGGGCTACTTTTAAAACATGTGTGTGTGCCTGTGTGTGTGTGTGTGTGTGTGTGTGTGTGTGTGTGTGTGCGTGTGTGTGTGTAAGTTCAATATATATTCCAAATATATTTTCCATATAAGATCCACATATATTTTCCATGTGCATATCACACACACCCCTAAATAACAGTAATATAATAGCTCAAACTAAAGTCAGTCAATTTTTATTAGCTCAACCCTACCTAGCTTCATAGATCACTTGGTGGGAGTTGATATATTGCAAGCACTTTTTTTCTCATTCTGTAATCTCCTTTTTATCTTTGTTACTATGTTTAGAATATTCTTTGCTGTTTAAAAATTTTCCAAATGGTACGTATTCAAAGTGAAAAATTTTCATTTATGGAAAAAGGAAAACCCCTTTCACTCCATGTTTCTAGTTTTATGCCAGGTGCTTTTCTCACAATGCAAAGCTTTACATTTTTTCAGAAATAAAATAGATCTGTTATTTGATTTTTTCAAACTCTTCACTGATTACTTTAGAGAATATAAATATTAAGCCTACAAAAATACTTACATGAATATCGTGGAAAGGCAGGTGCAGGAGCAAAGCCACAGAAGCGCACAGTGACTACCGGCATTGGGCATCCTCCATACTGGATTGGGAAGGTGCGAGGGGGTTGGAAAGGTTGGCACAGCACAAGGCATTCTAGGTCACACTAATTGAATCTGATTCTCTATGTGATTGGGTTCTATTTAAGGAACTGACAAAAATATGTATTTCAGGAAGATCAGTGTAGAGGGGGTAGGCTTGGGGGGGGCGGGGAAAAATAATTAGAAAGGTGTCGCTATAACCCAGATAGGAGAAATTTGTCTCTATCTAGGGCACAAATCTCAAGATGAACAAAGAGGAAGGGACAGATTCCTGAACACTCAACATAACTAGCAGGAGGGGTATGCATACGCCAGAAATATTGCACCTGTGAAATCAGTGGGACCAGTAAGGAGTCAAGAATGGTTCCTGGCCTCTCACGGAAGTAACTACACGCAAGAGGGAGCTGCTGAGAATGGGGCTGATGTGGATGGGGGGGGGGGGTTGTGGCAGGGGCAGGGGTGGATGGATAATGTTCGCAAAGCCTTTGACATAGAAATACGAATTTTAGCGTCTTCAGTGTGTCTCACATCTCTCTCAACTCTTCTTGGACTCCATAACTGAGGTTTGAGTTCTGTGTTCTGGGTTGAATAAATAACCACTAACCCCTGCTTGTGACCCAGATCTAGCTTCCTCAACTCTAGCTCTCGATTTATTGGTCATAGGAAACTAATTTGGTGGCTGTTGTTTCCGGCTGTGCGTTTGCCTTGCATTAGTGATTTGTTGCAATGATATCTTCTTTGCTTTGTGGGCCCCTTGGATTCCCCACTGGAAACCTATACAGACAGGGAGGCATCAGGCTCTCGGGAAGTCCTAAGCTATGCATCTAGAAAGAAACCTGGGAAGGAAGAGCGTATATCTGACTATTGTGCCAGGATACATGTTAGCTTTCTTGGTTATAGAACTGAAAGTCATGGGACTGTCTTTCAGGTAGATGTTAATCAAGTGCCTCCCAGACGTGAAACTAGCCATGGGTGAGATAAACACAGCCTTTGTTCTCCAGAACCTCACGGATCAGTAGGAATAAAAGATAATCAAGCACGCTTATAGGAATAATTCTTTTCCCTTTCTCTGCCCTTTCAAAGTTTGCTCTGGGTTGAGTGTTCGATAAATCTTACACTAAAAGCTATCTTTGTGGATTAAATGAGATGAGGTCTCTATCTAATAATCTGTTTTTATTCAGGATTAAAAAATACTTTAGGTTTTTGTTTTATTTCTCCTTAATGTTTTGTAGCTCAAGTTGTTCAACTAGGGAAGGATATCATTGCTACATCAGAGTTTGTGTTGGGATAATGGACCCTTGGAGATGAGAATTAGATAAATATTACTGCTCCCCAGTGTGCTCCCTTAAAGAGAACAGGCAGTGAGTGAGGGGGTATTCCAGGTAATTCTGGGTTTATCTTTCCTAGACTAGTGAAAGTATGAATGTTTGTCTGATGTTAGTGTTTCCTCCAGAGATACCCTCAAAAAGCTCACAATAAAGGCTTAAACAACGAAAGAGCATCTCATTGCTTTGAAGTACTACAGATCTCAAAGGGACAATACACAAAGGAAAGTTCTTTTGAAGGAGGTTCCTCAACTCTACACATCCCATTCCTCATTTCCACAGGTTTTAGCAGATGAATAACCAAGACCAGGATACACATATTACTGACAACTATTTTGCCCTATGGGTAAAATAGGGGAGAGTCTGCTGGCCAAGCTGAGCTCAACTAAATACTTTCAAAGGACAAAAAAATTAGTGTCCCATAAGGTGTAGGTCTGCACTTGTCAGCATCCTCTAAGAGCCAGGCCCAAGACAGACAATGCAAAATAGCACCTACTTCTTTCCCCTTCTATTCTGGAAAGATCTTGTAAACAATTCTGTGTGCTGAGAGAGTCCCCCTTGGCTCAAATAATAGTCATCAATAAAAATTTTATTTTAAGCGAAAGCGAGGAAAGGAAACAGGTTTGTACAACAAAGATGGGAGGAGACTTGTAGGGCAAGAGAAGATAGATTTTGGAGACCATGCTGACCTAGAAAACACTGCTAACAGGATCATCGCCTCAAGTCTACTGTTACCCCTCCAAACCAAAGTAAGGGTTGTGCTGCCTTGAAGGGCTGCTAGGATCTGCAGGACTGAGCACTTGCTGTAGAAGTGGTAGACCTGGTGCAGAACTTAGACAAGCTATTTAAACTTGTTTTCAGTTATCTCCCTGATAAAATGCAGGTGATAAAGTATCTACCTTATGATATCACTTTTAAAAATTAAACAAGTTAAAGCACACTGAGCCCATAAAATTTGCCACTCAGAGTGCTAAGAGTGTTTGCTTAAGAGTAGGCCCATTAAAAGGCACTCCCATGCAGAGTCACAAGCCTTATGATAGAGGGCAGCTCAGCTGGACATTCAGGACACTCAGACTTGGCCACAGCCGGCTCGACCTGATGGAATAGACCAGAAGTAATGCATGAGGAGGGGGATGGTGCATGGCCGGATGAAAGGCCATAGCCTAGTCTGCTCAGAGCAGACCCTTTGTGTATTTGTGCTGGAGAGCAGGATATAGGAACAGGTTCAAAGGGCTGTGCCTTATTATTCTTTGCAAGACTGAGCTTTTGTGGTGGTAGGCCATCCCTGGCCGTCACATCACAGAACTTTCAGATCATTCCCGAGCTAATCTCAAAGTCAACTTGTGCCACCACTTTTTTCTTCCACGTAGGAGTGGTTCTCATCTCTTTGAGGCCCATAAATACTCCTCTAGTACTGCAGCCTCTTTCTCTTTGAAGTAGAGGTATTTCCGCAAATGCTTACTGGATGGCTGCTTAGTTTCTGCTTTGAGAATCCTAGTTACCTCCAATCTGCTGTCTTTGGTAGTGGAGCTGTTGCTAGAACCATTTCAGCTCCACCCTCTTATGTCCTTACTGTTCACTGTGGAGAAACCACACCGCTAAAGTCTTGTGACAAGCAGCTGATGGGCCATCCTGCCCCAACCTCAGTGGCTCCTTGAAGCTTTTCTCTATGAGGACATATATGATAAGAAGTAAGATCCATGCGGCTGGTTGGTGCTCTGGGTACTTCCATATAGGTGTAATGTATGGAAGGCTCATACTTCCTGAATAAAGCAGACTGTGTCCTCTGAAGCCCATCT